>JACVVK020000262.1:375000-535000 GCA_018292915.2 Batillaria attramentaria
ATCCTTACAGTTTTAGCCAGGCTTGTTATTGGAGACGAACATTGTAACAAACGTCAGAAAACAGTCGAGACATATCCTGGGATATATGACGGACAGGACGTTGCCGTCCAATCCATACGTGGGACATGGAACCTAGACCTGGCGGTTTGTGCTAGGTACGAGTTTGTGTAAGTGATTTTAAACTCTCTCTCTCTCTCTCTCTCTCTCTATATATATATATATATATATCATTCCCCTGATGAAGGGCCCGCTGAGGGCCCGAAAATTTGGGCTCCATGTCTTGTTAATAATAATAGTTGATCACAGTTTTCAAGGAGTGTATTTTCTAGTTATTCTACGTGGATTCATCCATTTCAAAACTCTTTCGGGGATGTGTGGAGCCAGCATGACTTTGTTCGTTTTGTAAAGTATATATATATATATATATATCGTATTTTTCATGTCCAATGTAATGAGTTAGCACAATTGTTATTTAATAATAATAATAATAATAATAATAATAAGTATTGCATAAGCGTTTTACCCAATTTCAAGAATCGACTCAAAGCGCCGCGAACTGAACCCAACACGCACGCTCACGTGAATCACACGCATTCTCTCACACACTGGACATAAACGCATTACAATCACGTGGTGCGAAGGGTCAGCTCAGCTACTTACATTTCGGAACTTAGAATTGTATTTATTTGTCAAATTTGGTGGGCTGAACATTATTTCCTGTGTGAGCGGGTGTATCTCCTAGTTGTGTCTGTTTCGTCTCCTGACAACGGAGTGGAGCAGACGACGTCATGGCGCATGAGACAACACTCCCGGTGACCTTCGAAACTATCCTCTAGTAACGACTGTGACGATTAAATACTCAAAGAAGGTGTGTCCCTTGACCACAAATAAACCGATTTATTGTCTCTACGGTTGGTTAGGCTCTTTCTGACGTCATGGCTGAGAACAAAAATAAAACGCTGGGGATCCGAAAAATCGAACCTCCGGAGACAAGCCTTGTGAACGTTAGGGTCGAATACTCGAACCATACTATGGAGAGAGTTAACATGACACAAACATCTGCACAGACGCTTCCTGGAAACTGCAGAAACTTTCACTTTCGATCGATAAAATGTTTGCATTACAGACTTGTTTCGTTGTCATTTTCAGGAACAGTCCATACGAATTTTTCTACCCGGAAGTCAAGAAAATAGACGTATTTCATGACTTTTTGTTCGTTAATAAACCTGCAGCTGATCCGACAAAATTTATTGAGACCATTATGAGCAGAGTAGACTGCCAAGTCTATATCTGCAGCAAGGGATATCTGACGATAGAAATACAATCATTTTCACTGAAAACAGACGGTGTTGAGTGTGTTGCGAGTGATACCGGTGTCTTCATGTTGATGTTCCGTGGCGAAATAATAAGATATCCTTGTCAGCCTCGATCTGCGATTGTTTCCTTTCAAGGACGACTCTTCACAGAACTTTACCAAGAGTTTAAGAGGGATTCTTCTTCTCCGAACATTTCTCTGTCCTTAACCCTGCAATTTCATGCCACAGACGTATACGAAGAATCAATATTAAGCCACACAGCACCAACTTTGGCAAGTGCCGGGCAGGTAACTACCAGTTTATTTGACGGTCACCTGAAGTTATTGTACACTAAAATGGTTGATGTTTCATTTGTCTTCAACCTTCACTTCCAGTTTCAAGACAAAATTGATCCAAAGATTCTGATGATCAGTTTTAGCCACTTTGACCTAAACTGCACGTGTGAAAGCTTGAAACTATATAAAGTTGCTGGGCATATCATGTATGGTCTTCGTTTGGGATTTTCATACGATTATAGTTCTTCTGACTCCAGCCGTTTGGAATGGGAAAAGTGTGGATTGTGGAATGACAGCCCCAAGATACTTAGCGACTCAATATGTGTTCGGTTTGTAAACACGGGCCGTAAGTCCAACACGGGGTTCAAAATGCTGTATTCGATTCACAATAGAACACAAGCTCCTGAGCAACTGGCTTCCGGCCTTTTCAATTGCTCTGTGCCCTATTATTTACGTTTTGATCAGCACTTGAAATGCAATTTGGAGGCACAGTGTCTGAATGGAGAGGACGAAAGGCACTGTCCTTACACTACTGCCGAATGTGGTGAAGGCTACATAGATGCCGGAAACAAATGCTACAAGTTTTTTCGTGTGAACTCGACATCTTCTTGGTATAATGCTTACGATCACTGTGTGAAAAACAGAATGACCCTGGTCAGCCCTCAGACACCCCAAGAATGGGACAGGTTCAGAGAAATACTGAAGTTTACCATGAACTCCTCTATGTTCTTTGTTGGCCTGCGGACAGTTGCAAACACTGGAATCGACAGAAAAGTGTGGCAGTGGGCGGACGACACTAATGCATTTTACAACATGGTTAAAGTGCAGGAAAAGATGCCTAAGCAGCTATGTGCGTACGTTAGTCTCGTGCAAGGCAACACACATCTTTTCCCGAATCCATGCGATGCTCTGATGAATCCTGAAGTACACGGTTTCATGCATATTATTTGTGAGTCTCCCAAAACTGTGACACCAAGGTCAGAACACAGGCCTTTTTCCTCAATACAGGGCGACGTCAGGTATGACCCAAAAGGAACTGTGGCAATGGTTAAATGTAGCGACGGACACTATGTCAAGGATTTCCTGTCATGTGGAAATTGTGGTCTGAAGAGTCACGTGACGTCCTGTGGGACACAATCTGCAGGCCATGTTGCCATGTTTGAGTGTGATAGTGGCACACAGACAGTTCCGTACACACTGGTCTGCGATCACCGTCAGCACTGTGACGATGGTTCTGACGAGACATTCTGTGTACATGACCAGTGTCCAGAACTAAAATGCAAGAACAAGCAGTGTGTTAATTTTGACGACTGGTGTGATGGGATGCAGCATTGTGTTGACGGTTCTGACGAGGAATGCCCACAATATATCCAAAGGACTGACGCTTCACTGTTTCTGCCGCCACCGGCTGTGGTGAATTTCAATGGTCGTGGAGAGTACACTCTGACTCCCATGGCTGCTAAGCAGACGTGTCCTGTCGCGCACTTCCAGTGTGCTGATGGTTTCTGTATTCCAGTGTATCTACTTTGTAACGGCGTGTACGACTGTTTGGATCATCAAGATGAGGCAGACTGCGACATCTTCAAGTGTCCTGGCTTTTACCGCTGTTACGACTCCACCGTGTGTCTGCACGCCGATAACGTGTGTGACGGTGTGTTCCATTGTCTTCAGCAGGACGACGAGTTGCTGTGTAATCTGACGTGTCCCGAGGGTTGCCGCTGTCAGGGTTTGGCGTTTGTGTGCAACAGTCCATTTCAGGCAGCCTCTCACAGGCAGATTCGTTACCTGGATGGCAACGGGTCTGGTATGACACCTGACGATCTAACTGAAAATGTCTACCTGGTGAAACTCACACTTTCTGCGTGCAGATTGAAATATTTACAGAGTGTAACGCTACCCAACTTGCGATTTCTAGACCTGAGTGGTAACCATTTGAAGCACATAAATACATCTGTATTTGCTGGGTGTCTTAACCTCAGGGAACTGCGTCTGTCGGATAACCCAATAATGGGTTTAAAAGGAGATGGATCACAAACCGTTCTTAAATCGGTTGACTTTATCGACCTTTCACGGGTGAATATCGATACTTATCACAGCGACATGCTTTTGAATTTTCCACGCTTGAAAACCCTGAACCTTTCACATTCTAACGTAAGGTTTGTCTGTCAAACGGGTTTTAACAGTACACCGAACCTGCAAATTGTTGACGTTAGAGGATGCCCAGTGGAAGAGTTTCCTCGCAATATTTTAAAACAGCTGACCGAACTAAAGATGGTTTTTGCTGATAACTACAAGCTGTGTTGCCCGGCAGTTTTACCTCATAACTTCAACCTGAAAAACTGCCGATCACCGGACGATGAATTCGCTTCATGTGACGACCTCTTGCGTTCCAATGCCTACCGTGCTTGTCTGTGGGTCATGTCTTTGCTGTCGGTTATAGGCAACAGTGCGAGCATTGTTATGAGACAGTGCGTCCAACGAAAATCTGTGAAAACGAGTTTTAATGTGTTTGTAACCAATCTGAATATGGCCGATCTTATAATGGGCGTGTATCTGGCAATTATAGGTGCGGCTGACCAGGTGTATCGGGGTGTTTACCTGTGGCAGGAAAACACGTGGAAAAGGAGTGCTGTTTGTAAGATGGCCGGGTTTCTGTCACTGCTTTCCAGCGAACTGTCCGCCTTTCTTATCTGTCTAATTACCCTGGATCGTTTCCTCGCTATCCGTTTTGTCTTCAGCGGTTTCCGATTCAGTACCAGTAGTGCGACTGTAGCGTGCGGTATTGTGTGGACAGTAGCTGCCATTCTGCCAACCGTTCCCTTGTTGCCGGTGACGTCACACTGGGAGTTTTACAGCCAGACCAGTATATGCCTGCCTTTGCCTGTAACTAGAAAAGAGTTTGAAGGACGTGAGTATTCCGTTGGTATTTTAATCTTCTTGAATTTGATGCTTTTTCTGTTGATTTTTGTTGGTCAGTTGGCTATTTACATGTCAGTGAGGAGAAACTCCTTCCAGTCAGACAAAAGCAATGCTAAAGATGCTACCATTGCTCGTCGCCTGACCACCATCGTGCTGACCGACTTCCTGTGCTGGTTCCCTGTCAGCTGCCTAGGTCTGCAGGCTTTCACAGGGACCCCCATACCTAGCGAAGTCAACGTGGCCTTGGCCATTTTCGTGTTGCCGCTAAACTCAGCCCTGAACCCGTTCCTGTACACGCTGAACATCGTGTTGGAGAAGCGGAGGAAAGCAAGGGAGGCCCGGATGTTGCAACACTTAACGAAGCAATTGGCTAGTGAGCGTCACGTGAGACACGTGGGCACCATGACGACCTGTGCTGACGACGTGGTGTAGTTGCAATCTGATGTGTTGGTCTGCCAGCGTTTTTGGGGGAGCTTCTTATCGATCTGAATGTGTGACACAGGACATTTGCATCACATTGCATGTATGTTATTTAGCACAAGGTCTGAGTGAAGTTACTGTCACAACCCGCTTCGGGACTACCAGAGACGGGAGATGTATAGGGCCGAGTAGTAAATAAGCGGAGCTTTGTGCCACGTTATTATGTTGTATTCTGTGCACGTGCGTGTGTGAAAATCGTAGACGGGTTGGTGTCCTTTACGTAGGTGGGCCCTATTCAGTGCGCCGTTTGGGTGCGTGTAGCGGGGGGGGGGGGGGGGGTATGACCACCGGACTTATCCCGGCCATCCAGGCCTTTTCTTTCTGTTTTCTCTTCTCTTCTTGCGGTGGTGTCCCTGTCTCGAGGCATCTCGGAGGGGAACGACCAGACGGCGGAGCGCGGGACGGTTACGGGACTTGGCTACAGTTCCCTGGATCGCGACCACCCGGCCTCCATGGAGGACTGCTATGCATGAGCGCCCCGGGACTGCTACGGGAGACGGCCACAGTCTCCAGCCTACTAGAGACGACCACAGTCCACGAACTATCAGGCTGGTCACTCACTATCCCACTCCCTCAAGTGTCCTCGTGCGTGCTTTGCGGCTGCCGGTTCCTTAGACTGTCTCATTACCTAGGACGCTCCCTAGTGCGCTAGAGTGTATTATTGTGACGTGTAGTTGTTCTAGTTGTGTGAAGGGGAAGGGTGGGGTTCTGTGTATAAACTGTATCTAAGTGTAAACATTGTGTCCATTGCTGGTGTTTCGTGCGAGAGCGTGCTGAGTGAGTGCGCGTGTGACAGTTACCTTAGTTTTCAGAAGTTGAGCCGGGTTAGCCGAATGGTAGTGCGTTGGACTCTCAATGCTCGCTTCGTGAGTTCGAATCCCGGTTTTGTCCAAACATTTGTACAGGCCTTTTTCTTCCTTCTTCTTATAATTATATCACCCACACTTGGTGGAAAAGAGATACATAGATACACCCACACTTGGTGGAAAAAGACGTTAAACACCGAACAAGAAACAAGATGGCCACCTCCCCACCTGCCCAATATGTTGTTTCCATTCAGTGACCTGCTGTCGTCGTCGTCGTTGTGTCATGTATGCAAGCAACATAAAGAAAGTACTGGAAACCCTGTCCGTGCCTCTGTGAGCTCGCAAAACCCCAAACTCTCTCTCCCTCTCTCTTAGAAATGCGCATGGCTGTGTGCATATATAGCCTACACACACACACAGACGCACGCACGCACACACACACACACACACACACACACACACACACACACACACACACACAATCTCTCTTTCGCTCTCTCTCTGCATGTGCTCAATTGAGACCTCTGTGATGTGCTCTCACTCTACTATGCTGCTGAGTGTGAGTCAGTGGCAAAAACGAAACCCAGTACAGAAATTCCCGCTTTCCACGTCTCCAAATAGAGGAATTCGGAAAGAAAGTGGCGAGACATCCCCAAGAAAAACCAGCATCACGTCAATCAAACACGACGCTCATACTTTGCGTCAGTGCGCGTGCGTCTCTTCTTCGTTGTTTGTGAGGTATGTGGCTTAATTGTGGAGGAAATGTGCTTTGAATACAAATTTTCGAGTCAACTGACGATAACGGCTGCAGTGATTTTTTTTTTTTATTATTATTTTTTTTTTTTGTATATTAATTTTATTATGGCACCCGAGAGACATTACCTATAGTAGGAGCGATTTTGAGATCTAAAATGGGTTCACCAGCACTTTCATGACGTACGGTTTACGTCAAAAGTTTAAGAGCGACTACCTCCAAACTTCACTCTGTTTAGAGTCAGTATTCATTCTATGTATTTCCCCCTAAAATGGAGTGATTTAGATATATATTACGCCTTTAAACGCCAGAAAGCCAACTTTTCAGAAAAGGGCGATAACTCGCAAATCATGTGTGCAATCGTACTTGGATCGGGCCCTCTATTCAAAGATCTTGATTCATAGAAAAAACCCAAATTTTAAATCGATCGGTTGAGTATTTTCGGAGATACAGGCATCTAAACTGGGTTCACATGCAATGTCAACTGAGGTAGGGTTTACATGAAAACTATAAGAGCGACCATTTCCTAATAGTCACTACGTTCAGAGTCCGTATTCATGCTATCTACTTCCGAACAATTTGGTGATTTAAATATTACGTCTGTACACGCGAGACAACCAACATTTCTCAAAAAGGGCGATAACTCCCAAATCACTCAAGCAATCATCAAACGCTCGGTTGCTCTAATCTAAGATTTTGATATATTTGGATACTCCAAATTTGAAGCCATTCGGTTGAGTATTTTCGGAAAAACCGGCCTGGACACCAATCGCACACACACACACACACACACACACACACACACACACACAGACGGTACTCAGTGTGGCGGGGAAGTGCGTTCAGGGGCACCATGCCCGCCAGTAACAATGTTGTTATTGTCAGGGTTACACTTGCATCAGGACTGTTCAAGCGACGTTTGTTTATGCCACAAAACGTGCCTTTAGCCCATCCTATGATGTTGTTTCCATTACTCTGGAAACAACATAATGGGATCGTGAGTTCGTATCCCGGCTGGGGCCAAATATCTGTGCTGGCTTGTTCATCGTTGCCCCGTCTTTGGTATCACCCGTATGTGGTGGAAAAGGACGTTAACCCCCAAACACTAACCCACCCTTCGTTTCAGCTTTACTTTTTTTCTTTTTTTTTTCCCCCTGCTGCAACCAACCCACCTGGGTGTGGACAAAAGATTTCCCCCTGCTGCAACCAACCCACCTGTGTGTGGACAAAAGATTCCCCCCTGCTGCAACCAACCCACCTGGGTGTGGACAAAAGATTCCCCCCTGCTGCAACCAACCCACCTGGGTGTGGACAAAAGATTTCCCCCTGCTGCAACCAACCCACCTGGGTGTGGACAAAAGATTTCCCCCTGCTGCAACCAACCCACCTGGGTGTGGACAAAAGATTTCCCCCTGCTGCAACCAACCCACCTGGGTGTGGACAAAAGATTTCCCCCTGCTGCAACCAACCCACCTGGGTGTGGACAAAAGATTTCCCCCTGCTGCAACCAACCCACCTGGGTGTGGACAAAAGATTTCCCCCTGCTGCAACCAACCCACCTGGGTGTGGACAAAAGATTTCCAACCGTGTTTTCCCAGTAGTGTGCTAAACTCTAGTCTACAGTGTTTGTAGTGTACGAATTAACTCTTGCCGCGCCCGGTTGCGAAGAGGCCAGCTGAAGAATGACGACTGAATTGTCACCCTCTCCTGTCTCCTTCCATGACTTGGTGTGATGGTAGGTCTACAAAATGGCCAGGACGGATGTTACGTCAGCTGAGACGCAAGTTCACCCGCCCCCAAAATGGAGTGATTATCTGTTCGGACCATGTACCGGGAGCCTCGGGTTCGAATCCCAGCCGAGGCAAGCGGCATTTTTCCTATTTAGGTTGGCTTCTACCCACAGCGGGCGTGCAATGCTCCAGTGGGGTGGCTGTTGATATGGATGATTACACGACCGGCAACGTAGCCTATCTATCGCCGGGAAAGGACAGGAAGCGCGGTATGCGGGCCAAACCACTTGGACCTCCATAGCATCATCATACCTTCATCTTCATCTCTTGGATCTCTAGCGGCATGACAGAGTGTGGTTGATTTTTTTTTTTCGACCAGTTTACCCTGATGTCGTGTAATTCCATGACTGAACATTGCATTTTAGTAGCGTCGATTTTTTGTCTGCAGTCCAGTCCCCTTCAGTTGTACATTGTATACCGCCGCAAAGTGAATATATTGGTCCGTCCTGTACGCCAAGTATGTACACTATTCGACTGCACCTCAGGGAATTTCTCAATGACAGACAATGCAGTATAGGAACAAAGCCAAGAAAATCCCCCTCCCGCGAAGGAATTTCAGGAGGTCACTTGCCCTACGGTTCGAGCGATCTCCAGCTCCGTGTTTGAGTGTTGATTTTTCAGGACTGGGTGAGTGTTGATGGAAGATTTCTGGACTACGACTGCCTAAGGATGGATTCTATCATGTGGTGGGCTTTCTGTTCCTGTACACAGCTTCGCTTTCTTGTACTGACCATCGCAATATTTGCTAAGCTTGTGACTGTGAGTTCGCCATTGCTGTCATTCACTGGAGCGCCGCACGTGCATGATGGTGACAGCGTTCCGAGTTGCCCAGGTGAGCGCATTAGTCATGTTCCAATACAGTACAATCGCCCGCTGAAACTGCTCGCTGTGTCGCCGTCACGCTTGACAGCCGATCTGACCTGCACGTCTGCGTGCTCCGGATATCGGCGTCGGTTTGCCTCGTAAACGATACAAGCGAAAACGTCCGAATAAACTGAAAGTACTGTATTTGAACACCCAGTCCTGTAGAGAAGTTGTGACAGACATCCACGATATCATTCTTGAAAATGATGCAGACGTGACGATGTTAACAGAAACCTGGCTCTACCCCGAAGGACATGAAGCTTACGTTTCCTCCATGACCCCTGCAGGCCACGAGTGTTTCTCTTTCCCCCGCCATGGCTCTCGTGGAGGGGGGGATAGCATTCGTGATCAAATCCAACCTCACTTCATCTTGTACTTTCAAACCTCTAAACCATACATCGTTTGAGTGTGTTGAAATGAAACTGTCCACAAAGAAACTTTCCGCTACGTGTATCTGTCTTTATCGGCCGCCGCCCAGCAAGCGAAACAAACTGGTGAATTCTATGTTTCTTCGGGAATTCCCGGAACTCCTGTCTCGCTACTGTGGCTCACGCAGCGATGTGTCTATTTTTGGTGACTTTAATTTTCACTTCGACAACCCCTCCAACGGACAAGTGCTCCGGTTGAAGACGATGCTAGCCGACCATGGGCTGTGTCAGCTTGTTGACTGCCCTACACAGCGCTGCGGACACACCCTTGATTGGGTCGAAGTGCGCGAAGAGGACAGCCTCGTCTCCCTACACGAGGTGCGGGAATACCCGAACACAACGGATCACTACGCTGTTGTGTGCCGCCTGGCCATCGCCAGGCCCCATCCTCCCTCACGCCTGGTGACGTCACGAAACGTACGTGGAGTGGATTCGGAGGAGTTCCAGGCTGACGTGAGATCGGTGGTCAACAGCGCCAGGGAGCAGTCCCCTGACGACGTCGACAGCCTTGTGGCCTGCTATGACGACGGACTACGCCAGGCGCTGGACCGTCACGCTCCACTGGTCACTCGCCGCGTCAGGGACCGGCCTTCGGCCCCCTGGCTCTCCGAGTCTGTGAGAGAGGCTCGGCGGGCGAGGAGGCGTGCAGAGCGACAGTGGCGCAAAACACGTTTGACGGTGCATAGAGACATCTATGTCCACAAGAGAAACGCCGTTCGGTCTCACGTGACTACCGCAAAGAGACAGTTCTACGCCGCCAAGATAAACTCCGCTGCCTCCAGCAGCAAACAGCTTTTCCAAGTGACAAATGAACTCTTGGGAAAATCCAAAACCAAGCCCTTGCCGTCTGACATTCCGTGTACTGAAATCCCTCAACGTTTCAGTGACTTTTTTGCGAACAAGATCCGATCGTTGCGTGATGAGCTTGACTCCCGTACCTGCGCCCAGCCTGTATTTCATGTATACGATGGCCCCATGTTTAGTAACTTTGTTCCTGTCACCCAGAAGGAAATCAGTGACTTGATCACCAAATCCCCTTCAAAGTCTTGCATGCTAGACCCCATTCCTACTAACACAGTGAAGCAATGTTTCTCAGACCTAGTACCTCTGATCACAGATGTTATCAATATGTCACTCTCCTCAGGCAGAGTACCCAGTCAGTTTAAGCAGGCAGTTGTAACTCCACTTCTTAAGAAACCTAGCCTTGACAGTAAAGCATTACCGGCCCGTGTCAAACCTTCCGTTCGTATCAAAGATACTGGAAAAGGTTGTGCTTGCCCAGCTCCAGAAACATCTGAGCGAAAACAGTTTGCTTGAAATCCGTCAGTCCGCCTATAGGAGCGGTCACAGCACGGAGACTGCGGTGCTCAGTGTCGTGGGTGAGCTGCTATCCAATGCGGATGAGAGACTTGTCTCTCTCGTGGCTCTCCTCGACTTGAGCGCCGCATTCGACACCCTTGATCACTCGATCCTTCTCCAAAGGCTCGAGACTACCTTCGGTTTTCGCGGGACGGTTCTCACCTGGTTCGCATCCTACCTTAGTGATCGGTACCAGTCGGTATGTGTTCGCGATGTGCGTTCCACACCGAGCCTTCTAGCGTTCGGAGTCCGTCAGGGCTCAGTGCTTGGCCCTGTTCTCTTCACGCTCTACTCACAGCCCGTGTCAGACATTATCAATCAGCATCAGTGTTCTTTCCACAAATATGCAGACGATACAGAGTTATCACAGTGTGCAACACCAGAGGCTTTTGTCTCAGTCCAAAATGGCATTCAATCCTGTATTGTCGATATCCTGTCATGGATGAATAGTAACAAACTTATGCTGAACACGGATAAGACAGAAGTCATGCTGGCAGGTACAGAGCACAGGCTGAAGCAGGTGGATAGCAACTCGGTGTCCATAGCTGGTGGTATTATAGCGTTCAAACCCTCAGTTAAGTATTTCGGTGTCACTCTTGACCAGACGCTTTCTATGGAGGACCACATTAGCCAGGTCTGTCGCTCATGCTCTCTGGCGTTGAGGCGGATCTCCTCCATCCGTTCATGCTTGTCCGAAACCGCTGCCGCTATGCTTGTTAACGCTAGCATTACTTCCCGGTTAGACTACTGCAATTCTGTTCTGTATGGAATCTCCTCTGAGCAAATGCAAAGGCTACAGCGCGTGCAAAACAACGCCGCCCGCCTTATTCTTAGAAAACGCAGAAGAGACCATGCCACACCCCTTCTCAAACAGCTGCACTGGCTCCCAATCCCTTTCCGCATCCAATTCAAAATTGCGACAATGGCTTACCGCCATTTCGATGGCTCTCTCCCTCTATACCTGTCTGCAATGCTTACAACCTACCAGCCCTCCCGCACTCTCCGTTCATGATCAGAAAAACTGTTAAAGGTTCCAAAAACAACTCTGAAGTCAGCTGGCGGTCGTTCATTTTCTTACGCCGCCCCCTCCGTCTGGAACGCTTTACCTGTCACCATTAGGGATCTTCCCACGCTGACTCAATTCAAAGCCCATTTAAAGACCTACCTCTTTAGGCAAGGTTTCGAGCTGTAGTCCGACCACTTTTCATCAGCACTCAGTGTGTGTGTGTGTGTGTGTGTGTGTGTGTGTGTGTGTGTGTGTGTGTGTGTGTGTGTGTGTGTGTGAGCGCAAAGAGTGTTTCGTAGAAAACAGATAGGCGCTATATAAACTGTATTCATTATTATTATTATTATATAGAGCTTACATGATCAGGTCGAGTGGTTTACGGCGAAAGACTCACCCCGAGATGGTTCGATTGTTTGTGTACGCACACAGTCGAACCATCGAGGGGTTAGTCTTTCGCCGTAAACCACGAGAACTAATCATGTAAGCTGTTTATACCACGAGCATTCAGACTCTTACCTCTACTGCTCTAGTCGCATACAATTTCTGCGACATTTTATTTTTCTGGTAGGGTGACTAGTGACTTTTGTACCCCCTCAAAATTCTCCGCACTGACTTGTGAGGAAATGATGCTTAGGGCAGTTGAAACTGCTTGATGTGAAGAAGAATATCATTCAAAGCAGGTGCTTATGTACTGACATTCAAAAGTGCACTCGCAAATACTTTGCAGAGAATTTCTGTCCGATCATTTTTTTACGTGATCCAAGGAAAATAAAATTTCACCTCCGTAAGTGAGCATAATAACTGTGCACCGGCCGTGACGTAGGAGTTGGGAATGTTTAAAATGACGCACTTTCTGATTGATGACGTAACTGGGGTGTGTTTTGTGAACTCGTAAACCACTGAGTGGGTTATGGAAAGTCATAACTCACACTTTCATGGCATGCTGTGGAAATCATACAGAAAACTCCGGCTTTGTGAAATGGAGAACTAGGCTAGCCTCGAAATGGTTGCAAAGCAAACAAAAACAGTAAATACTCTCTGTGTGTGTGTGTGTGTGTGTGTGTGTGTGTGTGTGCGCGCGCGCAGCTGACATGACACATGGTGAGAAAACGTTCGCAGACGTGTCTGTGAAACATATTGAGACGGTGTTAATTGGAGACTGATTGAGGAAGTATCCGTGTTAGTATCCTTTCGTGAAAAATGTCGCAGGAAAGTGCGCGCGGATTGGTGTGGGGGCACACGGGAGATAATTAAAACATGGAAGATAACTCTGAAATAACAATGAGTTCATTCCCTTCAGTTTTCGCTGTGCGCTATAAGGGATCCCATTCTAACTTCCGCAGACGGCCGGTTGAAGCCGTGAACATTTCAATCAAGTTCAGCTAGTAAACATCATCGTACAGCTTAGGTACGCTGTCAGTTTTCTTATATTAGCCTGACGTTTTCCTGTGCCATAGCCACCACGAAAAAAATGTAGCCACCAAAAAGTTTCTTTGCTTGGATCCTTGACCCAGGATGTGACTTCCCCGATCACTCATGGGTTACCCGGACTAAATAACGCCATGCATATTTCACGCATCCACGATGTGTACGTGGTTTCCCCAGTCTACGGTCCCTTCCGACTGGAATAGGATCTGTCTAGTCCGATTCATCTGACTCGGGTGGCCCGAGTCAAATTCCTACATTGACAAAATCTGTTTGGAGCATTGTGGGGCGGCGGGGATTTTAACTGTGTGTCCGCTGGGTGGCAACTTGGGTTGGAATCAAAGGCGTGACAGCTACAATATCCTACCGTGACACTGCAGCCATTAGAAATCGCAAACGAAGTCGCTGTACGTCTTCTGTGTCGCCCGACAGGTCCGCAGAGACTGAAATTGTGGGTGTGGGAAATCCGAGACAACGAAAGAAGACTGTACTGTTTACTTATGGCGGCGGGTACACATTTTCACCGCAAAGATCGTAAATCTTGAAGCGCTAATGTAAACAGCTTTTCAACAGTAAGATGTATTCCTTTTTAGCTTCTTCTTCGTTTCAGCTTTGCTTTGTTGCTGCCTGCTGCACGAACTTGGATGAGCCACGGACAGAAGATTTTAAAATTGGGTTTTCCCAGTAGTGTGCTACAAACTCTAGTCTGTAGAGTTTGTAGTATACGAACTAGGATGTAATTTGCACACTTGATATTTTTTCAAGCATGTATTTAAGGCTCATCAGGCACGCACGTGCACGAGTCTGCACGTGAGTTTGACTCTTTGCCAGGCATACAGCAAATATGTGGAAAACTGTTCATCGAATGCCTACTCCTACCAGTTCACTCCCCTTAATACCCGAGTCTGAAGTCGGATGTTCATCCCCTGTCCTTGGCAAAAAATTACTGCATAATTCTTGAAGCTAACTGGCCCTGTTCACCTGACCCAGGAGGCCTCAGTCAGATTCCTACATTCACAAAGGCTGTTTGGAACATTGTGTTTGCTCCAGTAAAACTACTCCCAGAAAAGCCTGCAATAGAACTACTCCTAGAAGACCAGAAAAACCGTTAGTTTGAGTACAAGTGACAAAACATGAGCCTAGAATGCTGAGCGGTTGTATTAGGGAACACCTGTGCCCAAAATAAGACATAAGACATAAGACATTTATTAAATTTCCAAAAGAGGAACATTGCTTTGTGGTCTCTCATAAAAAAACAAAGCATGCCAGACACTCACTCATACGACCATGCACATCCATTCCACCTATTTACATGCTCACACACTCATACCTAAAAATCTATCACAATGTTGCAGCACTATAAATAAATTACAACACTACTTCATAAATAAATTACAACAGAAGTGGTGAACATAACTCTATCACAGTCAACGCCAGCTGACACCCGTCAAGGAACCACACACACAACCCTACATCTGCTTATTCATCAGCCTAATAGACATTGGTACAAAGCTATTCATTGTTTTGAGTTTCTTGGCAGTAAAGGCTCTAAGCCGTCGGCCTGATGGTAATTTCTGATAATGCTGGGATAAAATGTGGCCAGAATCATTCATAATACTAAAACCCTTCCTCACCATTCTATTCTCATACAACACACTCAAACATGCTTGCCTTTCACCCACAACCTTGCTGCCTCTTTTGACAATGCAGTTCAGCTTACTTTTGTTTCTTACAGTCAGAGTGCCAAAGCAGCACAGAAAAGAGAAAGTCAGAACAGATTCAATAAAACTGCGATAAAAGACCTGCAGAGTTTCAGAGCTGACTTGAAAAGAGCGTAGTCTGTACATACAAAACAGTCGTTGGTTACATTTCTTAACAATAGCTGTAGTGTTTGACTCAAAATTCAATTTATCATCAATGATGGCTCCCAGATATTTATATTCACTCACACGCTCCACAGTCTCGCTTCCAATCACCAAGTCATTCACACTCACATCCTCCCTTCCAGAGCAAATCACCATTTCTTTTGTTTTCTTCACATTCAGTTCCAGAAAATTATTCCTGCACCAGATACATAGTTCAGACACCTGCTGTTCAAAGTGAGTGTCTGACTGTGAAAAGTCTGTCAGTGCTGAATCATCTGAGTATTTGTACAGTTTCCTAAGAGAGCTACTGCTCCGGAAATCATCCGTATAGATTGTGAAAAGGACCGGCGAGTGGACAGGCGCCCCGGTGGGTATGGTTTTGGAACCAGAAGTTGAATTTTGGAATTTCACAATCTGCGTTCTATAAACCAAACCAACCGTGCATCAGAGTCAGTGGCTTGGGACGCAGTGTAGCATCTGAGATTACTCTGGTGATTCTGGTTGGAGCAATATATGTTGTTGTACGTACCTAGAAGCCCCCATTCCCGCCCTTTACCAAGATTTATGGCCACGCTGGAGTTCAGGGTTGCAGGAGGGAGAGGGTCTTCTTTGGGAATTTGTCCGTTTGTTTGTTTGTTTTTTTAAGCTATAGAACAAACTGATACGCGATACATGAGCATTCCTTTTAAAGTGCGAGCTTAAAAAAATGAAATATGAGAAAGAGCCTAAAATACAGTTCCAACGAGCCTCAAATGACAATGGTCTCTAAAATAATTTGGCTCATTCAGTTGGTTTTTGGCGTTCAGTTGAAACATTTGTGAGAAGACGACGTGACAAGATGGCGGCGGGACCGGGTGTGCTGTTTTGACCGGGTGCTCTTTTTCAAGAATTTGACCAATGTTTTGAGGGGGATACCACAAAGTGTGACAACAAAACTTACAGTAAGAGTTGTTGAACTGTGCTGTTTGAAAAATGAACTCTCTCCAGGACTGGAGAGCTGCTATTGGCGTCTTTTGCTCGAGAAGTGCGACGAAATGGAGGTCAGAGCACCGAGTACTCTGTGAGTTGACGACCGGTACAGCGGTCTGGACATTGCATGTGCCTTTGTATGGCTTGTGTTCTCTACGCAGCTTCTTTATTCCATTCCATTCTGCGTATTTATGGTCTATAATTGCCAGTGTCATCCGCTATGTGCCGAACTTTCACCGGCCAGGCCGTGCTCCGCTACGACTGTCGTGACCTTTGACCCCGCCATGTCACATTCCTGCACGGACACACCTATCGTGACACAGGTGTACATGTTGCTGGTGCCGCCCGACGCACGTGACCTGATAGGCCTGTTATTGCTTTGCGGATATGTGGAAACTAATCCTGGGCCTGTCGACCAAGAACTGAAGGATGCTATCCAACGTCTGGAGGAAAAGTACGACAGGCAAGCTGAACGAATGAACCAAATGCTCTCAGACATTACCACGACTTTACAGACACAGGGACAACAGCTGGAGCAGAAGCTGGAAGATAACTACGAGACACTGAAAACACACGTGGTACATTTACAGGACACTATCACGTCAACACAGGAGACGGCCAAACAAAACATGGAAAACATAAGGCGAGTGGCTGACAACCAGGACAGATTAGCAGATGGTCTTGCTGGTCTAGAGGACGACATAGACAAACTTGAGAGATACTCTAGACGAAACAACGTATTGCTGTATGGGGTAGCTGAGGAAGCCAGAGAGACATATGACAGCTGTTGTGAAAAAGTGATCACCACCCTGCAAAAGTACATGCCAGGAAAGGAATGGAAACCAGAAGATGTCGAAAGGTGTCATCGTCTAGGCGGATTTGCCTCCCAATCACAACGACCACGACCCATCATTGTCAAGTTCCAGCGCTGGGGCGACGCCATGTTGGTGATGCGGAACAGAGAGGCCAAGGAAGTGATGAGAGGCGATGATCTCCGGGTGGCAGCTGACCTGACTAGAAGACAGAGGCAGCAACTACAAGAGTTGTATGCTCAAGGCAAGCGGGGCTATTTCGTCAGCAGGAGATTGGTCGTGAAAGACAGACTAAATGATCCAAAATCTCATGACGATCAGCTGGTTGAAGAGGACTTACGGATGGGCAAATATGACGACGATGACGAGAGTGTGAACACCACGAACAATGCAGCGGCAAATAATGGAGCCAGCGATACAAACACGGACACAAACACGGGTAATACACGGAACGAACACACAAGCAGCCAACATGAAACGGACCAGACGACGACAGAGAAATCGACGACAAGGGTAACAAAACTTCTCCCCAGCTCATCGTATGCAGCAGTAACAGCCTCTTCCTCAGGCAGTCCGGGACAGCAGAACCAGTCAGACAAAAGCTCAAAGGAAGGATCTCTTACCCATGACAGAACCATCGCAAACAAAGGACAGGTCAACGCGGATCGACACAGCACACCGAGTGACACGAACACACAGTCACCAGCTGAAGCACGTGGTGACACGCCAGGTGTAAACACTAGGGCAGGACTTGCGGCACGTGCTAGAAACAAGATGACACAGCGTGTACACAGCAGCCAAGAGGAGACTACCAAAGAGGCCTGTGCTGACAACATACAGGATAGTGCTACAACTAGGACGCGAAAAGAGTCTCCTCGTCCGCGTCTGAGAAGTAGCCCCCATCCCCAGAAGAAACAGCAGCATGGACAACAACAACAGTCTAACACTCTGCCAAACTCCTGGCGTAAGAACAGTAACAGATAGGACTCAGGCCAATGCCCGGACACTACCAGTAACACGGCAAGTACACGTACACGTACACCTGTAGGCAGTCCTTTGTGTTTCATGACATGGAATGTCTGTGGTCTGAGCTCCAAACTTGCTGACACTGAATTCATGTCTTACATTTCATCGTTTGACGTGTGTTGTCTTACTGAAACATTTACAAATCCCACTTTTGATTTTTCAACCCATTTCAAAGACTTTACAGTTTTTCACTCACCAGTTGTTAGACTAGCAAGTGTGGGAAGAGGTTCGGGCGGGGTTGCAGTATTGATAAAAAATCATATAGCTAAATTCTGCACTCAGGTTCAGATTGGTTGTGATAACATCATTTGCATAAGAATAGCTAAATCGGCTATTTTGTGTACAAAGGACATTATGTTCATCGGAGTATATGTACCCCCGGCTGATTCTTCATATTACGTTGGCAAGGAGAGAGACAGTAACCTTCAACTTGTGCAGGATTATATAATGTCACTGTACGAGCAGGATGAGGATGTACATATTATGTTATGTGGAGACCTGAATGCCCACATTGGCAAGTGGGACGGTAATACAGATGTGGACATGGTATCTGACAGTGATCAAGATGATTTTTGTAGAAAGTCTAAGGACACTGTTATCAACAGGTTTGGACGTCTTCTCATAGACATTTGCAGGTTTTTTCAGTGCACGCCCTTGAATGGCTGGTTCGGCGGTGACAAAATGGGATAGCTAACGTACATTTCTGATCAAGGCAACAGTACTGTAGATTACTTTGTTTTGTCAAATGACTTGATAAGTAGTGTAAAAGACTTTTATGTATTCCAGCGTGTGGAATCAGACCACATGCCTGTAGTACTAGAATTTCGTTCAACTACCGTTGTGGATCAGCCATCCAAGCGCGTGCATATCGAGAAAAGAAAATGGAACCCCGCATACGCCGGGTCCTTTTGTGAAGCAGTAAGATCTGCAAATTTTCGTGATGGGATGAGAGCAGCCATTGATTGTCTTAGTGTATGCGTAGAGACTGCACTGCAGACATTCACGGATTTCTTGTTGAGTGCAGGCGATTGTATGGTCAGGAAAGTATGTTACGGGGGTCCAGCACGTGCTGTTGGACATAGCAGGGCCGCGTTTCTTAAGGCGGGCGCTTCGAAACGTTCCGGGGCGCTTTCCTATGAAACCGTCTATAGGCACCTTGCCCGCGGCGGGCAGAAAAAGCGCCCGCGCGCGACGTCTGAAGCTAGTTTGCCGCGAGCAAAAGGTCACGTGGTCAGTTTCTATGTAAACAAAGATGGCGGCGCCCACCGAAGGCTTCGTTGAAGTGGAACTAAGAAATGGCTTAAAATGAATTTGCGGGTGGATGGAGACCTTCTGTCCCAACTTGTAATTGTGCAGAATAGTATACGAAAATAATTTGAGCTAATTGCACCGGGCCGTGGTCGCCAGTCATTCAGGGATATGTCGTGCGTGTTTGTGGGGAAGGAGTGGTCAAAGTGAGTACGTAATGGTGCCTTACGTCTCCGTTTTGCATCGAGCAGAACATGCATACTAGCGGTATATCATGCTCCAAGCCAGTAATTATTGCTCCTCCTCAAAAACGTCGTCTTCTGCGCTCAAAAGATGACTGATAGCTGCGAGCACTAGAGTTTTCTTCTTCCTTTTCAACCTTGCCAACAACAGTGTTCGTGATTCCGCCGCCATTTTGAAAGCGCCTTGGTTCTAATTGGCCGTTTCCCAACGAGGCAAAGCGACCTTCGCAAGCGCCCGCGAGCGCCTTTCCGTAAGAAACGCAGCCCTGGTTTGATGACGAATGCAGACAAAAAAAGCGTGAGGCACGTAAAGCTCTACGTCGCTACATGCGAACGGGGCTGACAGTTGACAAAGATGTGTACAGGCAGAAAAGGTCTCAGTACAAGGACACACTCACAAATAAGAAGAAAACGCACAAACAAAAAGTACTGGATGATTTAATGGCAAATAAAAATGACAGTAAAGCTTTTTGGGCATGTATAAAGAAAGCAAACACACAACACAAGCAGTTGCCTGACATTAACATGGACACATGGAAACAACACTTTGAAACACTTCTTAGTGAAGATGATTTAGTATCTGAACATGGTCATATCACAGACTTAAATGATGATACAGTTAGTCATGTGAAAGTACAGGAATTAGACGAACCGATAACGGAACCAGAAGTGAGAAAAGCAGTGAAAGAACTGAAAACAGGTAAAGCTGCTGGACTCGATGACATTCCTGGCGAATTTCTCAAGTATGCGGCAGAGGAAATTGTACCATTCTTAACAAAACTGTTTAATAGGATCTACGAGATGGGCCATTTTCCCAAAGCTTGGTGTCGTTCTATAATAGTACCCCTCTTTAAGAAGGGTGAACCTACAAACCCAGACAATTATAGAGGCATCTCATTACTGTCTATTGTCAGTAAAGTCTTTACGTCCATCTTGAATAACCGACTGTATGTATGGGCGGAACGGGAGGGCAAAATATGTGATGAACTAGCTGGTTTTAGACAAAAACATTCAACTACCGACCATATATTCACGTTGACTTCCATAATAAAACGATATTTGATCAAGAAGAAAGGTAAACTGTATGTAGTTTTCATTGACTACAAAAAAGCTTTTGACACAGTGGAAAGAGAAAAACTTTGGGATACTCTGTACAAAATAAATACATCATCGAAACTTGTAAAAATGCTGAAAGCAATCTATAGCTGTGTACAGTCATGTGTACGGTGGGGTCCAAATCTGTCTGACTTTTTTGATTGTCCATGAGGTGTAAAGCAAGGATGCCAGTTAAGTCCCTTGATATTCTCATTGCTGATTACAGAAGTGGCTAAGTACGTAGGTCTGAATGGTAAGCATGGAATCCAGTTGCTGCCAGGTCTGAAGGAAATCTACCTACTGTTGTTTGCAGACGATATTGTTCTCATGTCTTCTACTCCTACTGGTTTACAAACACAGATTAATAATTTGGATAAGGCTTCAGCAGCTCTGGGTCTGTCGGTGAATCTCAGCAAAACAAAAGCTATGGTATTTTAGAAAAGGAGGGCGCCTTGCAAAGCATGAAAAATGGTTCTATAGGGGAAAGCAAATAGAGGTTGTAAACAGATACAAATACCTAGGGCTAGTTGTCTTACAGCGTTGCCCTTGAAGATTTTGCGAGCAGGGCAAAGGCAAAGGTTGTATCCTTGATGAAGATTATGTGGAAACTGGGTAGTTTGAATACATCAGTCTTTTTTAAACTCTTTGATGCCCAGGTTAAACCCCTTCTACTGTATGCTGCTGAAATATGGGGTGCTACTCGCTTTTCATCGGTTGAGTCGGCACATTTATTTGCTTGTAAAAAAAACTTCTCAGTGTTGATGTCAGAACGCCAAGCCATCTCGCGTATGGAGAAACAGGCAGATACCCTTTGTTCACTGACAGCACCATTAGTACATTGAGATACTGGTTCAGGCTGCAGAAGATGCCAGACGAGAGACTACCAAAACAATCGTATTTGATGTTGTTAAACAACAACATAAAAGAAAGTTGGCCGTTTATGGTGAAAAGTAGTCTGGACAGGTACGGGTTTTCTGGGGTATGGATGTATGGGGGAGTGGCCGACGAAAAAGCTTTTCTCCGCTGTTTTAGACAACGCATGATTGACTGCTACAAACAGGAATGGTGTAACAAAATAAAGACAAACCCAAGATTTGTGACATACAGGACCTTTAAGTCATCTCTGGAGCGTGAACCATATTTAGATATTCTTACTGTCAAAAAGTTTAGAGACGTTTTGGTAAGGTTCCGCATGGGACTCAGCCCATTGTGGTGCCACAGATGGTTTGGGGAACTGACATCACCTTACTGCCCATTTTGCCATGAATTTGAAGAAACTGAACATCATTTCTTGTGCACATGTCCAGCCTACTCCAGCCTTAGAGACAAATATATCGCTGCTGCTCTGAAGTACAAGTCAGGTAATCTGCTGGAGTCTCTTCTTCAAAACGAAGCATTTGCTAAGAAAACGGCAATGTACATATATCATGCTCTACAGTTAAGATAGTCTTTCATAGACTATGTACCTGAAACTGACAGTTGAACATATTGTATTCCCCCTCATGTACTGCATTGCCCGCATGTATCTTCATGTGTTCCCCGTGTGAACGGGCTGGCGGCCCAACACAATAAACAAATTGAATTTGTGAGAAGACAACGTTGTTTGGTTAAGGACTGAAGACCAACCAGATACATAGCGCTGATAGGTGGCTGACTTAGAGACTTTGTCGATCGGCGTGTAGTGCAGGTATGGAAGCGTCAGGCCAAAGAATGTTGTATTACTCTACTATTACAAGCCGCAAAATCACGAAAATGGTCGCAGTGGCTAAAAGGAACATCTATTCATTTGACAAACGGCCTTTCAGCTTTCAGGGCTTGAAATCTTCCACCTATTGGTGGATTTCCATCTTTGGCTAAAAATTCCTGCCTCTGTATTTCCTATTAGCCTCAGGCATCATAGTCACGTATAAAAATGCTTCAATCTAGAAACAAAAATCAACATGCATTCAAAGTTCAAAAAGATTTGAATGTCTCCTTTCCGCTCATTGCAAGTCTACTTTCTGGTTAGGCCAAAAAGCCACTTCACTTAAATCCACTCACGTCACCTGTGCCCAACCTTTGCGCAAAAAGTCCCAGCTTGTCTAGCAGCTTGCCTTTTGTTGCAACCCCCATGACTCCACGCTCAATTTGTGTCCTTACGCCACACTGATGTCAGTTTCGACAGTATGGCGTCTTTGTCACGCGGGCATCATTAAAAAAAAAAACAACTGTTTGTTGACTTGTTTTTCTCTTAACATCGTCTGCCTACCGTCATCTTGGAAAAGCACCTAAGCGCCACGGATGCGGACTGGTGCTTCAAGGCCCTCTTTCCGGATTACGGCAGGTTGGTCTTCTGAAACAACCGGCGTACTGCCGGGCTCAGTTGCATGGTCGTTCTTAGCCCGGCCAAAGTTGGCTTGACGTTACGTTCGTGAGCTTTGCGGGAAAACTCGCCTTGCATGGCTGTTAAGTTACCGGACTGTCGTCCGTAAATCTGAACTTGTTTTCAAAGGGCCCGTCCATTCAAAATATTTTGCCGATTCTCCCAAAATGTTGCATTTGAACAGACAGAAGAAACCACGTTCTGTCATCTGAACACACACACACACACACACACACACACACACACACACACGCCGCACAACTCCCGCCAAAAAGAACGCAACAGCATTGTGTGCACGTAGGGTGACTATGAAGCAGATTTCGTTACGTCACTGTGTTCGTAAAAGTATGTGTTGTCTTGAGAAACGTCACAGTCTTTTTGTCTCTGAAACTTGCGCGCAGCGAAATCTGCCCCATCTCAGTTGTTCTGTCTAGAGAAACACCTAAAAAGAACGGCAATTGCTCAGTTCTTAATGAATCACCGGTCTAAGCGCCAGTTTTCACGCCAAAGACAACCAATGGCTGGTGGCGCTACACTCGCCTGTGATAATTAAACTGTCCACACCAACGACTGTAGCGCCTTCAACCCCAGTACAGCTGGCTTAATTATTCCCTCTAGAGTAAAGCAATGCCTCCACTGCTGGACGAAATCCTTTCACAGGCATTCCGCAGGCAGACTCAACTTGAAAATCGACAGCATGCCTGTTTTTTAAAGGGATTGGAGAGTTACTGAGAGAGAGATAGAGAGAGAGAGAGAGAGACAATCGATTTAACACCGCGATATCTAACTGAAGTCGGGACTCGGTCTCCTGTCTCTCTCCTTGTCATCGAAAGCCTCCGGTGTTTGGATTTTATTTGATGTTTTTTTGTAGATCCTTCCCGTCCTAAACAAAAGAATAAAAAGACAATGGAGCACATACGAGCGCACATTAAACTGTACAATTTTTTATGGTGTGAATAGACCGGATGGAAGAAATGATTAGAAATGAGTGAACTTTACTTGCTAGCAAATGCAAACAGAAGTGAGCTGGGACAAAACAGAAGAAACAAATCAACCCGAATAAAAACGACCAAGCTGAAGCACGGAGTAAATATTTATTTGTTTACTTTTTATCAAGTCGCAATGTAGGAAAATCACCAAGTGAAATAAATAAGTAAAATAAAAAAAAGAACCAAAAAACCCACCCATATTTTCTTTTTCAAATTTGAAGAAAAAAATGAAGCAAAAATGTAAAACAAAGACACACACACACACGAAAAGCGTTTTAAGAAGAAAAAAACAAAAACAAACAAACAACATAAACAAAAAGAAACAAAAAACCTCCTCCATTAATCAAATAAAATATGATTTAAAAAATAGTTACTTGAAAATAAATGCATAAAAGAAATAAACGAATAGATAAATAAATAAAAAGAAAGGAAAAGGGAAACAGTAAATAACCACACAAAGAGATAAATATTTCATAAAAATATAACACAGATAAATCAATAAATTATAAACAAATAAATTATAAGATAAATAAAACATTATTGAATAAAATATAAGATAAATAAAACAAAGATAAATATAAGATAAGATAAGTAAAACAAAAACGAATAAATAAATAAAAACATAGATAAAAACACAAATCAGTAAAATTGTAAATAAAGAATAAATAAAAAGACAGAAAGAAAAAAAATTAAGAGAGAAAGATGCATGAAAACAAACTAAATGCATAAAAGGAACGGGAAAGGAATATGACTCATACATTAACATAACATTAACATTAACATAAGCGGTGCCGCTTGCCTCTGCTCACTATCTGTTTACTTGAACGACTTGTCAGCATTGCAATAAACCTGTTTAAACCAAGACAGGTTTGGTCGTGTGGGCTCCGACATTGGTGTACGTCTTCTGCTTCTGCGTTCCCTGTTCTGGACTCCGCCTCAGATAACTAGGTTTGTAATCTTTATAAAAGCAGTGGTCTTCAGTAGGTCCGTTTTGGTGCCCCAGAGTATCTCTGCCAGTGTGGCTCCATTCGGCCAGTGTTGTGCCCTTATTTCTTTGAAAAGGGGACAGGACTGCAGAATGTGTTCCGGGGTTTGAGGGGCTGTTCCGCACAGACAGTCTAGTGAGTGTGACAGCCCAAGGCGGCACAGGTGGGCACGCAGTCTGCAGTGTCCAGTTCGTAGACGGAAGATGGTGGTCTGTTCATAACGCTGGAGCTGTGGCATCTGGTCATCAGATGGGGGATTGTGTTGTGCTGTCCAGTTCATCAAAGGACACACATTGACGGTACACATTTTCAACACTGTAGAGCTTTTGTGCGAAATAATTTGTGCGGAATATTTTTCTGCGGAAAATTTTGTGCGGAAATCTTTCTGATGCAGATGTTAGATTGGTTGTTGGAATCCTCCTTCACATTTTGTACAGATGTCTGATATCAAACAACAACAAAAACAAACAAACAAACACCCAACAACAAAACCCGAATGCAACGATTGATTAGCCTTCCAGAAACGAACGCAGAGTGATATACGAGTTAGCCTGTATGTATATTAAATACCACACTGATGTATTTGTTTAATATTAAATACCACACTGTTGTTACGTGGTGGAAGAGGACGTTAAACTCCCAAACACCCACCACACTGTTGTATTATTGTACCATGTGGACCAACTGATTTTAGATTTATGGAAAGTGTTGCTTAGATGTTGTACCTTGCCATCAACTTCAGCGGGTTGCCAAGAAACCTGACAGCCGCAAAGGAGAACGCTTTGATTTTTAGTTTTATTAGTCTAGTGTGTCAACCCAGTTTATCAACTCATGTTTCAACACCGTGTCACGTCTCATTAACCAAGTTTCAGAGTTCATGTTTCAGTTTCAGTTCTGGTTCACATCTCGCTTCTAAATTCCATCGCATCAGTCTCGCCAGTAGCAGCAGATCCTGTGTCAGACGCATGACGTAACTGTTCCATAGTTCTTCATCCACCAGGGGAAAAAAACAAAACAAAACAAAAAAAAACGAGCATAAGCCGTCCACAGGCGCAGGTCTTGGCCTCCTCCCATGAGAGGCCGGAGTCTCGCAGCTCGCAGTGCAAGCTCCTCCTCCAGGTCTGCTTGGGGCGCCCTCTCTTCCTCTTCCCCTCCGGGTTCCACTCGAGCGCCTGCCTGGTGATGTTGCAGGGTTCCTTCCGCAGGGTGTGGCCGACCCATCGCCACTTTCGCCGCCTGACCTGGACGTCCATTGGCTGTTGATTCGCCCTTGTCCACAGGTCGGTGTTTGGCACTCTGTCGAACCATCTCAGGTGGAGGATCTGCCGGAGACATCCGCTGATCAAGGTTTGGATCTTTGCGGTGCTGGTGTTGATGACCCGCCAAGTCTCTGACCCGTAGAGTAGCACAGATTTCACGTTGGAGTTGAAGATTCTGAGCTTGGTGTTGGTGGAGATGGTGGACGGAAGGCAGCAATACTATCAGCGATTTCAAAGGACACGATCGGAAGACAAACATCTGAAAAAAAACCCAAAAAGACGACGGAACAAAGACAAGCGATGCCAACAGCATTTTCAAGGGACACCATCGGAGGATAAACTACAAAAAATATCAACAACAACATCAACAAAAACTGTGGAACCACGACAGCGATACTAACAGCGGTTTCAAGGAAAACCATCGGAAGAAACCAAACAAACAAGAAAAAACAACAACAACAAAGTACAAACAAAAATTGGCTACAGCAGCAAAAGAACAACAACAGGAACAAACACAATGGGAACATTTAAAAGTTTAGTGTATGTATTTATATTTCTGGTCAGATGTGCAACTGGAAACTTCCCTTTCTCCAATACGTATGAGTATCAACAGTATTTAAGGTCGTTGCACGAAATGAAATGCGGTGGATTTGGACGTCCTACTTATAATACGACGTTTCAACTAGGTATCCTGACGTGCCATGCATTCAAAATAGAGTACGTATTAGCGTATTATCTGAAAACACTTGCGCACCGGATGAACATGCAAAACGCCTCAGTCAAAGAAGCTTTTTGAATGCCGATGTAATCTTTCAAATAATAAAAAGATCAAAACAAAACGGAACAAACAAACTAACAAACAAACGAAACAAAAAACAAAAACAAAGACTAGAGAGACAGAGGCCTACTGGGCTCGCTTGTGAAATAGGTCAAGGTCATTCAGAAGAGTATGTTTGTAACTTAGGTCTATCATTACGCCGAGTTAGATCACCCTATGTGGTGGAAAAGGACGTTAAACCCCCAAACACCCACCCACCCTCACGCCGAGTTAGGTGCCTCTGGTGTTTGTAGTTTCTGAGAAAATTGCAATGTTACAGTGACTATGAACAACTCATTCACAAAATCTGTGTCAGTCAAGATCTTATCAGTTTCTACCACTATGCCAAACTGGACCCCTCTGGTGTTTGTAGTGTCCATAAAAATGCCAATTTCAAAATTCCCAAAAGACAGCATGAACGACCTTAACTTTTAGTCAAGGTCATTAAACAAGATATTTTTGGGAAGGTCTGGTTGCTGTCTATTATCATACCAGGTTTGGTTCCTTTGTTGTCAGCTGTTTCTAAGAAAATTAATCAGATATATGTATATATATGAACAAAGGCGTCGCTAAAGCCGAAAACATGCGCTCAGTCAGGTCAGTTTGAAAGTAGGGGAATTCAAGCTGAGAGCGCTCCCCAGATCTAGGAGATGTGTTTTGTATGCCATTGGACATGTCCGCCTTGCCCTATAATTCTATAATTTTATTGGCAACACGCCACAGTCGGGAGGGGAGGGGGATGGGGGGAATCTGCCATCCTACCGCTGAAACGTATAACACACACACACACACACACACACACACACACACACACACACACATATATATATATATATATATAGAGAGAGAGAGAGAGAGAGAGAGATCTTGTATCTATCAATGTCTATGTCAACACGGGTTTCCTTGGTCAATTTCAGAAAATCGCCCTGTACAGCACTCAACGCGGCGAACTTCGAGTACATAGAAATATCTCATCGTTTTGATGCCTTTGATGCTGACAGTTATATTGATTGTGAATTCACCGTCCGTCCTTCCAGAAACTTTTATATCACGATGGAAGTACTGGCATTTTCTTTAACAACGCCTGACGGCATATGTACACCCGATTTCACTTTCTTTTTAGCGTTTGGTGAATCACAGCCTAGTGCTAGAAAAAGTTCATGTGAATTCACTCCGTTTGCTTTTATCATGAACGCGGAGCAAGGAAACCTAATCGTAAAACTTAGTGCCGGTGTAGAAGAACGCCGTCGCATTCCGGTAGAGTCCAACTTGTTTATACTGATGCGATTTTACCAAACGAACATAAAGCAGAGCATAGCACTGGACATCATAAACTCAAAACCTGATGCACCCACTGGGCAAGTAACCAGCTTTCTATTTGATGGTTACACCACATTATATTACAACCACCCAGGCGCTGGAAGCTCATTTGTCATTGAAATCTTCTCTAAATTCCTGATAATCAGTTTCAAGCACTTTGACTTGAACTGTGAACACGAAAGCTTGACACTATCCACGTTTAGTAATGGGAACTCCAACAGTAAAATTAATGTTGGCTTTGTTAGTGTATTTTTTCAATACACTAGGCATTTGGTGTGGAGAAAATGCGGGATGTCCAACGACGGTCCCATGACGTTTAACACCTCAGTACACATAGAGTACAAGAACGAGGCTCATGAATCCAACACAGGGTTCAGAATGCTGTACTCGATTCACGACGTCGTTCCTGAACAACTGTACTCTGGCCTTCTCAACTGTTCCGTGCAGTACTATCACAGTTTTGAGCAGCACTTGAGGTGCAACTTGGAGGTTCAGTGTCATAATGGAGAAGACGAAAGGTACTGTCCATACACAACTGCCGAATGTGGTGAAGGCCTCATAGATATTGGGAACAAATGCTACAAGTTTTTTCGCGTGAAATCCGCATCCTCGTGGTATGATTCTTACGATCACTGCGTGGAAAATGGAATGACCCTCGTCAGCCCTCAGACACGTCACGAATGGAACATGTTCAGGACGGCCATGAGATACGCCATAAAAACGTCTATGTTCTTTGTTGGCCTGCGGACAGCTGCAAGGACTGGAAACTCCGGAAACGTGTGGCGATGGGCAGACAGTACTAATGCCTATTACAACAAGGTTAAAGTGGAGAAAGAGATGCCTAAACAGTTATGTGCCTACATGCCTATGCTACACGACCACCAAAATCTTTTACCAACTCCATGTGATGATCGTATGGATCCCGAAGTATACGGTTACATGCATGTTATTTGTGAGTCTCCAAAAAACGCCATATCAGCGCCAGGACACCGGCTGTTCTTCTCCGTAGAGAGGGACTTCACTTTTAAGGTTCTCGGAAGTGTTACAATGGTTGAGTGTAGCGACGGACACTATGTTAAGGACTTCTTGTCATGTGGAAACTGTGATGCAAAGAGTCACGTGACATTCTGTGAGACACCGTCTGCAGGTCACGTTGCCATGTTTGAGTGTGATAGTGGCACACAGACAGTTCCGTACACACTGGTCTGCGATCACCGTCAGCACTGTGACGATGGTTCTGACGAGACATTCTGTGTACATGACCAGTGTCCAGAAAGAAATTGCAAGAACAAGCAGTGTGTTAATTTTGACGACTGGTGTGACGGAATGCAGCACTGTGTTGACGGTTCTGACGAGGAATGCCCACAATATATCCAAAGGACTGACCCTTCACTGTTTCTGCCACCACCGGCTGTGGTGATTTTCAATGGTCGTGGAGAGTACACTCTGACTTCCATGGCTGCTAACCAGACGTGTCCTGTCGCGCACTTCCAGTGTGCTGATGGTTTCTGTATTCCAGTGTATCTACTTTGTAACGACGTGTACGACTGTTTGGATCATCAAGATGAGGCAGACTGCGACATCTTCAAGTGTCCTGGCTTTTACCGCTGTTACGAGTCCACCGTGTGTGTGCACGCCGATAACGTGTGTGACGGTGTGTTCCAGTGTCCTCAGCAGGACGACGAGTTGCTGTGTAATCTGCAGTGTCCCGAGGGTTGCCGCTGTCAGGGTTTAGCGTTTGTGTGCAGCAGACCATTTCAGGCAGCCTCCTACAGGCAGCTTCGTTACCTGGATGGCAGTGGCTCTGGTATGACACCTGACGATCTAACTGAAAATGTATACCTGGTCAAACTCAAACTTTCTGCCTGCAGATTGAAATATTTGGACACAGTAACACTACCCAACCTTAGATACATAGATCTTTGTGATAATCACCTGAAGCACATAGACATGTCAGCGTTTCGTGGGTGTCTAAACCTCAGGAAACTATGTCTCTCCGATAACCCAATAATGTCTTTAAAGGCAGACGGAACACAAACCCTATTTCAATACGTCGACTCTATCGATCTGTCACGGGTGCGAATGGCTTCCTATGACAGCGACATGCTTCTAAATTTCCCTCGCCTTAAAACTTTGAACCTTTCACATTCTACGCTGATGTCGGTAGGAAGCACGTGTTTTAACAGTACACCGAATGTGGAAAATCTTGACGTTAGAGGATGCCCACTACAAGAGTTCCCTCGCAATATTTTACGACAGTTGACCAAACTCAAGATGGTTTATGCCGATAACTACAAGCTGTGTTGCCCGGCAATATTACCTGACAACTTTAACCTGAAAAACTGCCGATCACCGGACGATGAAATCGCCTCATGTGACGACCTCCTGCGTTCCAATGCCTACCGTGCTTGTCTGTGGGTCATGTCTTTGCTGTCGGTTATAGGCAACAGTGCGAGCATTGTTATGAGACAGTGCGTCCAACGAAAATCTGTGAAAACGAGTTTTAATGTGTTTGTAACCAACCTGAATATGGCCGATCTTACAATGGGCGTGTATCTGGCAATTATAGGTGCGGCTGACCAGGTGTATCGGGGTGTTTACCTGTGGCAGGAAAACACGTGGAAAAGGAGTGCTGTTTGTAAGATGGCCGGGTTTCTGTCACTGCTTTCCAGCGAACTGTCCGCCTTTCTTATCTGTCTTATTACCCTGGACCGTTTTCTCGCTATCCGTTTTGTCTTCAGTGGTTTCCGATTCAGTACCAGTAGTGCGACTGTAGCGTGCGGTATTGTGTGGACAGTAGCTGCCATTCTGCCAACTGTTCCCTTGTTGCCGGTGACGTCACACTGGGAGTTTTACAGCCAGACCAGTATATGCCTGCCTTTGCCTGTAACCAGAAAAGAGTTTGAAGGACTTGACTATTCCGTTGGTGTTTTAATCTTCTTGAATTTGATGCTTTTCATCCTGATTTTTGTTGGTCAACTGGCTATTTATATGTCAGTGAGAAGAAACGCCTTCCAGTCAGACAAAAGCAGTGCTAAAGATGCTACCATTGCTCGTCGCCTGACCACCATCGTGCTGACCGACTTCCTGTGCTGGTTCCCTATCAGCTGCCTAGGTCTGCAGGCTTTCACAGGGACTCCCATACCTAGCGAAGTCAACGTGGCCTTGGCCATTTTCGTGTTGCCGCTAAACTCAGCCCTGAACCCGTTCCTGTACACGCTGAACATCGTGTTGGAGAAGCGGAGGAAAGCAAGAGAGGCCCGGATGTTGCAACACTTAACGAAGCAATTGGCTAGTGAGCGTCACGTGAGACACGTAGGCACCATGACGACCTGTGCTGACGACGTGGTGTAATGGCAAACTGACGTGTTGGTCTGCCAGCACTTTTGGGGAGCTAATGTGTGACACAGGAAACTTGCTTCACATTGCATGAATAAAGTTATTTAGCACAAGATTTGAGTGAAGTTACCTCAGTTTTCAGTAGGTGAGCCGGGTTTGCCGAATGGTAGAGCGTTAGACTCTCAATGCTCGCTTCGTGAGTTCGATTCCCGGCTGGGGCCAAACATTTGTACAGGCCTTTTTATCACCTATACGTGGTGGAAAAGCACGTTAAACAGCTTAACAACCACCCTGTAGTTTTCAGTAAGATTCTACGCTTTGTCAAAGTGTACAGTACTGACAACGTGAATTTGTTGCTTATTTTTTTTTCAGTACTTCTATGAATATTAAATAGAAACCTCTCTCCCCCTCTCTCACATAAAGGATTACTGCAGTGTGTGTGTGTGTGTGTGTGTGTGTGTGTGTGTGTGTGTGTGTGTACACACACATGTGTGTGTGTGTGTGAGAGAGAGAGAGAGAGAGAGAGAGAGCATATTAATTCCCTGATACATCTCCATTTGACTTGTAAACGTAGATTTGTTTTCGGGTTTTTTTTTATGATCACTTATATAATTTGTAGTTGTTGTTTGTTCTTCTCTCCCTCTTAATGCCCGGGTCGTGAGTTCGAATCCCGGCTTGGGCCAAATATTTGTGCAGGCCTTTTTCTCGTTGCCCCGTCATTGATATCACCCACACATGGTGGAAAAGGACGTTAAACACCTAAAGCCCCACCCACTCACACCTGGTCTTTTCTGCTTATATTGATTTTTTCCAATCATTGTACTGTAGCAAGGGCACGTTGCAAAAGTCTTATGCCTATGACGTTTACGGTTGTCAAATAAATAAATCGTCATTGTCATTCTCCCCCCCCCCCGTATGTGATGGAAAAGGACGTTAAATCCCCAAACACCCACCCATCCTTCGTTTCCGCTTTATTTTTATTTTTTTATTTTTGTTCCCTGCTGCAACCAACTGGATATGGACAAAAGATTTCCAGTTAGTTAGTTAGTTAGTTATTTAGAGCTTTACGCCGCGCAAGCAACAAAGGCTAATTCGCGGCTAGCAAAACTCCCTATCTGCCTGGTCCTTTAAAACATAAAAATTTCCAAGTTAAAACAAGATGTAAATATATACTAAAAATCTATTGAGTTTAAATGAGAAATATCCTTGAAGACTTAAGGACTGGGAAACTGAGGTCAGTGCAAGTCATATTTAGACAAGACTATATTTTGTAGAAGAGGTTGACCTCTTTCAGAAAATTGAAGATGTTGTCAGGGGGGACATCCCTGAACAACACCTTCAATGAATCGACGGAGTAGTGTTTCCCGCGGATCTCGGCGAGATCCCAACAGGAGATTAAAAAATGACTAACAGTGAAAGGCTCATCACACGGGACACACCAGGGGGGATCTTCCCCTTTCAGCAGATGGGAATGCGTGATGTGTGTGTGCCCAATGTGGAGCCGGCTAAGAACTACCTCCTCGCGCCGATTAGGACGGCAACGAGGGAGGCTATCACAGAGATTTGGTAGAACTTTGTACAGTTTGTTCTCCGGGAGGGCAGCCCATTGGGTCTGCCACTCCCTTTGAACAAACTTGGAAACTAGAGGTTTAAAATCACTACAGGCCATGCGCTCATCCTCCACAGGGCCATCGCGGCAAAAGATTTCCAACCGTATTTTCCCAGTAGTGTGCTACAAACTCTAGTCTACAGTGTTTATAGAATACGAATTAACTCTTTCCGTGCCCGGTCGCGAAGAGGCCAGTTGAAGAATGACGACTGAATTGTCACCCTCTCCTGTCTCCTTCCATGACTTGGTGTGATGTTAAATCTACAAAATGGCCAGGACGGATGTTACGTCAGCTGAGACGCAAGTTAACCCGTCCCCAAAATGTAGTGATTACCTCTTCGGATCATGTACCGGGAGCCCCGGGTTCGAATCACAGCCGAGGAAACCGGCATTTTTAAGTTGTTTCTCTATATAGAGAAACAGCTTTATGGGACGGGGCAGATTTTGCTACGCGCAGCAGCGAGTTTCAGTGATACAAAACTAGACTGTGACATTTCTCCACACAATACATACTTTCACGCACACAGTGACGTAACGAAATCTGCGTCATAGACACTTGACGTGCACACTCTGCTGCTGCGTTCTTTTTGGCGGGAGTTGTGAGACGTGTGTGTGTGTGTGTACGGATGTAATGATGGCTATCTCCTAAACCACCTCGATGGAGGCCTTTTTTACTTTGAGATAAAATGGGAATTCACCTTCTCCAGACCTACCTTTCACGATTTTTATCCTGCCGCATTTTCAGAAGAGTTATCGCCGATTTAAAAAAAATCGGTCATGTTACGAATTTTTTCGAAAAAGTAGTTCAAATTTCTTCATTTTCTAGACTTTGGAAGTTCACCCAATTACACTGACTGTATTCGTGCTACAGCTCTGTAGCTCTGACTGGTTTTGTGTAAAAAAAAAATAAATAAAAATTCCGAGGTATGTGTGGTTTGCACATAAGATCAAATGTCTATGAAAAGACTACTGCAAATTACTCATCATCCCGGCGTTTTTGTCTAGTGTGGTAACTGCACATATGACAGGAACTACTGCACTATTATAGCTTTAGCATTAAGAATAACTGAACCTTTAGATAAACATAGCTTTTTCAAGTTTCTGCGAGAAACACCGGTCAAAAGAGCTCCAAATTTGTGATTTCATAAGTACAATCCAAGGTATTCTAGTCCACGCTTCAACAGCCCTCTAGATCTTCCAGATTTTATGTACAAATTAATTCAGTCAGGGAAGTCACAAAAGCAACAGGGAAATCACAAGACATGCATAAGCATCATCTGTCATACCACCAGTGTGAGGCTGACGTCAAACGCTTAGTTCACAGACAAAATCAGCAAGTATCGTCACTGCCTCCGACATTTCACCAGCCCTTTAGATCTTGCAGATTTCGTGTGAAAAATAATTCAATCGGGGAAGTCACAAAGCCAACAGGGAAATCACAAGACATAAACAAGCATCCTCCGACGTAACTCGTGCACCAAGCCAATGATACGACCTCGACCGATTAGCCACGTGACTGGGGTTACCTCAGACGATCTCAGTGCTAGAGGCTGACGTCAAATGTTTAGTTCACAGAATTGACGTCATCTCTCTATCTCTCTGTATGACGACCTGCCTGAGGCTGACGTCAAATGTTTAGTTCAGGGAACTGACCTCTCTCTCTCTCTCTCTCTCTGGGGAGTCAGGGTGGCGGAATGGTAGAGCGTTGGACTCCCAATGCTCGGGTCGAGAGTTCGAAACCACTTGGGCCTCCATAGCAGCATCATACGTTCATCTTCATCACTTCTATCTCTAGCCGCATGACAGAGTGTGGTTGATTTCTTTTTTCGACCAGTTTACTCTGATATCCTGTAATTCCATGATTGAACATTGCATTTTAGTAGCGTCGATTTGTCTGCAGTCCTGTCCCCTTCAGGTATATATTGTAGACCGCCGCAAAGTGAGTACATTGGTCCATCCTGTACGCCAAGTATGTATATAGAGCTTACATGATCAGGTCGAGTGGTTTACAGCGAAAGACTCACCCCGAGATGGTTCGATTGTTTGTGTAGCTACCGAGCCTCCGGCGAGGTAGCTACGCACACAGTCGAACCATCGAGGGGTTAGTCTTTCGCCGTAAACCACGAGAACTAATCATGTAAGCTGTTTATACCACGAGCATTCAGACTCTTACCTCTACTGCTCTAGTCGCATACAATTTCTGCGACATTTTATTTTTCTGGTAGGGTGACTAGTGACTTTTGTACCCCCTCAAAATTCTCCGCACTGACTTGTGAGGAAATGATGCTTACAGCAGTTGAAACTATTTGATGTTAAGAAGAATATCATTCGAAGCAGGTGCTAATGTACTGACATTCAAAAGTGCACTCGCAAATACTTCGCAGAGAATTTTCTGTCCGGTCATTTTTTTTTACGTGATCCAAAAAAAATAAAATTTCACCCCCGTAAGTGAGCAAAATAACTGTGCATCGGCCGTGACGTTTAAGTTGGGAATGTTTGAAATGACGCACTTTCTGATTGATGACGTAACTGGGGTGTGTTTTTGTGAACTCGTAAACCACTGAGTGGGTTATGGAAAGTCATAACTCACACTTTCATGGCATGCTGTGGAAATCATACAGAAAACTCCGGCTTTGTGAAATGGAGAACTAGGCTAGCCTCGAAATGGTTGCAAAGCAAACAAGATGGCCATCAGCCCAATATGTTGTTTCCATTCAATGACCTGCTGTAGTCACAGTCGTAGTCGTTGTGTCATGTATGATGCCCGCGCGCACACGAACGCAAGCTCTCTGACATCAAGCATGCTGACATAAAGAAAGTACTGGAAACCCTTTCCGTGCCTCGATCTATGCACTTGCAAAAACCCTAACACATGAGGTCGTGTGAGCTCGCCTAGCTGGTTGACGTCACAAACTTTTTGGCGTATGCGAGGTTCTACATGGGTGAATGAATTCTTGTAATAAAGTCGTTCCTCTAAGACTCCAGAGTGCAGTCCCTTTTCGGCGGGGCGTGAAAATGTGACTGCTTACAGCCAGCGCCATTTTCAAAAATGGCGATTTTTTTTGATTTTTTTTGTTTTTGTTGAAAAGCGAAGACTTGTGTGTCATATGACTGAATCGATTTGAAACGAAGTCTTGAATATCCGACCACTTTTGGTTTGGGCAAAATCTTTGCCAGCGGACACTTATAGTTGCGCTTTGATGGCACTGTTTACATGGTACACTGATCCAACAGGATGTGAGTAAACGGCAAGGGGGTTGCACTCTGACAGGCCAAGGTGTTGCAGTCTACAGGCAAGTATTGTTGCACGGTGCAGACGATCACGTACCTACGTGCCTGCCTTGTGGTGGAATAAGAGACGATTACAAAGCATACACACCCGTGCTCTAGGACTGAATGTAATAATAGATCTGTCCATTCAGACAGAGACATGTTATGTATGTCTCTGATTCAGAAACACGCCTACTTTAACTCTGAAGACAGCCTGCCATCACCTGCGCCACTGAGGATCCCTCTGGGTTCAAAGCTGGTCAAGGATGACATATAAGACACTGAACGACTCTGTGCCCCAGAGAGTGCGTGCACAGAGGTACTTTCCACTGAAAGACTCTGTGCCCCAGAGAGTGCGTTCCCCTTTGACACAGTTACTTCCCGCAGACCTGACTGACAGACGATTGCTTACTGGTATCGGAGAAGAGACCCTCTCTCTCTCTCTCTCTCTCTCTTTCGCCTCTGGCACTGCAAGATTGACGAAAGCACAAGATTCCATATGTACTAAATGTTTAAGACTGATATTGTTCAAAGTTCATACTTAGCCGATTTAAACCACATCGGCATCAGAGATGCTTTTATAAAATTCCGACTGGGAATCAGTGATCTAAAGTGTCACAAACTCCGTTATAGTGCTGATAGAAACGTGTGCATGAAGTGTCCATTCTGTGACCAGGAGGAAACGGAGGTACATTTCCTCCTTGTCTGTCCACAATATGATATATTGCGTGAACAGTACATACCTGACAAATTCAGTCGAAGGCCATCCAAGTTCCGTTTTGCCATTCTGATGGCAGATAGTAGGCCAAAACTAACCCGACAGCTAGCTTCTTTTGTTTATGAAGCATTGGAAATGCGTAGAGCCGAAATATGAGCCTAGTGTTACACATATATGCAGTGATTTAGGTCAACCACTGTATGTTCTGGTTATCACAAAACAATACAACTTCATATAATTTCTTTGTAAGTGTGACTGTGTTGAGCTCTGTGTAAACAATGGCATGTGTGAAATGTTCAGTATTGTAGTGTTCGTGTAAAGTATGGTCTGTGTTCTTGTGTGTGGATGTCATATACACGTATAGTGCATACTGTCTACTGTATAGAGATCTTTGTAATATATGATATTGTATTCTTGTATTGCCTACCTCCCCCCCTTTCAGTCATGGGCCAAAAGCCTAACTGGAATAAAAAAAATTGTCATTGTCATTGTCTCTCTCGCCTTAGACGCGCGCTTGCGCGCGCGCGCGCACACACACACACACACACACACACACACACACACACACACACACACGCACATTATGCTTCTGAGTGTGAGTCAGTGGCAAAAACGAAACCCACTGAAATTCCCGCTTTCCACATGTCAAGTTGTAGAGATCGCGAAAAGATACTGCATTTCGATGCAAAATAATTCTAGACCATCCCAGAACATGCTGGTGCAGTAACGTCAGTAGCTTACGCCACCTTGGAAAGATTTCAAACCTTCTAGTACGTTGAGGAATGTTCTAGATCTGACCTGTTCAGTACGTAAGCAGCCCTGCACAGCGTTCTGGATTCTTCTTCTTTCATGAATTTGTTCTCCGTGCATAAAGCATCTGTTCATAAAGTATTGGAGTTGTATTCTGTTATATCCCGTGTCTTCTCTGCGATTGCACGAAGATGGCGACATAGTAGAAGTAAAATACACCACGTCTCCAAACAGAGGAATTCGGAAAGAAAGTGGCGAGACACCCCCAAGCAAAAACAGCATCACGTCAATCAAACATGACGCACTTACTTTACGTCAGTGCGCGTGCATCTCTTCTTCGATGTTTGTGAGGCGTGTTAGAGGAAATGTGCTGTGAGTACAAATTTTCGAGTCAACTGACGATAACGGCTGCAGTGAATTTTTCTAATTTTTTTGTATATTTTTTATGGCACCCCAGGCTCATTATCTATGTATAGTAGGAGCGATTTTGAGATCTAAAGTGTGTTCACCAGCACTTTCATCAGGTACGGCTTACGCCAAAAGTATAAAAGCGACAACCTCCAAAATTCACTCAGTTAAGAGTCCGTATTCATGCTATCTATGTCCAAAAAATGGAGTGGTTTAGGTAAATATTACGCCTTTAAACGCCAGAAAGCCACTTTTTCTGATAAGGGCAATAACTCGCAAATCATGTGCGCAATCGTACCTGGATCGGGCCTTCTATTCAACAATCTTGATTCATTTAGAAACCCCAAATTTGAAATTGATCGGTTCAGTATTTTCGGAGAAATAGGCATCTGAACTGGGTTCACATGCAATGTCAAATCAGGCTCGGTTTACATGAAAACTATAAGAGCGACCATTTTCTAGTAGTGACTCTGTTCAGAGTCCGTATTCAAGCTATCTACTGCCAAAAAATTGAGTGATTTAAATAAATATTACGCCTGTACACAAAAGACAACCAACTTGTCTCAAAAGGGCGATAACTCCCAAATTACTTAAGCAATCATCACACGCTTGAATCGTCTAATGTAACATTTTGATATATTTGGATACCCCAAATTTGAAGCCATTCGGTTGAGTATTTTCGAAGAAACGGGCCCGGACACAATTCACACACACACACACACACACACACACACACACACACACACACACACACACACACACATCCACACAGACGGCACTCACTGAGGAGGAGAAGCGCGTTCGGCGGAACATACATGCCAGCATCGATGACGCACGTTTTCTTACGTCATTGTCAGAGTTACACTTGCATAATCGTCTCTGCGGGAGATCGGCAGTGACGTGCGTTTGTACCACAGATGCTTGCCCATGAACGTGGAAAATTTAGCCCGTCCTATGTGTGTGTGTGTGTCTGTGTCTGTGTCTGTGTCTGTGTGCGCGCGCGCAGCTGACGTGACACATGGTGAGAAAACGTTCGCAGACGTGTCTGTTAAACATATTGAGACGGTGTTAATTGGATCTTTACATGCAGCAGCCACAGTTCAATTGCATGGGGCTGCTTTCATTGCAAGAACTGTATCAATGTGTTTATGTCAAATGTATTATCCCAGTGAGGAACAAGATGGTCACCAGCCCAATATGCTGTTTCCATTCCCAGACCTCCTGTCGTCGTGGTAGCTGTGTCATGCGTATGATGCCCGCGCGCACACATACGCAAGCTCTCTGACATCAAGCATGCTGGCATAAAGAAAGTATTGGAAACCCTTTCCATGCCTCTTTTCGGTCGCAAAGCCCCAAACACATGAGGTCGTGTAAGCTCGCCTAGCTGGTTGACGCCACTAACGTATTGACGTACGCGAGGTTCTACATGGGTGATTGTCGGAATTCTTGTTGCAAAGTCGTTCCCTTTGACAGAAATACTTCCCGCAGGCCTGATTGACAGGTGACAGACGATTGCTTACTGGTATCGGGGAAGAGAAACACAACACCCACTCTCCCCCCCCCCCCCCTCTCTCTCTCTCTTAGACGCACGCTTGTCTGTGTGTATATGTGCGCACAGTTGTCCTTCGTACATACACAGACCCGCAGCATGCATGCATTTTTCGTGGCAGCTTTGTGCTCTGCCACGAAAAATGCGTGCTTGTTGCGGCAAGGGCGACAACTCATGCAGGCTACAATCTCTAAACAGGCTGAAAATATACTGTGCTGGTGAATGCGACAGATTTCCCCGCTTCTGTAAACACTGTGAAATAACACGGGGACCTCAAAGCTGTACGCTACTGTCCACTTTCCTTGTCACCGAGTATTTTTGTTTTTTCCTTCTTTGGTATCACTTAGCTCGGCTCGGCCTCGGTTAGCCCAATTTGGGCTTCGTAGCATGGGGCAAGACAAGCGAGAACTCGGTACAACTATGACCCGGTGGTAACGAAACGTGAGTGACGACAGTAGGTTACTGAATGGAAAGAACATACTGGGCCGGTAAGAACATATGATGTCATTCAAAACAAATGACGCCATAATTATGTAGTATGGCTGGTTTGGTTACGGCATTCACTTATGTACGTCTAGTGGAATGTGCAGGGTGCTGGACAGGTGCAGTGAAGTGAGCTGCAACGAATTCCTGTAGCAAAATGTTTCTCTTATTTCTTTTGAGAGACATTGACAAGTGAGTTGGCTTCATGCTATGCTTGGCTACGCCTGGGATCATGAATATTTTGAAAGCTAGACTACCTGACCACGGCATTGGGAATTAATTCAAAAACAACAATGCAAACTGTCTTCTATACGGTTGTCAGTTGGATCGGAGTCCATCGAGCAGGTCTCCAACCACCATCTACTAGATGTCATAATTGACGACCAACTAAAGTGGGAAACGCATGCTGATGGTCTCTGTAAATTTTTGTCAAAAAATGTATTCTTGCTGTCTAAACTCAGTCGCTTAGTTAGTCCTGACACCTGCAAGCTATTCTTTCATGCCCACGTGCAAAGTCATCTGGATTTTGCGTCCACTTTGTGGGACGAGTGCAGCGAAAATCAGTTCAAAAAGGTTAACTCCGTTCAACGGAGCACTATCAAACTCTTACACTGGGGTAATTCTAGTACCGCGCCCAAAAGTTTGAAATCCTCAAACTGTTTTCTCTAAGACAACATCTGGAGTTTATCAAATGCTTACTGATGCACAAAATTGTTTACTACAAAGCCCCAACATATCGTCATCAACTATTTAATTTCAAACATGATAAACATCACAAGGAACAGTCTGCTCCCAGTGCCTCGTCCAAGGGTTGATAACTATAAATGTAGCCTGTCTTTCTCAGGGCAACCATATGGAACTCTTTACCACTGAGTATCCAAAACGTTTCCAAATTCATAAACTTCAAACAAATTCTACACGACACGCTCATCTGACCATATACATAGAAATGTGTTACATACATTTTTTTTTAAATATTAGTGACGACTTTGAAGTTCATACTTAGCCAATACCACCAGCACATGCCACGTATGTTTTGATTTGTTTATCGTGTGTACTTTCCTCTCCTTCATTTCCCTTAGATAGTTTATACTTGTTTTTCTTTTCTTTTCTTTCTTTTTTTTGTGTTTTTTATGTTGTCTTTTTTTTACCCTTTAATGTAGAATAGCAAGACAGCATTTAAGACAGGCAGCAATGCCTAAATGCTCTATCCTGAACAAAAATAAAAACAGTTTTCATCATCGTCATCATCTCTCTAACACACACACACACACACACACACACACACACACACACACACACACACACACACACACACAGAGTTCAACAAGAAATGCATTCCACCTCTTGGGATAGTCGAACAGTTTGCCTTTATTCAAACCACAAATTTATATCAGGTCGGCATGTAACAGTGCACCTGTGAAGTACGAAGCTGCATAACTAGACCCATCGTAATAGTTGCTCAGCCACACACGCTGACCAACATTCAGCTTCACTACAGTCTGACAATTCCCCTGGAAGAAATAGCCCAGGAAGGAGGAGTAGCACTGATTCACAGAACTGTCAACTCCACTGACATTAACCTCAACGGTCGTGTCAGTATCCCCAGAATTACTCACGGTGGCCATGAGGTTGAGGATGAAAATGTAAGTCCCGCTGACTGGCGCCGTGAAGACTCCGGTGCTAGGGCTGAAGGCGCCACCATCGTTCGTGTAGACGGTACGAGCAGTGAGATTGTCACCACCAGAGTACGGGCCGCCATGTAGAAATGCGTGAAAACTGACGCTTTTTGCAGCAGACTCTGACGAGAGAGAGATGGGGTTCGTTGAAGAGTGAGTGAGTGAGTGAGTGAGTGAGATTTTATGGCTTAAAGCCGCGCAAGCCACACAGACTAATTCGCGGCCGGGTGTGCCTGCACTACTTGAAAAAAAAAGCAAACTCTTACGGGAGAGATGGAATTCGTTGAAGAAACGAAAAAAACAAACCGAACAGTCCACATGAAAAGGGTGATAAGTTCTATTATCACTAACTTTTACAGCGTTTTACAACTTTTTGCCTGACACTACAACGAAGGAAGCACAATCATGTAGTTTGATAGAAGTGATGAAAGCAATAAGTCCACTGATGTCACTTTGAGGATGAAGACCATCGCGTCAATCTCTTTCATCTGGAAATCAGTTCTCTTCTTATATAATGACGTCATGGACGTACTGTATTTTACTAATGCACGGCAGAGTAAACGGGCCCCAGGAGTCGTCTGTTGCAGTACGCTACGTTATACCATTTTTTAACCGATACGCATCGTACAGAAATATGTTGACTGTGTGTTTTTGTAATGGACAGTTGATTAAAGGATGTACAATCTTTTTCAAGTATTTAAACTTATGGTGTCTGTTCATGTATGTGTGCTTTTATGTTTTTTGTGGATGTAAGTTTGCATGTATTTAAATGACAGCTCATGTTGAAACAGTATGTGTGGGCAATGTCACAACTTGAACTACGAATTAAATTTTTCCAAGTTCAGCATCATATTCAAACAAGGCCCAAATGTCTACAGTATTACCATATTTAAACTTGCTTATTACCATTACCATAAGACAATGTTCTGCTCAGTTTTGTTTTAATATAAGAATTTTAAACAAATTTGCTAACGTTATACCTCAAAATGGTAACACATGACATGATTTCTTTATCTATCCATCATATAAGAAACATAAGAACTGCAGGACAAACAAAAGAACATAGAATTTGAAGTAAAAATGTACCCAGTTTGGACGTCAGGCTGGTCACGTTGGCATCAAGTTGATGCTGGAGGGCGGCAAGCTCCTGCTGGTGTCTCTTCTCCATGGATGCCATCTTAGCCTCCATTGCTGCTAACTGAGCTTGGATGCCGTCCCCGTTGGCTGCGCCACCTAAAGGGGAATGGTAACTGTCACCTTCGGAGTAATTTCTAATTCAGAATCAGAATTGTGTATTGATAGGCCTTAGGCCCATTCAAAGTTGAGAGTGACAACCAGACATTTTTTACATCAACACTCGTACATGAAATAACCAAAGTGCACAATAAAGTATTTCAACTCAGCTGAGCAACTGTTGTCTTTTTCTTAAAGCTAGAAAAATATATAATGCCAGGTTCTTATAACTGTATGGTAGTTACTAGAGGCCATTAGCAAAGTGAGTCGAAAGCTGCTTGGATGGTTACAATATTTTCTAGGAATAAACCGGGCACGTGTGTCAGAAAGACTGGGACAGTATAAAAGAAAATGTAGCTCGTCCTCAATACCAATCTGACACAGTGGACATATTTTACTCAGGGGTTCAGCATCAGCATAACGCAGATTGTGAGCTTTAATCGGTGAAACGCCAAACCTGAAACTTATCAGACAAGTTCAAATGATGTGGCTCTGTACATGACTGAACAGTGAACTCAATGACCATAAGGACTTAAATGAATGGAAAAAAAATCAAAACGCTCCTTTGTTGCTACATCAAAGTGCCAGTCTAATTATTATAGAGATTCGCCTCTTAGTTGATGAGATGAAAAGCGCTATCGCTCCTGAACATGATATATCATACTGCAGATCTTATACATTATGGCAATACATGTCGTTTTACTCTCGGAACCAGCAGTAAACTTATTAACTTCCAAGGTTTCTTATAAAACACAAGGAAACAAAACGAACACACACACACACACACACACACACACACACACACACACACACACACACACACAATGACAATGAAACTTTATTTTTCAACGGTAGAAATTGTAGCACATGTGCAAGTTTATACTTTGCCGTTGCTAAACTACAAAATGTAAAACAAAAGAAGAGACAAGACCCCCCCCCCAAAAAAAAAAAAAAAAAAAAAAACACACCAAAAAACACCAAAAAACCAACAACAACAAAACAAACAAACAAAACAACAACAACAACAACAACAACATTTTTTTAAAAAAGTATTAGACTGCCACTAAGATAACATTAAAGGGTAAGGCAAGTCAAGTGCAATGTTGGGTTTAGGGGAAAGATATAGTGATGTCCTAGACGGCTGCAGCCCAAAAGATTTGAACATGAATACACCATTCAGCATTTATCACACCAAACGGCAGCCGAAATGCGATGCCATGGAGGCTGCCATGTTGATCCTAGCAGTGACGTCACTCCACCACTCAGCAGCAGACGACACTAAGCTGGCACACTCTCTGTGCGTGCAGGTGTGCCTGCTACACGTTTTAGGCGTGCTATTTCTGGCTCGTATACACACTTTGCTTATTTCCTGAAAGCTTGAATGGATTTGGGGATAGTTCCCAATAATTTCGAGCCAGAATATTCTAAGGAAGAGCTAGGGGTCGTGCAGAAAACAGTGGGGACGATGGGGAAGAGCCGATTGATGCGTGTTTGACAAGTGAAGCAGCAACATCGTTCGCAAAAGCGCCAGTGAAACAATCCGGAGTAAAATGATCTCCACAAACGAGGTCAGTCTCGATTGTTCCAGGCGTATTCCTGCACTTGGCGGGGCAAGCGATCGTTCTTCAAGGTCTCCAACCATTTCGCACATGACCTCCGTTTTTCCTTTGATTTGTTTAGATTCGGAAATTTAAAAAAAAAAAGCTTTTGTGGCTTACATCTGCATTCTTACACATGCCCTGTTTGCTGAAACAACCAAACGCTTTGCACTGTGGCATCTCGAACACAAAATAATACTCTAGAACAACCCGCTCAAAGCGGGCACTGCCGACAGTGGTGGTGGAGTGACGTCACCGTCAGCACCTTTCCCGTCTCATTCGCGAAAGAGCACGGCAACATGGCGCAGCCCAGACAACGAAAGCAGAGGGTGTTTTCGGCGCATTTTTGAGTAAATGGTACTTTGTTCACGAAAACTTTTGCTGTCTAACAGCTTAGGACCTCAATATCTGTCATTTAAACCCAATAGTGCTCTTGACTTGCCGTACCCTGTAAGTCAGCGTGAGAATAACAGCCTGACATGTACATGGCAGAATTACATGTCATGCTTTAATACGCTCGACTACCTAAATAAACCTATAACTGCTACAAAGTAAAATCCAGAGAGAGAGAGAGAGAGAGAGAGATACCAGAAACGTCGACTTCCACAGCCTGCACCTCTGTGGTCACAGACCCGTGTAGGTTAACGTTGACGTGAACTGAGTAGGTACCGGCGTCCGCGATAGCTACGTTCTGTAGACGTATGCCGGCATTGGGGACGAACTGCAAGTGCTGGGACACTGTTGGGGTGGCGACAAAATTTCCCTCCACTTGTGTTGCTAGAAGAACAGCATCGCCGCCTGCGAAGATATGCATTTTATCAACGTCGCGCGTTGGTTACACATTTTCCTGCATCGGGCTTCATTCCCACAGTGATCACCGAGAAGTTAACAAACGTAGACAATGGGGGAGCCGGGGTGGCCGAATGGTAGAGCTTTGGACTTCTAATGCTCGTAATGAGTTCGTATCCTGACTGGAGTCAGATATTTGTGCTGGCTTTTTCATCGTTGCCCCGTCTTTGATGTCACCCGTATGTGGTGGAAAAGGACGTTAAACCCCCAAACACCCACCCACGTAGACAGTGCATTGGTGTATGACCGTATATAAAATATGTACATGTAAACGGTATGCTCACCACCAGTTAACCAAGATATAAAAAGCAAAGCATGTTAAATGGAAATTCTACATGCATGTGTACACGTATATCCAACATGAAATGCTTCTTCAAATGAATAAAGTATAACGGGGGGAAAATGGACAAATGATGAAGGAAGAACAAAAGAAACGACAGAGAAAAAAGAAAACAATACAAAAAAGGAAGAAAAAAAAAAAGGGGGTGGGGATTCCTTCCAAAGCGACTGTGACACCGTGTGGAATGGACCTGCTTTAAAAAAAAAAGAAGAAAAAAAAAAACCCACAAGAAAAAAAAAATGGGCAGAATAATGCATTGTTATACGAAAGAGGGTTCAGAACAGACATCTGCTGGTAAAAATGAGAATTATCTCAGAATAAAAACCACCTGTGTATATACAGGATTAATATTTCTTAGTAAAGCAGATATAGATATATCATCCTTGAGAATATATATATATATGAAAGGAGACTTTCTGAAGACCATACATTATTTTGTTTTATCTCACCCTTTGGTGTGTAGTACCACTCCACGTTTACCACGTGCTCATCAGCGTCTGCGGCGTAGGTCCAGGCTAACGTCACATCCTGCCCGATGTGTGCTGGGATAGTTGTTCCGTTGGAATAAGAACTATGGGAGGTCCATTGTAGTGCAAATGAAACTGGAAAACAAACAAACAAACAAACGTTAGTACTATTTGTAATGTGTTTGATTGTTTCCTTTTGTAGTGGAGGGAACCGTCACGGGGGAAAAAAAAAACAAGAAAAAACAACAACAACAGAATTTCCCCACAGCACCTGGTTCTGTTTTTTGTTTGTTTGTTTGTTTGTTTTTTGTTTGTTTTTGTTTGTTTTTTTTTTTTTTTTGTTTTTTTTTTTTTTTGGGGGGGGGGGGGGGGAGGGGGTGTGCGTTGCAGAATACGCTTTTTAAAATTTTAGTTTTGTGCCTAAGCACTTGCCTCGGAATTTCATACATTATTCTCGTTGTAGAGATAACGTAGCGTGTCACACTGCCAAAACCCAGTTCGTTGGAGGTCAAAGTATCAAACAAAGTTACAGTGTTGTGTGTTGTCAATTGCTAGGGCAAATATCGAGACTGAAAGAAGGTTCCGCGTCATATCTAAACACAGTTATATTTAGACAACTGTTTTACTTATGCTTGCTGTTCAAAGATATCTATTACAACGAGTAAACCAGACGGCCGTAGACGTATCTATAAGTTTCATACTTGGTACTGTTTTACATCGATATTCACCATTCAACAGTGAATTACCCTGAAGTTGTAGTAAAACATGTATACTGTACTCCTATAATTAGAATTTCTAGTAATTCAGGTGTATGTAAAGATCGATCTTACATCACTGCCATGCTTAGGCAACTTTTTCCGTAGCCTTTTGAGTATTTATGCTATTAAACTGAAATTCTTCTTTGTACGTAACTCAAGTGTATCAAAATATAAGAATAATTGTATTGTATTGTATTGTATTGTATTGTATTGTATTGTATTCTATACATGTATTGTATTGTATTGTATTGTATTCTATACATGTATTGTATTGTATTGTATTGTATTGTATTCTATACATGTATTGTATTGTATTGTATTGTATTGTATTCTATACATGTATATGTATTGTATTGTATTGTATTGTATTCTATACATGTATTGTATTGTATTCTATACATGTATTGTATTGTATTGTATTGTATTCTATACATGTATTGTATTGTATTGTATTGTATTCTATACATGTATTGTATTGTATTGTATTGTATTGTATTGTATTGTATTGTATTCTATACATGTATTGTATTGTATTGTATTGTATTGTATTGTATTCTATACATGTATATGTATTGTATTGTATTGTATTGTATTCTATACATGTATTGTATTGTATTGTATTGTATTGTATTGTATTGTATTGTATTGTATTCTATACATGTATTGTATTGTATTCTATACATGTATTGTATTGTATTGTATTGTATTCTATACATGTATTGTATTGTATTGTATTGTATTGTATTCTATACATGTATATGTATTGTATTGTATTGTATTGTATTGTATTGTATTGTATTGTATTGTATTGTATTCTATACATGTATTGTATTGTATTGTATTGTATTGTATTGTATTGTATTCTATACATGTATTGTATTGTATTGTATTGTATTGTATTGTATTCTATACATGTATTGTATTGTATTGTATTGTATTCTATACATGTATTGTATTGTATTGTATTGTATTCTATACATGTATTGTATTGTATTGTATTGTATTGTATTGTATTCTATACATGTATTGTATTGTATTGTATTGTATTGTATTGTATTCTATACATGTATTGTATTGTATTGTATTCTATACATGTATTGTATTGTATTGTATTGTATTGTATTCTATACATGTATTGTATTGTATTGTATTGTATTGTATTGTATTCTATACATGTATTGTATTGTATTGTATTGTATTCTATACATGTATTGTATTGTATTGTATTGTATTCTATACATGTATTGTATTGTATTGTATTGTATTGTATTCTATACATGTATTGTATTGTATTGTATTGTATTGTATTCTATACATGTATTGTATTGTATTGTATTGTATTGTATTCTATACATGTATTGTATTGTATTGTATTCTATACATGTATTGTATTGTATTGTATTGTATTGTATTGTATTTGACTGGCTATATCGCTGTACCAAGTACATGAAGGGGGTGCCACAAAACACGTTATTGTCCCTGCACACAAAACAAAACACCAAACCCAAACTCCAGAACACTGAACCATCAAACTACATAGAAACCATTGTTTGTTTTTGCTTGATTATTTTCTTATTGTTTATTTAGTTCTTGGCATGTAAAGACATTTTAGGAAGACTGCTTCAAGAGTTAACTTACAGTTTACCTTGGGTGTGGGGGGTGGGGGGTGGGGGGTGGGGGGTGTTTGAGGGTTTAACGTCCTTTTCCGCCACATAGGGTGATATCAAAGACGGGGCAACGATGAAAAAGCCAGCACAAATATTTGGCCCCAGCCGGGATCGAACTCACGACCCGAGCATTAGAAGTCCAACGCTCTACCATTCGACCACCCCGGCTCCCCCAGCTTACCTTGGATCGAAGCACAAATCACACAGAGTTTGATCATGTGAGACATTGTCAGCCGTCGTCAGTACACAAGCCAAGGACAATGTGCAGAGCTACAGTTTATGACACGACAGTTCTATTGTTTGATGCTCTGCAAGGAACAACGTACGACAAGTACTGTGACGCAAGTCGGTCACGCCTTCAAACTGTGATAAGATAAGAGTTCACCTTTCAAAAGAGTAACTGGCTTTTGTTTTGTAAGAAAAGAGGAAAGAAAAGTTGCCACTCCCTGTTTCGCTTGTACAGACCACCCCCCCCCCTCCCCCAACCCACCCCCGAGCGCGCTTTGATTTTATTTTGTGAACACTATTTATCTACGGGGATGGAATGGCGTTGCTCAATGTAAAACAAACAAACAAACAAAACTTGTTCATTTCTATACATCGCAAATTATTTCCATTTTTTGGTCGTTGCTCTCTCTCTCTCTCTCTCTCTCTCTCTGTGTCACACACACACACACACACACACACACACACACACACACACACACACACACACACACACACACACACACACATGGCGTTTTGTCAAAGAGTCTGTTTTGAGAGAGAGAGAGAGAGAGAGAGAGAGAGAGAGAACGAACGAAACTTTATTTTCCAAGGATAAAAAGATATCGGTACAACGACCTGTCTTCCATCTTGTCCTTGCTAGAGAGAGAGAGAGAGAGAGAGAGAGAGAGAGAATTGAATTGAACTGAACTGAACTGAACTGAACTGAATTGAATTATTTTATTTGGTACTGAGGCCACGGGGCCCTTGCAAAGGTTGGTGGGTATGAACATACATGCATACGGCAACGTTCGCATATATAATCACAGTGACACGTGTACACGTCCATCAGTATTAGCACATACAACAGACATACTTAACTAAGAATTGTTTCAGAGAGAGTGAGAGAGAGAGAGAGAGAGAGAGTTCAACAAGAAATCCATTTCACCTCTCGGAACAGCCGAACTGACCGCCTATATTCAAACCCACAAACTTACGACAGGTGGGCGTGTAACAGTGCGCCGCTGAAGTATGAGCTGGTATACAGAGAATTATAGAAAACGTTCTTCAACCACACACGCTGACCCACACTCAGCCTCAACACAGCCTGGCAACTGCCCTGGACGAAATAGTCATAGTTATAAGATGAGTAGCATTCATTCACATAACCGTCAACGCCACTAACAAGAATCTCAACGTTCTCGTCACTTTTGCGGGCACTTGCAGTGTCAGTCAGGATGCTGGCGATGAAGATGTAAGTCCCGCTGACTGGCGCAGTGAAGACTCCGGTGCTGTAGTTGAAGGCGTTACCGTCGTTTGTGTGGACAGTATAACCAGCAGTCATAGCATCACCAGCAGAATACGGACCGCTACGGAGAAGTGTGTGGAAGCTGACGCTTTTTGCAGCAGACGCTGTGGAAATAGATTTATTTTTCAAAGAGCACGGGTTCTGTAAACAAGCAAACAGTCACGACCAGAGTCTAGAAACATGACTTTCTCACACTTCTACAATGAAAAAAAACTTCATTTCACTAGAAGCCACTTCAAGCCATTATTAGTGAGATTTAGTAGGATTTCGTACGGAGGACTTCGCTGAGCAGCGTAACCCACTTGCATGTAAATAAGGCACGTTACGGGTGCCATCAGCCAATCGAAGCGCGTTAGCAGCTCGCGGCCTCTTCCGTGTGAGCCTAATTTACATGTAAATGGGTTACGCTGCTCAGCGAAGTCCTCTTTACGAAGTCCTACTAAATCTGCCTATTATGCAATCTGCAGCGGTCTCGGGCCTAGCGGGGAGGGCCCACGCCTCGCGTAGTACTGGCTTGAAGTGGCTCTTACGTGTGCAGTGGCTTGTTCTTTTTAGCATGTCTTATCTTATTGCGGGCAGGGGTTGGTCGATTGGGCTAAGAAGAGTAATACGGTTGGCCCAGAAATGTAAACTTTTTACTGTTCCACCCCCTAGCGAACATAGTAAATCTGCAAGGGGCCTAACTATAAGCACAGCTTACGCACCTACATGACATGCTTTGGAGACTAGACTCTTTTTTGTGTGACTGTGTCAGAGAAGGGGGAGCCGGGGTGGTCAAATGGTAGAGCGTCGGACTCTCAATGCTCCGGTCGTGAGTTCGTATCCCGGCTGGGGTCAAATATTTGTGCTGGCCTTTTTTTCTCGCTGCCCCGTCTTTGAGATCACCCTTCGTGGTGGAAATTAAGGACGTTAAACTCCCAGACACCCACCCACCCACATATAGCAGGCAGTGGGTGGTTGGTCTTGGGTTATTAACAGTTACAGGGTTGGCCCAGAAATTTAAACTTTTTACTGTTCCACCCCCTAGCGAACGAGGTAGCAAGTGGCCTAGCAATAGCACAGCTTACGCAACTACATGGCATACTTTGAAGACTAGACTCCTCTTTGTGTGCCTGTGTCCGAGAAGGAATGGATTGTAAACGACACAGTGCACGGAAATTTAATTCAAAAGCTAATTCCATTTTTGCTGACCCAACTTGTTTGGGAACAGTTTTGGAACATGTTTTGGAACAGTTTCGCTCTTGAGTGCGCCTTTACGCTCGAAACACTGTATCTTTCATGATTAGTACAGCTTTAAATGCGCCACAATGTTGTTTATTCTTTGCGCGAGCGGACTTTTGTTACAGTAAGTGAGAGCTCTCATTGTGGTCGCGGCGTATCGAGTACGCTTCTTGTGGCTCAGTGCCAGCAATACAGACGCTGTCACTGTGCGGGGAGCGGGAATAGCCGAATGGTAGAATGTTGGACTCTCCATTCTCGCGCCGTGAGTTCGAATCCCAGCTGGGGCCGAGTATTTTGTACTGGCCTTTTTCTCTTTGCCCCGTCTTTGATATCACCCATACGTGGTGGGAAATGACGTTAAACTCCCAACCACTCACCCACCCACCCCTGTCACTGTCCAAGGCCTGCATGTAAAAGTCGGGGTTAGGGAATTTAGCCCTGGGTTAGAGTCTAACCTCGAACTAAACTAGCTCTAGGGTTAAATTTTTTTTTAAATCAGGCAGCGGGTCCATTCCAGCAAGGTGCCTATGCCATCATTGAAGGAGTTTTGTCTTTCTTCGATTTCTTTTTTATTTAATTTTGATTTGGGGTTTCTTTTGTCCTAGTCTGGGTTAGGCCCGTAGCCGTGGGTTAAATTAACCTCGTGTTTTACATACGGGCCCTGGTGTCTAAGTGGTGTGATGACAGACAGCGCGAAAACAGCTGAGAACAATCTGTGAGCGTAACAACAATAGCATTAGCCCCTTTAAAAAGGCAAGATCGTACCTAAACTGGACGCCAGGCTCGTCACATTGGCATCGAGTTGATGTTGGATGGCGGCAAGCTCCTGTTGATGTCTGTTCTCCATGGACGTCAGCTCCTGTTGATGTCTGTTCTCCATGGACGTCATCTGCTGCTGGAGAGACGCGACTTCTTGCTGAAAGGACGTCACTTCCTGTTGATGCTTGTTTTCCATGGATGCAAGTTGCTGCTGAAGAGATGCGACGTCTTGTTGATGCTTCTTCTCCGTGGCAGCTGCCCTCGCCTCCAGGATAGCAAACTGAGCTTGGGCGCTGTCCACGCTAACGGTGTCGCCTCTGTCCAAAGGGGAACCACTCTGCACGCACAGACTGCCCGGAGATGTGTGGTCGATGGCGCAGGTGTATTCGCCAGTGATGACTGGGTTGGGGACGTTGAGATAGAAGCGGCCGTTTGAGTATAACGTGCTGGGAAGAGACTGGCTAGATGGCGTCTGTGAAAAGAAAACCCAGATTGACTTGTAAGAAATTCACCGTCATTTTCTAAAATGTAAAGGGCAGGAGCGTCATTAATTTTATTAGAACTTAGGACATTTTACCATCCGATGATATGGATACTACAAATAAAAACTCCAAATAGCAAGTTTCCGTTTGACCCCAGGCCCATTGTGTTTCTGCGCCACTCAAGAAAACATGACTTTCTCACATTCTTACAATGATAAAAACTTGGTCATTTTAGGGTTGGCCCAGAAATGAAAACAGTAAAATGTGCAAAGGCTTAACAGATTACCATACACGGGACATCTGTAAACGCTACAACAACAACAACAACATAATAATAATAATAATATTAATAATAATAATAATTATTATTATTATTATAATGAGTACTGTATAGGCGCTTTACCCAATTTCATGAATCGGCTCGAAGCGCCGCGAACTGAACCCAACACGCACGCTCACGTGAATCACACACATTCTCTTACACACTGGACACAAACACATTACAATCACGTGGTGCGAAAGGTCACCTGAGCTATTTAAGTTTCGGAATTTAGAATTGCATTTATTTTTCAGATTTTGTGGGCTGAACATTTCCAAAGCAAAGGGGGAGGAAGCCGGAGAACCCGGAGAGAATTACCCCCGCGGATCGGCCCGAATGAACAGTGCCACATACGAGAAGGAAAAATTCTTTGCCCCGAGTGGGACTCGAACCCCTGACCTCTCGCATTGGTGACAGGTCTCTTAACCACTAGACCACCGACCGCCCCTGACATGCCTTGTAGACTAGACTTATCTTAGTGTGACTGCATGTGTCCGAGAAGGAATGCATTGTAAAGAACACCATGCACGGAAGCTTAAACGGACTAAATGATAGTCAGCGATGTAAGATTTTGTCAGATACGATATTACGTTATATTACCATTTACCTTCCACAGCACTGACGTCCTGGAAGCCCACACTGGTTTGAAATCACCACAAGACAACTGGACGTGGTATTGCTTGGTAGAGTTGTCGTACACAGCGTCTGGTAACACAGCAGCGTGAAGCTGACCGTCAGTGGTCATCGACGCATCTGCAAAAAGTGTGATACATATAGTATGTAACGATGCGAAGGGTCAGCTCAGCTGTTTTTGTGATTCGGAATATAGAATTGATTTTATTCTTGTGTGGGCTGAACATTTCCATATGTAATAAAATAAGAACAGTTGGATACATTTGAATTCAACAAAAATTGCCACTCTCTGGATGTTCTCTTGGGCAGCATAATGTATTTAAGACCAAAGAGGGTCCAGAACAGACTTTTGCCGGTAATAATGAGAATCATCTCAGAAAACAAATCACCCACTCATATTCAGGGTGAGGCGTAAACAAAAATGTTGTGTAAAGTGTAAAAATTTTGATCAGTCTTGCCGCTGCCCTATCACATTATATGCTTCGACAAACTTCAATTTCGTCTTCACTTGAAAAATTTTCTTAGCATCTCTTCGTAAGGTAAAAAAAAAAAAAAAATCCTAAATACGAAACACACTAAAAACTAACTATTTCATACCACACTAAACAAAACCATACAAAACTCGCTAACCTAGAAAATAAAAATAATAATACATGTAATAATATGGGTATTTATGGGACATCCTCCCTCTCGCGGGAGCTCGGGTCACCTAACAAAAAATTCAACACACACTCACTCACCCAGAAACACACACAACATGCCTCCATACATACATTTAACTACAAACACAAAATAGCAACAACATTCAATTACACGATAAACCGCTTACCCGATACTTCTACTTCAACACTCTGCATCTCTGTGGTCACAGACCCGTGTAAGTTAACGTTGACGTGAACTGAGTAGGTACCGGCGTCCGCGATAGCTACGTTCTGTAGACGTATGCCGGCATTGGGGATGAACTGCAAGTGTTGAGACACAGTTGGAATGGCGACAAAATTTCCCGCGACTTGTGTTGCAAGAAGGACTGGCTCACCGCCTGCAAAGACGTGCATCTAGTTTAGGATACAATGATGATGATGATGATGATGATGATACAACTACTACTATTTCTGATGATGATAATAAATGCGTATTGTGTAGCGCTATTACCCAGTTTCTTGATCTAGCTCGAAGCGCCGTGAGCTGAACCCAACACGCACGCTCACGTGAATCACACACATTCTCTCCCGCTGGGTATGAACACATTACAATCACGCGATGCGAAGGGTCAGCTCAGCTGTTTTTGTGATTCGGAATTTAGAATTGATTTTATTATTGTGTGGGCTGAACATTTCCATATGTAATAAAATAAGAACAGTTGGATACATTTGAATTCAACAAAAATTGCCACTCTCTGGATGTTCTCTTGGGCAGCATAATGTATTTAAGACCAAAGAGGGTCCAGAACAGACTTTTGCCGGTAATAATGAGAATCATCTCAGAAAACAAATCACCCACTCATATTCAGGATTCATATTTCCCAGTACAGCAGATAAAATTCTCTTTTCACTCTTAATGTCAAGTTTTATATAGATTATTATGGATTGACAGTTTCTGGAGACAAAGTTTCATGTTGTAATATCGTACCTTTTGGTGTGTAGTACCATTCTGCGTTTATCACGTGCTCTTCAGCGTCCGAGGTGTAGGTCCAGGCTAACGTCACATCCTGCCCGCTGCATGCTGGGATAGTTGTCCCGTTGGGAAAGGAAGTATGAGAGGACCATTGTAGTGCGAATGAAGCTAGCGGGAATAAATAAAACACACACACACACACACACACACACACACACACACACACACACACACACACACACACACACACACCAAAACACGACAAACAAATAAAACAAACAAACGTCAAACATTTATTGAAATTGGTTGTAATTGCTGTTGTAGCTGTTTACTTTCATGAAGGTGGAAAAACTGTCGGGGGAATAAAACACAATTTACATTATGGTGATTACGAATTTTGCTGGCCCAGACAAAACAAAACAAAACAAAACAAACATTAACGTCATGATTTTGTCTGACTAAATTAGTAGAATTAATCAAATAATTGAGATGAGGGCCCGTATGTAGAAGTCGAGGTTAATTTAACGCACAGCTACTGGCCTGGCCCAGACTAGGACAAAAGAAACCCTAAAAGCAAAATTAAATAAAACAGGAAGTGAAGAAAGGAAGAAAAAACAATCATTCTATTATGGCTTAGGCACCTTGCTGGAATGGGCCCGCTTCTTGATTTAAAAACAAACAAACAAACAAACAAACAAAAAACTGAAAATTTAACCCTAGAGCTAGTTTAGTTCGAGGTTAGACTCTAACCCAGGGCTAAAAGCCCTAACCTCGACTATTACATACGGGCCTAGAAGTGAACATACCCAGCCATAGCACGGCAACAAGACGGGGTTGATTTCACGTGTGCAGAAAAGAAGACTTGCATTGTCGCATGCCAGGGTCATGTTTGTGCGAGCGCACACGAGCACTTGCTTAGCAATTGTACAAGGCGAAACCGACCTTGTTTCATTAATTCCACTTTTGAAATGCTTCGGAATTACACATTAATTTTTTGATTGCAGAGATAATGTAGCGTGTCACATTGACACAGTCTGGTTCTTTGGGGGTCAAATCACCACAAACAGTTTCGTCCGTCATTTTCTAGGACAGACATAAAGACCAAGATATGTTAGAGACCTTATCTATACATTGCTATTTCCAGAGGAGCATTTATTGAGGCTTGCTCAAAATGTATTGCCCTGGGCCCGTATGTAAAACTCGAGGTAAATTTAACCCACGGCCACGGGCTTAACCCAGACTAGGGCAAAAGAAACCCCAAAACAAAATTAAATTTAAAAGAAAGGAAGCGAAGAAGGAAAGACAAAAATCCTTCTATAGCGGCATGGGCACCTTACTGGAATGGACCTGATTAAAAAGGGTGGGTGGGGTGGGTGTTTAACGTCCTTTTCCACCACATAGGGTGATATCAAAGACGGGGCAACGATGAAAAAGCCAGCACAAATATTTGGCCCCAGCCCGGATCGAACTCACGTCCCGAGCATTAGAAGTCCAACGCTCTGCCATTCGACCACCCCGGCTCCCCTGATTAAAAACAACAACAAAACCCAGGAGCTAGTTCGAGGTTAGACGCCAACCCAGGGCTAAACTCCCTAACCCCGACTTTTACATGCGGGCCCTGGATATCGAGGACACCAGGCGACTGGAGAAGTATACAGAAGTTTCATATTGGGCGTTATTCTGCGTTGGTATTATTATTAAAAAAGGAACTACTTTGAAGTTGTAACGTCAAATCGTGTAACTCACCAAAACAAAAATAATGAGGAAACAGACCGCGTAACAGTGAGTCCTGAGCTCACCGACTCTGCAGCTTTAACATTATCACGCACAGGACACATGACTTTCCCTATACAAAGAACCACTTTACGATAGTCTTCAACCACAAAAATTGGAAGTTTCAAGAATACGTGTGCACAAAAATTCATTTGTAGAGGCGCTGGGAATGGATGGGTTAAATGGTTTGGCTCGACCGGTTTGGTTTGGTTTGGTTTGGTTTGCTTTGCTTTGCTTTTGGTTTGGCTCGGTTTGGTTTGGCTTGGCTTGGTTTGCTCATTTGTTGGGTTTTCTTGTTTGTTGTCGTCAACGTTTTCAACGCATGAGGACAGCCACCGTTTTGAAGATTCTTGGTTCATTGTTTTAAACATTAGTTTTAATGGTAATACACCAAGAAGAAAAGATAGCAAACAACAACATCAGGACGACATTATTAGCATCTACCAACAAAAAAATAATCCCCTACAAGAAGACCAGCATTGAAGAGATGCATTCACGTTATCGCATAATATACAGATAACATTTTTGTCCATAAAGGGAAATTTGTCTTCGGCTTCACCGACAAGTAAATGCATAAACACATGAGATATCACTCTAGGAGTGTAGGCGTATAAAACCTCTCTCTCTCTCTCTCTCTCTCTCTCTTCCCCCCCCCCCCCCCCCATGCCGCCGCCTGAAGCAGCACCAGAGTTCATAAATTACATAAAAAAAACACTAGTAACCACAGTAAAATCAGACTAACTGATTAAAGCATTTTGTAAAAGACAGCTCGTCAGAGGAATGTCGTAATTTCTAGTGAAGACACGCTCAGCTATTACTGAACCTATTGCAACAAATAAACATCCGGGTGTAAGAAAACTGTTGGAATGGTGAACGTATCCCTTACCTCTGAAGGAAACCAGAATGAAACAGAATTTGATAACGTCAGACATTGTTGGAGCCGTCAGTTTACAAGCCAAGAACAATTTGCAGAGTGACAATTCATGAACACACAACTCTATATTTTGGTGCAACGACCATAAGGTTAAAAGTTCACATGAATATTTATCAGTTTGGTGACGTACGTCGGCAATGGTACGACCTAATCTTCCACAACTATGCCTGGTTTTTGTTCTATTGAAAAAGCGTAAGGGGGCCTGCGGACTCATTTTACGAACCAGGTTATGCTCCTGACAAACGGGAGACGCTATTTGTTCCAACAAAACTGAAAAACAGCTCAAAACACGCTCTGAATGCATAATTATGCACACTTTCTGAATACTATGCCCACACTCCCATTTGACATCAGCCTCAGTACAAAGCAGCACACAGACTCTGTCTCTGTCTCTGTCTCTGTGAAAACTACTTGCAAGGCAGAGATACCTGTAAGTGTTATGCTGATAAATCATCAACACGATCTCTCTCTTTCTCTCTCACAAATTTAACACACACACACACACACACACACACACACACACACACACACACACACACACACACAGATAGTGTTGTATTTTTCTCCTGCTATGTCGCTCTCTCGGCGCACTCGCAGAGAAGACACGGGATATAACAGGATACAACTCCAATACTTTATTAACAGAAGATGCGCAAGAACAAACTCATGAAAGAGGAAGAACCCAGAACGCTGTGCAGTGCTGCTTATATACTAACAGGTCAGATCTAGAACATTCTGCAACATACTTGCAAGTACGGAATCTTTCCAAGGTTACGTAATCTACTGACGTTACTGCACTCGCATGTTCTGGGATGGTCTAGAAATTTCCATCGAAATGCAGTGACTTTTCGCGATCTCTACAACAGATAGTTAGTTAGTTCGTTAGGGCTTAACGCCGCGCAAGCGAGAGAGAGAGAGAGAGAGAGAGAGAGAGAGAGAGAGAGAGGCAGGCAGGCAGAAGTTATCGGCTCAAGACCTGAAACAAAACATACAAACAAACAAAAACAAAACACACAACAAAAGGAGGCAGAGTGGCAAGCTTTTTCAATGTCGATGTTGCTGTGTCTCGACAATTACGACCCCAACTTCGTGGAACGCGACAGATGTGTCGGTGTTTATAATTTAAATAAAATGCTTCACGAGATGCTTCGTGGATACTGGAACAAATTATACAACACCAAATACCAGTTTGTCGCGCTACTCGGCATCATCATCACACGTCGTCATGGTGCCCACGTGCCTCACGTGACGTTCACTGGCCAATTGCTTTGCCAGCCGTTCCAACATCCGGGCTTCCGTTACTTTTCTCCGCTTCTCCAACACGATGTTCAGCGTGTACAGGAACGGGTTCAGGGCCGAGTTGAGCGGTAACACGAAAATGACCAAGGCCACGTTGACTTCGCTAGGTATGGGGGTCCCTATGAAAGCCTGCAGACCTAGGCAGCTGACAGGGAACCAGCACAGGAAGTCGGTCAGCACGATGGTGGTCAGGCGACGAGCAATGGTAGCATCTTTAGCACTGCTTTTGTCTGACTGGAAGGCGTTTCTTCTCACTGACATATAAATAGCCAACTGACCAACAAAAATCAAGATGAAAAGTATCAAATTCAAGAAGATTAAAATACCAACGGAATAGTCACGTCCTTCAAACTCTTTTCTGGTTACAGGCAAAGGAAGGCATATACCGTTCTGACTGTAAAACTCCCAGTGTGACGTCACCGGTAACAAGGGAACGGTTGCTAAAACGGCAGCTGCCGTCCACACAATACCACACGCTGCAGTCGCACTACTGGTACTGAATCGGAACCCGCTGAAGACTGAAACGGATAGCGAGGAAACGGTCCAGGGTAATAAGACAGATAAGAAAGGCGGACAGTTCGCTGGAAAGCAGTGACAGAAACCCGGCCATCTTACAAACAGCACTCCTTTTCCACGTGTTTTCCTGCCACAGGTAAACACCCCGATACACCTGGTCAGCCGCACCTATAATTGCCAGATACATGCCCATTAATAAGATCGGCCATATTCAGATTGGTTACAAACACATTAAAACTCGTTTTCACAGATTTTCGTTGGACGTACTGTCTCATAACAATGCTCGCACTGTTGCCTATAACCGACAGCAAAGACATCACCCACAGACAAGCACGGTAGGCATTGGAACGCAAGAGGTCGTCACATGAGGCGATTTCATCGTCCGGTGATCGGCAGTTTTTCAGGTTGAAGTTGTCAGGTAATATTGCCGGGCAACACAGCTTGTAGTTATCGGCATAAACCATCTTGAGTTTGGTCAACTGTCGTAAAATATTGCGAGGGAACTCTTGTAGTGGGCATCCTCTAACGTCAAGATTTTCCACATTCGGTGTACTGTTAAAACACGTGCTTCCTACCGACATCAGCGTAGAATGTGAAAGGTTCAAAGTTTTAAGGCGAGGGAAATTTAGAAGCATGTCGCTGTCATAGGAAGCCATTCGCACCCGTGACAGATCGATAGAGTCGACGTATTGAAATAGGGTTTGTGTTCCGTCTGCCTTTAAAGACATTATTGGGTTATCGGAGAGACATAGTTCCCTGAGGTTTAGACACCCACGAAACGCTGACATGTCTATGTGCTTCAGGTGATTATCACTAAGATCTATGTATCTAAGGTTGGGTAGTGTTACTGTGTCCAAATATTTCAATCTGCAGGCAGAAAGTTTGAGTTTGACCAGGTATACATTTTCAGTTAGATCGTCAGGTGTCATACCAGAGCCACTGCCATCCAGGTAACGAAGCTGCCTGTAAGAGGCTGCCTGAAATGGTCTGCTGCACACAAACGCTAAACCCTGACAGCGGCAACCCTCGGGACACGTCAGATTACACAGCAACTCGTCGTCCTGCTGAGGACACTGGAACACACCGTCACACACGTTATCGGCGTGCACACACACGGTGGACTCGTAACAGCGGTAAAAGCCAGGACACTTGAAGATGTCGCAGTCTGCCTCATCTTGATGATCCAAACAGTCGTACACGCCGTTACAAAGTAGATACACTGGAATACAGAAACCATCAGCACACTGGAAGTGCGCGACAGGACACGTCTGGTTAGCAGCCATGGAAGTCAGAGTGTACTCTCCACGACCATTGAAAATCACCACAGCCGGTGGTGGCAGAAACAGTGAAGGGTCAGTCCTTTGGATATATTGTGGGCATTCCTCGTCAGAACCGTCAACACAGTGCTGCATTCCGTCACACCAGTCGTCAAAATTAACACACTGCTTGTTCTTGCAATGTCTTTCTGGACACTGGTCATGTACACAGAATGTCTCGTCAGAACCATCGTCACAGTGCTGACGGTGATCGCAGACCAGTGTGTACGGAACTGTCTGTGTGCCACTATCACACTCAAACATGGCAACGTGACCTGCAGACGGTGTCTCACAGAATGTCACGTGACTCTTTGCATCACAGTTTCCACATGACAAGAAGTCCTTAACATAGTGTCCGTCGCTACATTCAACCATTGTAACACTTCCGAGGACATTAAAAGTGAAGCTGCTCTCTACGGAGAACAGCCGGTGTCCTGGCGCTGATATGGCGTTTTTTGGAGACTCACAAATAACATGCATGTAACCGTATACTTCGGGATCCATACGATCATCACATGGAGTTGGTAAAAGATTTTGGTGGTCGTGTAGCATATGCATATAGGCACATAACTGTTTAGGCATCTCTTTCTCCACTTTAACCTTGTTGTAATAGGCATTAGTACTGTCTGCCCATCGCCACACGTTTCCGGAGTTTCCAGTCCTTGTAGCTGTCCGCAGGCCAACAAAGAACATAGACGTTTTTATGGCGTATCTTATGGCCGTCCTGAACATGTTCCATTCGTGACGTGTCTGAGGGCTGACGAGGGTCATTCCATTTTCCACGCAGTGATCGTAAGAATCATACCACGAGGATGCGGATTTCACGCGAAAAAACTTGTAGCATTTGTTCCCAATATCTATGAGGCCTTCACCACATTCGGCAGTTGTGTATGGACAGTACCTTTCGTCTTCTCCATTATGACACTGAACCTCCAAGTTGCACCTCAAGTGCTGCTCAAAACTGTGATAGTACTGCACGGAACAGTTGAGAACGCCAGGGTACAGTTGTTCAGGAACGACGTCGTGAATCGAGTACAGCATTCTGAACCCTGTGTTGGATTCATGAGCCTCGTTCTTGTACTCTATGTGTACTGAGGTGTTATACGTGATGGGACCGTCGTTGGACAGCCCGCATTTTTTCCACACCAAATGCCTAGTGTATTGAAAATATGTATCAACAAATCCGACATTAATTTTACTGTTAGAATTCCCAGAACTAAACGTGGATAGTGTCAAGCTTTCGTGTTCACAGTTCAAGTCAAAGTGCTTGAAACTGATTATCAGGAATTTAGAGAAGATTTCAATGATAAATGAGCTTCTAGCGCCTGGATGGCTGTAATATAATGTGGTGTAACCATCAAATAGAAAGCTGGTTACTTGCCCAGTGGGTGCATCAGGTTTTGACTGTATGATGTCCAGTGCTAGGCCGTGCTTTATGTTCTTTTGGTAAAATCGCATCAGTATAAACAAGTAGGACTTTACCGGAATGCGATGACGTTCTTCTACACCGGCACTAAGTTTTACGATTAGGTTTCCTTGCTCCGCGTTTATGATAAAAGCAAACGGAGTGAATTCACATGAACTTTTTCTAGCACTAGGCTGTGATTCACCAAACTCTAAAAAGAAAGTGAAATCGGGTGTACATATGCCGTCAGGCGTTGTTAAAGAAAATGCCAGTACTTCCATCGTGATATAAAAGTTTCCGGAAGGACGGACGGTGAATTCACAATAAATATAACTGTCAGCATCAAAACGATGAGATATTTCTATGTACTCGAAGTTCGCCGCGTTGAGTGTTGTACAGGGCGGGTGTCTGAAATTGACCAAGGAAACCCGTGTTGACATAGACATTGATAGGTACAAGATCTCTCTCTCTCTCTCTCTCTCTATATATATATATATATGTGTGTGTGTGTGTGTGTGTGTGTGTGTGTGTGTGTGTGTGTGTGTGTGTGTGTGTGTGTTAGACGTTTCAGCGGTAGGATGGCAGATTCCCCCCCATCCCCCGACTGTGGCGTGTTGCCAATAAAATTATAGGGCAAGGCAGACATGTCCAATGGGATACAAAACACATCTCCTTGATCTGGGTAGCGCTCTCAGCTTGAATTCCAATACTTTCAAACTGACCTGACTGAGCGCATGTTTTCGGCTTTAGCGACGCCTTTGTTCATATCTATATATATGTAGCCAATATAGGGCAAGGCGGACTTGTCCACTGGCATACAAAGCACACATCTCCTAGATCTAGGGAGCGCTCTCAGCTTTACTTACTTCCCCTACTTTCAAATTGACCTGATTGAGCGCATGTTTTCGGCTTTAGCGACGCCTATGTTCCTTTTCTATATTAAATGTAATTACATGACATTACACCTAGGCAGTTGCTCCTTCTAAATTATTTAGTCTTTTTCCGCTGAAACCTCTTGCAGAGCTTTAGGGTAGCGACGTCTGCTAGTACTGGAGACGCACCAGATTATTCTGGGGCAGCCTTTTAGTGCTAGTTGGACGCTGCAGCCCTCGTGGTATCGCCGCATGCTCACCTGATGAGGGTCCCATTGACCCGAAACCATGGTCGTGAGCGGCTAAAATCACCAATTCATATGGCCTTGGTTGTACCGACCATTTTCCTTTCGGTGGGAGGGGAATGGGGGCCCTATGAATGGTGAGATACCCTTACATCTGTTAGACGTTTCAGCGGTAGGATGGTAGATTCACCCCCCCCCCCCTCCACTGTGGCTTGTAGCCAATATAGGGCAAGGCGGACTTGTCCACTGGCATACAAAGCACACATCTCCTAGATCTAGGGAGCGCTCTCAGCTTTACTTACTTCCCCTATATATATATATGTATCATTAATTTTCTTAGAAACAGCTGGCAACAAAGGAACCAAACCTACAGCAACAAGACCTTCCCAAAAATATCTTGTTTAATGACCTTGACTAAAAGTCAAGGTCGTTCATGCTGTCTTTTGGGAATTTTGAAATTGGCATTTTTATGGACACTACAAACACCAGAGGGGTCCAGTTTGGCATAGTGGTAGAAACTGATAAGATCTTTACCGACACAGATTTTTTGAATGACCTTAAGTCAGCGAGTTGTTCATAGTCACTGCAACATTGCAATTTTCCCAGAAACTACAAACACCAGAGGCACCTAACTCGGCGTGAGGGTGGGTGGGTGTTTGGGGGTTTAACGTCCTTTTCCACCACATAGTGTGATCTAACTCGGCGTAATGATAGACCTAAGTTACAAACATAGTCTTCTGAATGACCTTGACCTATTTCACAAGCGAGTCCAGTAGGCCTCTGTCTCTCTAGTCTTTGTTTTTGTTTTGTTTGTTTGTTAGTTTGTTTGTTCCGTTTTGTTTTGATCTTTTTTATTTGAAAGATTACATCGGCATTCAAAAAGCTTCTTTGACTGAGGCGTTTTGCATGTTCATCCGGTGCGCAAGTGTTTTCAGATAATAGGCTAATACGTACTCTGTTTTGAGTGCTTGGCACGTCAGGATACCTAGTTGAAACGTCGTATTATAAGTAGGATATCCAAATCCATAGCATTTCTCATAGCGCAACGACCTTAAATATTGTTGATAGTCATACATATTGGAGAAAGGGTAGTTTCCAGTTGCACCTCTGACCAGAAATATAAATACATACACTAAACTTTTAAATGTTCCCATTGTTTTTGTTCCTGTTGTTGTTCTTTTGCTGCTGTAGCCAATTTTTGTTTGTACTTTGTTGTTGTTGTTTTCTCTTGTTTGTTTGGTTTCTTCCGATGGTTTTCCTTGAAACCGCTGTTAGTATCGCTGTCGTGGTTCCACAGTTTTTGTTGATGTTGTTGTTGCTATTTTTTGTAGTTTATCCTCCGATGGTGTCCCTTGAAAATGCTGTTGGTATCGCTGTCTTTGTTCCGTCGTCTTTTTGGGTTTTTTTTCAGATGTTTGTCTTCCGATCGTGTCCTTTGAAATCGCTGATAGTATTGCTGCCTTCCGTCCACCATCTCCACCAACACCAAGCTCAGAATCTTCAACTCCAACGTGAAATCTGTGCTATTCTACGGGTCAGAGACTTGGCGGGTCATCAACACCAGCACCGCAAAGATCCAAACCTTGATCAGCGGATGTCTCCGGCAGATCCTCCACCTTAGATGGTTCGACAGAGTGCCAAAAACCGACCTGTGGACAAGGGCGAATCAACAGCCAATGGACGTCCAGGTCAGGCGGTGAAAGTGGCGATGGGTCGGCCACACCCTGCGGAAGGAACCCTGCAACATCATCGGGCAGGCGCTCGAGTGGAACCCGGAGGGGAAGAGGAAGAGAGGGCGCCCCAAGCAGACCTGGAGGAGGAGCTTGCACTGCGAGCTGCGAGACTCCGGCCTGACATGGGAGGAGGCCAAGACCTGCGCCAGGGACAGAGTGAGATGGAGGAGAGATGTTGAGGTCCTATGCTTCTCTAGGAGCCAAAAGGACTAAACTAACTAACTAACTATTCAGTGCTGCCTTGGTCGCGTTTTGTTGTTTTCTTTTTGTTGTTGTCTTCTGTCTTGGTTCCGTCGGTTTGTTGTTGTTGTGTTTGTTTGTTTGTTTGTTTGTTTGTTTTGTGTGTGTGTGTGTGTGTGTGTGTGTGTGTGTGTGTGTTGTGGTTGTTGTTGCTGTTGTTGTTGTTGTTGTCTTATTTAGTTGTTTGTTTTTTTTGTCTCCCGATGGCGTTTCTTGAAACCACCATTATGGTTCCCTCGTGTTGATCTTCAAGTTGATGCTGTGGACGGCGTATGCTTGTTTTTTTTTCCCTGGTGGATGAAGAACTATGGAACAGTTACGTCATGCGTCTGACACAGGATCTGCTGCTACTGGCGAGACTGATGCGATGGAATTTAGAAGCGAGATGTGACCCAGAACTGAAACATGAACTCTGAAACTTGGTTAATGAGACGTGACACGGTGTTGAAACACGAGTTGATAAACTGGGTTGACACACTAGACTAATAAAACTAAAAATCAAAGCGTTCTCCTTTGCAAGAGAGCCGTCAAGGAACCGTTACTCTTGCCTGATTCTGGTATGGGAATGTGCTATCTAACCCGAGAAAAAAGGCTAAACGGAGCGTGTCTAAAAACTGAAATATGAACAAAATTACTAAAATTATTTTAAGGAGACGTACGTAGTCTGTAGAATACAAAATAAAATGATGCAGGAGATGGCACGGGACAATTCCATCTTTGCTGAACAAGCTTGTCTTTTGGAACAGTTTCGCTCATGAATGTGCATGTGCGCTCCAAACACACTACCTTGATGAGGAGTACAGCTTTTAAAAGCGCTGTTGTTTAGATTCCACTTTGCGCGAGCAGTCCAACACTCAAATTTCTAATTCTACGACTGTTGTTACACTATGGAGAGCTCGGTGTGGTCGCCGCGTCATCGAGTACGCGTCTGTTGGTTCAGTGCCAGCATTGCAGGCGCTGTCACTGACCAAGTGCCACGTTGGACACACCGGTTCTCACTTGAACACCGAAGTTAAGCAACGCCGGGCCCGGTAAGTACTTGGAATGGTGACCGTGAGGGTATAGGCAGGGTGCTGCTGCCTGCTGGCCCCGGTCCGGGCAGGATTTTGGTGTGAGATTTCTCCTCACTAAATCGAGTCAAAATCATGTGCAGACTCGCTTTCGGTGCCTGTTTCGGCCCGTGTACACACACATACACGTACCATTAAGTGTGCACGATAAAGATCCCAATTCCATCATTCGAAAAAGAGTAGGCCGAAATGGCCGGTGGGTTGGAAACACATACACACGCATGCAGGGAAAAAAATTGCGTGGCGCCGGTTCATGGCGACGCGCTTCCCCCGGGGGAAGCAGCCCGCATTTCCCCTACTACGGTACTGGGACGAAGAAGAATTCCAATCCAATTCCAAGTCCAATCCAATCCAAGTGGTGTGATGATAGATACCACGAAAAAAGCTCAGAACGCTCTGTTAGCAATAGCATACAAATGGTAGATTTAGCCCTTTGAATCAGAAAGGATCTATTGCTGTTGTTTTAACACAAGCCTTTTCTCTCTCAAGAAACCCCACATCGCTGATACCCATGTGTCATTGCTGCACCTGTTTTACCGCTACGTTCTACGTGTCTGTTGTACAAGGCGTTATGGGTTTTTGTGTTGTATGCTTAGGGAGGGAATACGTGCGCAGTCTGGACGCAAAAAGACTGGGAAAAATGATCAACCGAGCGAATGAGATTATAATAATAATAATAATGATAATAATAATGAGGACGACTTATAAGGCGCCGATACATGAAATGAAACAGGTTCTAAGCGACTTACACCATAACTACATACACCACTTTCATACACACAGACTTACTGGGAACATTCAAAGTTAAACAATATCTCACAAAAAGCAGGCTGACACGGTGTGGAAGGGCAGAGTAAACCAGTAGTCAGTTTTAAATAGGTGGGTTTTGAGGCAGCGTTTGAAGCTGGCACTGGACTCTGTGTGTAAGTGGTTTAGGAAGTTGGTTCCAAAGAGCTGTAGCCTGAAAGGAAAAGGATCTCTGACCATATGTTTTGGTTCTTGCTGAGGGGATGCACAGAACTTTAGTGTCAGAGGAGCTACTGACATATTATAACACTCACAGACGACGATGATCCGCCTACAACAGGAGCTCGACAGTCTTCTGAATGCAGTAGACGACTGCAGGCACTAGCTCGCTAACTTAAAGATCTAAGCTACCAACAAAAAGCTTTCCGAAGTGCGTAAAAAATTGCAGAGTCGACCGTGCAAGCACAGTCAACTCTGTCACAGTTGCAGAGCTTTCAGCGCTTCGGGGATCCTTATAAAACCAGAGCACGAGTTTGCCGTAACATTATTTGGCTTTTGGTCAGTGAGCGAGACACATCGCTACAGTGTTCAGCGCCGGGGTGTTGAGTGCTGCACGATCTTTCTCGCTCAGTGTCAAAACGCAAACTGAGCTGTGAATCAGGCTGCCCATGGCTTTTATTGAGGTTTCAGGGACGCTGAAAACTCTGCAACTGTGACCGAGTTGACTGTGCTTGCACGGTCGACTCTGTAAATTTTTTTTCACACTTCGGAAAGCTTATGGTTGGGAGCTTAGATCTTTAAGCACATTCGGACAGCACTGGCGTCACAATGGTCATGAACTGGAAAAGGCATTGCTCAAATAATTATCTGTATTATCTTATGATTTTTCCCCTCATAATTAATTTCATGTTGTAATGAAGGAATGATCCAGTTTGGAAGACATAAGTCGGGAATGCGATTCGTGAAAGAGGCACAAGCTGTTCTCATCGGTCAGCCTGTAAAAAGTTTATAAATAGATAAATGAATAAGTAGTCAATGATGAAATGAAAATGCTTTCTTTCAGCTCCGAAATAAGCCATTTTATAAGCATGCAGGCAGTGTAGCTTCGACATACTTACAAAATAACTTGTTTCTCAGCAGCATCAACATCCGCCCTGGACACACTGCTGAATTGACACAGTAACACGTCACGGAAGCTGGCAGGAGAAAGTGACAATTCTGTAGTCATCCTTCAGCTGACCTCTTCTCAAACGGGCACATCATTGCTGGATTGGACGCACTGCGGCGCCCATCGTTGGACTACGGGCAATGGCACAATGAAGTAAAAAATAAATTTAAAAAAAAATCAGCCCGTCTTATAATGTTGTCTCCATTACTCCATTTCTACAACATAGAAAGTATTCTCCATTTTTACGTTACATCACCGGTTACGTAATACTGTCTCAAGGACAGAGCGGTCGGAAGTCAGACGAGGTGGCTGTATATAACGCCACCATCAAAAACTGGGGAAATCACTGGCCCCAGTAGTGTAGTAGTTAGCACTTCGGACCATGGACCGAGAGACCCGGGTTCCAATCCCAGCCGAGGCAAGCAGGATTTTTCCTACCTAGGTCGGCTCCTACCCAAGCGGGTGTGCTATGGACCCAGCGGGGAGGCTGTTGCCACACAGTCGAGATTCACCCACTTCACGGGTGCGACTTTGGGGGTATTTCCCTTGGTATGACACGTCTTATGATGTGGATGATTACACGGCCGGCACCGCAGGTGCCGTAGTTTTCGGGTTTGGTTAACGCCAGGTTATTTATGACGTGGAATGCGGCCCTGTGCTGCTGTCCCAAACCACACGGACCTCCATAGCATCTTCTTACCATCATCCTCACCTCCATGATCATGCTTAATAAAACTTTCCAAGCTTACGAGCCCTCCGTGTATTCCACCCATGACCCGGGAGGGACACCACTGGAGCAGGCAAAGAGTTGGGGCAGCAAAAGAAAGGCCCCACCCCCCCCCCCCCCAAAAAAAAAAAAGAAAAAAAGAAAAAGAAACAAACAAACAAAACAACAACAACTAAGGTGCGTGGATGGGTGGGCGGGTGTATAACGTCCTTTTTCACCACATAATCGATATCAAAGACGAGGCAACGAGAAAAAGGCCAGCACAAATATTTGGCCCCAGCCGGGATTCGAACTCACGACTCTACCATTCGCCCATCCCGGCTCCCCACAACAACTGGGGAACAACTGCGTTTTACTTTCTACCCAAGTTCAGTGCCAGTGAAAGGTTCTTTTTGTCATTGCATATGTTATCACAGCACAAAAATGAACATGTTAACCAGTATTTAGCCAATATGACCTACCCCTGACCTCTGAGGGTGCAGTCACGTTAGAATGGCCTTCTTGTTGTTTTTATGGGCTCATTCTAAAGCTTACTCAGTGGCATTTTCCTCTGTATGTATGCAAAATGTGAAATGAATAATTAATATTAATTAACAAACACTAAATTGCAAAAGCTATAGTTAGACGTTATATATATATAACACCTCTCTCTCTCTCTCTCTCTCTCTCTATATATATATATATATATATGGGGAAGTAAGTAAAGCTGAGAGCGCTCCCTAGATCTGGGAGATATGTGCTTTGTATGCCAGTGGACAAGTCCGCCTCGCCCTATATTGGCTACAAGCCACATTGGAAAGGGGGGGGGGGGGACCTACCATCCTACCGCTGAAACGTCTAACAGATGTAAGGGTATCTCACCATTCATAGGGCCCCCATTCCCCTCCCACCGGGAGGAAAATGGTCGGTACAACCAAGGCCATATGAATTGGTGATTTTAGCCGCTCACGACCATGGTTTCGGGTCAATGGGACCCTCATCAGGTGAGCATGCGGCGATATCCACGAGGGCTGCAGCGTCCAACCAGCACCAAAAGGCTGCCCCAGAATAATCTGGTGCGTCTCCAGTACTAGCAGACGTCGCTACCCTAAAGCTCTGCAAGAGGTTTCAGCGGTAAAAGACTAAATAATTTAGAAGGAGCAACTGCCTAGGTGTAATGTCATATAATTTCATTTAACCTTCGCACGACGTCGCTATTTACTACACACGAAGGACATCGTGGGGCCGTGCGGACCCATACTTCTCACAGAGGGAAAAAATGTGCATACCCTTCCGAAGACGTCGTGGGGCCGTGCGGACCCATACTTCTCAAAGAAGAAAAAACGTGCATATCCTTTCGAGGACATCGTGGGGCCGTGCGGACCCATACTGTAAAAATAGTAGTGGAGAAAGGTAGTTTACAGTAATGACGGTCTGTTTGTAAAGGGGGGGGGGGGGGGGGGGGGGGGGAGGGGTGGTAATGGGCAAATGTCAAAATTTGTAACAGAGTAGAATTGTTGTTCAAACCAAAACATTCACCTGGGCGAGGAAGGGTCTCCATGCCGGAGACCTATGACACATTGCAGTGAAAGCCGAAAGGAAGCTGCAAGGCCGACCCCCTTTCTAACACCCAGGACAACAACGAGAGTAGCCACATGGAACATTAGGACAATGTATGAAGTAGGAAGGACCATACAAGTAGCAAGAGAGATGAAGAACTACAAGACTGGAGTACTGGGACTGAGTGAGACAAGGTGGCTACAGACAGGAGAGCTGAGATCGGGAGAGCAATTGCTGTACTCTGGACACACAGAGGATGGAGCCCCCCACACTGAGGGCGTGGCCCTGATGCTGGCACCGGAAGCACAGCGGGCACTAATCGGCTGGGAGCCTGTTAACTCCCGCATCATCACAGCCAAATTCATCACCAAGAATAAAGACATCAAGTTGAACATCATCCGGTGCTACGCTCCCACCAATGATGTGGAAGAGAAAAAAGATGACTTCTACCAACAACTGCAGACAGTGATAGATAGAGAAGGAGCCAAGGACATGACCATACTGATGGGAGACTTCAATGCCAAGATCGGATCAGACAACACAGGCTACGAGGACACCATGGGAACACACGGACTGGGACAGATGAACGAAGATGGTGAGCGCTTTGCAGACTTTTGTGCCCTGAACCAGCTAGTGATAGGAGGCAGCATCTTCCCACACAAGCGCATCCACAAGGCCACATGGAGATCACCGGACCATGTCACGGAGAACCAGATTGATCACATCTGCATCAGCCGGAAGTTCAGGAGATCGTGGCGAGATGTGCGCGTGATGAGGGGTGCTGATGTATCATCAGACCACCACCTTCTTGCAACAACATTGAGACTTCGGCTTAAGAGACACACCAACGCCAACAACACACGGACCAGGTACAACGTTTGACTACTCAGGACCACAGACACACAAGCAGCATTCCGGATCAGCCTTTCCAACAGGTTCCAGCCACCGCAAGACCTGATAGAAGACAGTGGATGGATATCGAGACACAGTGGGAACACAGCAAGAAACTCTGGCACGACAATGAGTAGAGGTCCTGAGAAAGCGAAGACCCAACACAAGGAATGGATCTCTGTTGATACCATCCAGAAGCTGGAAGTTAGGAAAGAGAAGAAAACTGCACTGAACACGAGCCGAACAAAAAGAGCTAAGGCAAAGGCACAAGAAGAATACACAGCAGCTGACAGAGGAGTAAAGAGGAGCACCAGGAAGGACAAGAGGGACTACATCGACAACCTGGCCAGTCAAGCAGAGGAAGCAGCCCGACAAGGGAATCTAAAAGACCTGTACCAGGTGACCAAGAAGCTCGCGGGCAAATTTCAGCAGACAGACAAACCAATGAAGGACAAGAACGGGCACCCACTGACAACAACTGAGGACTGAACAGCTGAAGCAATGGGCAAAACACTTCAGGGAGCTGTTAAATCGCCCCATCCCTGAAACACCACCAGACATCCCACCAGCAGAGACAGAACTACCCATCAACTGCGACAAGCCCTCTAAGGCGGAGATCAGGAAAGCCATCATGACACTGAGAAATGGGAAAGCTGCAGGGCCGGACGAGATACCAGCAGAAGCCATCAAAGCAGACACAGAGACAGCCGTCAACATGCTGCACAGCCTATTCAGCAAGATTTGGGAGAAGGAAGAGGTGCCAGCCCAGTGGAAAGAAGGGATCATCATCAAGCTGCCAAAGAAAGGGGACCTCAGGGACTGCAGCAACTACCGAGGGATCATGCTCCTGTCAGTGCCAGGCAAGGTTCTCAACAGAATTCTACTGGAGAGGATGAGGGAGGCAGTCGACCCCATGCTCCGAGACCAGCAGGCGGGCTTTCGCAGGAACAGGTCATGCGCTGACCAGATCGCCAGCCTACGCATCATTGTTGAGCAGTCACTGGAGTGGAACTCCCCCCTCTACGTCAACTTCATAGACTATGAGAAGGCTTTCGACAGTGTAGACAGAGAGGCGCTGTGGAAGCTGCTAAGGCACTATGGAGTTCCCGGGAAGATCATCTCCCTGATCCGGTGCACATACCAAGACATGAGCTGCAGGATTGCCCATGCCGGCCAGTCGTCAGAAAGCTTTGAGGTGAAGACCGGAGTCCACCAGGGATGCCTGTTGTCCCCGTTCCTCCCCCCTGGTCATCGACTGGATCATGAAGACCACTACAGCAGGCAGGAAAAACGGGATACAATGGACACTCTGGACGCAGCTTGATGACCTCGACTTTGCGGACGACCTGCTGCTCCTGTCTCACAGCCACAGTCAGATGCAGGCCAAGACTACGTGCCTGGAAGCCACATCAGCCGAAACAGGGCTCAAGATCAACAGGAGGAAAACTGAGCTGATGAAGATCAACACCACTGCCAACACACCAGTCACAGTCGGCGGAGAGCCCATCAGGGAGGTAGAGTCCTTTGTCTACCTGGGGAGTGTGGTTGATGGACAGGGAGGCACAGACCGAGACGTCACAGCCAGAATCGGCAAGGCAAGAGCAGCAATGGTCATGCTGAAGAACGTCTGGGCATCCAAAGTTGTCAGCATAAGAACCAAACTTCGCATCTTCAACTCCAACGTGAAGTCAGTTCTGCTCTATGGATGCGAAACATGGAGGAGATCCAGAAGATCCAGACATTTCTCAACACCTGTCTGAGGCGCATCTTCAACATCCGATGGCCAGAGAAGATCCGGAATGAAGAGCTGTGGGAGCGAGCGGGGCAGGAACCAGTGGCCAAGCAGATCCTGCGGAGGAAGTGGGGCTGGATTGGACACACCCTCATGAAGCCAGCATCCAGCACCACACGCCAAGCCCTGACATGGAACCCGCAGGGGAAAAGGAAGAGAGGCCGGCCTCGCAACAGCTGGAGGCGGGACACTGAGGCAGAGCTATATAAGGAGGGGACCAACTGGACTGGAGTGGCAAAAATAGCCCAGAACAGAGTGCGATGGCGAAGTGTTGTCGATGGCCTATGCTCCACTTGGAGCCAGGGGCTCTAAATAACTAACTACTCGGGCTTGCCCAGAGAGCTCTATACACGGCTTTCTTGTTCTCGCCCACGTCCAAAGAATGTGCTGCAGGCCTGGTGGCACACTGGCACTTCGTGCAGAGAAATGGACCATGTGAAATTGTTGATAAACAAAGCCAAGGCTTACAGAAAGAACGCACGGTTTATTGAGTGCACATGATACAGAACAACAGGATATGGGAGAAAAACCTACCCGTGTTCAGCAAATTCATAGCTCAAGGCCTCCATGATGGAAAAGATGCGAGCACTCCACTTCCTGTACTTCAGTCTCACTATGACATCGTGGGTCCGCGCAGCCCCACGACGTCCTCGGAAGGATATGCACGTTTTTTCTTCTTTGAGAAGTATGGGTCCGCACGGCCCCGCGATGTCTTCCATAGGTACAAAAACTTTGACTTTTATTTATTTATTTACTTCTCGCTTAAATTTAATGATCTTTTAGGACATAACAGTTTTTCAGGTGCCTGAGACATTTTTAAAAGCTAATTAAAAAATTCCATCTAGTTTAAGAGATATTTGCAGTTAAACACCGTTCTGGGGCCACACGGACCCACGACAGCTGGCGAAGGTTAAAGTGTCCCTGAACCCCCATTTTGAAAATTTTACAGCGGAAAGGTTGGCTATTTCTTAGTCCAATGCCGTTCTTTGCATGTTCGAAACCCGCACATGAAGCCGTTAATCTGCCTAAATGCACCGCTGTAGCAGACGACACGCGCCCGGTTCGCGCAAAAGGCTGAGCACGCGGCGGAAACAGCTGAAGCTGATGATGACGTCAGCAGGGTTACACAGCAATGGCCGACGCGGACGCAAGTAGCAGAATCGCTCTGCCGTATCAATTCGAGCCACAAAGACATCGTGCGCTCGAAGCAGTTGAGGATAAAGCGACGAACCGATTGTAGGAGGTTCCTTGTCCGAAACGGCCGACTGGTGAGTACTTTGGATCGATCAGTGTTTCGTTTTACCTAGCCTGTTCACCCCCCCTTCGCCCCTCTTCCGAACATGTGTTGTTTTGACCGACTTTCGTTCAGAATGTATCATCAGTCTTCACTAAAATGGCAGTTGTAGAAACTGTTAAGACTATGTTCAACCACTGCGATCTGCTCATCTCCAGAGCTATTTTGCTATCACTCGCGACGAGCGCATGAGACTTTAGTAATAAAGGAAAGACCACCTGATTTGCATTCCTTTCTGTTCACAGGTGTGCCTGTCTACACTGCAGGGTATGGACCATAGAGGGAGAAAAGTTTTGCGAATTGCCTCGCATTTGGGACGAGGCAGAGAAAGAGAGGTACAACATGGCAGTTGTTTCATGTTACAGTGCCACTGCATTGATATAGATTTAATGTGCTCAGAGCTCACAATCAGTACACTCTAACATGTCATGTTGAGGTGATGAATCATTGAATGTAATTGTTTCGTACGCTAGAATTTGGCAGATTCGATATATGATATTGACATGGGCGCGGGAGGGGGGGGGGGGTGTGCAGAGTTTCTCGTGTTAGTTTCAGAGGTAATAGTGATAAAACATACAGATTACTTTGTACGGCACTACTGTGCTAAGAATTGGATAAAATATGTTTTGTGGACCTGTCTGGCTTCCCTGCAAGGTTGACCTATCCAAAGGAATGGTCTAGGTAAAGGTTGGTTTCATTCACTGCATTTAGGTAGTTGTGGAGGGACATTTGTTATTTTATTTGAGGATTAGCATGTGCATGTCCTCTACTTCCCAATACTAGGCAGTGCCACAGTGTTATTTATGAGTAAATATTTCATCATTTTTGAGGGACCTGTCAGGAAACCTGTACATTGTGCTTATCAAACCACTTAGCAAATCTATTCACGCTAAGCATTTAGCCCCACCCTGGTGTATATTTTACTGCCATGTAGTATGTAATTCCTGAAAAGTTTGTGACATACATACATGTTTACAAAACCTTATTACAGGTCACAAGGGACTGGGACTGAGGCCTGCATTACTGAGCTCCTTGGATTTTTTCCATGTTTGCCTGCAGCCTGATGTCATGGAGACAGCTTACTACCAATACAAGCAGGAACAAGGCACCATGGATAAGTCACAAAAAGAGTGAGTTAATGACAATGACCCTTCAGAATAATTCTCAAATTCATGAATTGACCCATCCACAACAACATCATTAGAGTGAATGGCTCAGGAGCTCAAGTGTCAAATCGTTCCATATTATTAGTTTAAAGGCCCATTTCTTTAAAATCTTGGGATCATGAAATTAATGAACTGTTATTGTCATGCCACATGGTTCATTCAATCCTGGAAGTGAACCACAGGTGGTTGAGTGTGAATTGTATCAGGTTCTTATTTCGTTTCAGGAAGTATCGATACATGTTGCCATGGAGTATTGGGCCGGACAATTCGGGTGCCAGTCCCATCCTGTGCCCTGAAGGCCATCAGGGAGGCCTTCCAAAGCGAAAACTTTCAGGGTTTTTAGTACCCCACCTTGTGATGAATGTACACAAAATAAATGTGATTTGAAAATCTGTAGTGTTTGGGACATTTCTTATTCAAGTGAGATATTTGCATGCTTTGCACACTGGGCATGAATGGTGGTGTACACTGCTGCAGACCTACATAATTATGTACATGTATGTATTTGTGGATTGTGCCTGTTTACCTCACTGCTATCTTTCGCAGTAAAAAAAAAACAACCCAACAACAAAAAAATGAAAATTTACCTGGGAAACTAGATTTGTCGCAAATTCTAAACCCAGTATTTATGACACACACATACTCATGAATGCATTCCTTCATCATTGATAATATGAGAGTGAGTGAGAGGATCCTGACCACACTTCCCAACTAGATGAGAAGAACTTTGAATTATGTAAATTTTGAATTTCAGTGTTACATTTGTTAAATATTATACATGTATGAAAAACACACAATTCCATGAGAACCACCAAATCTGCTGGGACATATTTATTCAGAATGCAGGTATGCACTCCTGGCAATCACAGCAAGCAGGATGACTGGTGACAGTTCAGTCTCTAACTTATTGGGAGAGGTAGCCATGGCTTCTGTAGATGTTGGGTGATAGTGGGAAGCCGACAGTGGATCTGGCTTCTTGAAACGGTCTGGCATTGATTCATATATATCAGTGCCGGGCCAGCAGAATATTGGGCAAAGAGTTCCTTCACCAGTCTGGAACAGTAAACTGAAAGGACAATTCAAACAAAATATACAATGCAGTTCCTCTCTCTCTCTCTTTTGTTTTGGTTTTTTTTTTTTTTTTTTTTTTGGGGGGGGGGGGGGGGAGGGGGGGGGGTGGGAAACCACATCACATTTAAACATACTCTTGAAAGTGTCTCTTGTCTCAGAAGGACACAAAGTTGAAAGACCACACCCACATTTTCGAAAGAGGCATTTGATTTTTTCACTCTATCATGACTATGTGTAATATGGCTTTACAGTGGGAGTGAGCAAATAGGAAAATGCTGTGTGTTTAGGGCAAAACCTGAGTATTAAGAGGTGGAAGGATTCCAGGGCTGATGTTTGGTGCAGTGGGGACAACGTCGGTGTGCTTTTTCTGAGAAAGCGGTTGTCAAGGATGCTGCTCATAGCCAGGAATTCAGCCGAGTCTGCAAAAGTGCGGGTAGAAAAAAAATGAATGTCTTCTTTCCATGACTCAGCAAGGTTTTTTGTTTGTTTTTTGTTTTTAAATAACCGTACATGCTGTACACTGTGTAAGTCTAATTATCAACAATAGTACTAACAGAAGAATATCTAAAACTGAAAGCTTTACATTTGCATATTTATTATGTGAAGCTCATGTGACTTGTAGTATGACTCAAACTTTAGAAATTTCCATTTGGGGATCTCTCCTTCTCCAAGTTCTATTTTCAATTTTCATGACTGGAAATACTAGCCTGCTGTGAACCAGTCCTTAGTTCTGCCATCCTCCTCCAGCTGCCCATGCAAATATCTTGGAAAGAGGTGGTTGTAGCCCTGATGCTTGTTTATGATTTGGTTCAGTTCTGTCATCCTCCTCCAACTGCCCATGCAAATATCTTGGAAAGAGGCGGTTGTAGCCCTGATGCTTGTTTATGATTTGGTTCAGCCAACATTCTTTCGGGTAGTTTTGACAAAATTGATCCACGCTCGTCTTCACTCTGGTCAGTGTCTCTGCCGCGGGAAAGCGAAAGTGCTAACACCACTTTTCCCTGCAGAATTTGCGGCATAACCGAACACGGCGCAAATCTTTCCCCATTGCAATGAAACGATGCTACTTTTGGTCTGTTATCACGGAGCTCTTTCAAGTGTTTAGCTACTAGCATGCGGCACGCTTGGCTGCACGCATCGCGATCGCCCTTTGTTCTCGCAACGCTGCGCGGCCGATGCCCTGGCGACGTCACGCGAGGGGCGCGTAAGCGATGCTGGTTTTTCGAGGCCTGCGCCCACGCGGTACCGATGTACTGGTGTTTGAAACCCGATAAAACGTTTTCTGCGCCGCCAAATACAGCAGCGCATATGCAATTAGGCTCTTTTAACAATGTATTATAGAAAACTTATACAGTTTGGGTGAGTGAAATGGGTGTTCAGGGACACTTTAATATAGAATAGGAACAAAGGCGTCGCTAAAGCCGAAAACATGCGCTCAATCAGGTCAATTTGAAAGTATATCTCACCATTCATAGGGGAATGGGGGCCCTATGAATGGTGAGATACCCTTAGATCTGTTAGACGTTTCAGCGGTAGGATGGTAGGTCCCCCCCCCCCCCCTCCAATGTGGCTTGAGCCAATATAGGGCGAGGCGGACTTGTCCACTGGCATACAAAGCACACATCTCCTAGATCTAGGGAGCGCTCTCAGCTTTACTTACTTCCCCTACTTTCAAACTGACCTGATTGAGCGCATGTTTTCGGCTTTAGCGACGCCTTTGTTCCTATTCTCTATATATATATATATATATATATATATATATATATATATATATATATATATATATATATATATATATATACCACTCTACCGCTATTACAAGTCATGGTTTAAAATCCATAATTCACCACGCGTGGTATAACATTGCACCCATGACAATCACACGTGAATTATGGCTGTACCTAAAAAGTGCACATGTACTACCACTACCAATGTTCCAGCAAGGTGTTCTGGTTAAAGGATTTGCGTCACGATATGACGCGAAAAGCGACCAAAGGATAATTTACGTCACGACATGACATGGAGTTTAACGTCCTCTTCCACCACGTAACAACAGTGTGGTATTTAATATTAAACAAATACATCAGTGTGGTATTTAATATACATACAGGCTAACTCGTATATCACTCTGCGTTCGTTTCTGGAAGGCTAATCAATCGTTGCATTCGGGTTTTGTTGTTGGGTGTTTGTTTGTTTGTTTGTTTTTGTTGTTGTTTGATATCAGACATCTGTACAAAATGTGAAGGAGGATTCCAACAACCAATCTAACATCTGCATCAGAAGGATTTCCGCACAAAATTTTCCGCAGAAAAATATTCCGCACAAATTATTTCGCACGAAAGCTCTACAGTGTTGAAAATGTGTACCGTCAATGTGTGTCTTTTGATAAAGAACAAACACACAACACTTGTTTTTCCTGCTTTTGTACACTGATTGGTAAAACATCAGTACAAGACAATCTGGACAGCGCAACACAATCCCCCATCTGACGACCAGATGCCACGCGTACAGCTCCAGCGTTATGAACAGACCACCATCTTCCGTCTACGAACTGGACACTGCAGACTGCGTGCCCACCTGTGCCGCCTTGGGCTGTCACACTCACCAGCCTGTCTGTGCGGAACAGCCCCTCAAACCCCGGAACACATTCTGTAGTACTGTACCCTTTTCAACGAAGCAAGGACACAACACTGGCCGAATGGAGCCACACTGCCAGAGAAACTCTGGGGCACCAAAATGGACCTCCTGAAGACCACTGAGACTACAAACCTAATCATCTGAGGCGGAGTCCAGAACAGGGAACGCAGAAGCAGAAGACGTACACTGATGTAGGAGCCCACACGACCAAACCTGTTTTGAGTGAGTCATACTCCATTCTCGTTCCTTTTATGCATTTAGTTTGTTTTCATGTATCTTTCTCTCTTTCATTGTTTCTTTCTGTCTTTTTATTTATTCTTTTTTTCCTTTTTTTACTTTATTGTGTTTTTTTTTTTTCTGTTTTTACGTATTTATTTATTTTTGTTTTACTTATCTTTTATTTATCTATGTTTTATTTATCTTATATTCTATTCAATAATGTTTTATTTATCTTATATTTTATTTGTTTGTGTTTAATTTATTTATTTGTGTAATATTTTTAATTAGATATTTAATTAATTAAATTTAATTAAATATTTATCTCTTTCTTTCTCTTTTCGTTATTTCTTTTTTCCCTTTTCCTTTCTTTTTATTTATTCATCTATTCGTTTCTTTATTTATGTATGCATTTATTTTCAAGTAATAATTTTTCAAAATCATATTTTATTTGATTGTAATGGAGGGGGGGGGGGGGTTGTTTGTTTTGTTTTTTTAAATTTTCTTCTTAAAACGCTTTTCGTGTGTGTGTGTGTGTGTGTGTGTGTGTGTGTGTGTGTGTGTGTGTGTGTGTGTGTGTGTGTGTGTTTTACATTTTTGCTTAATGTTTTGTTTTCTTCAAATTTGAAAAAGAATTATGGGTGTTTTTTGTTGTTGTTTATTTTATTTTTACTTATTTATTTATTTATTTCACTTGGTGATTTTCCTACATTGCGACTTGATAATAAGTAAACAAATAAATATTTACTCCGTGCTTCAGCTTGGTCGTTTTTTATTCGGGTTGATTTGTTTCTTCTGTTTTGTCCCAGCTCACTTCTGTTTGCATTTGCTAGCAAGTAAAGTTCACTCATTTCTAATCATTTCTTCCATCCGGTCTATTCACACCATAAAAAATTGTACAGTTTAATGTGCGCTCGTATGTGGTCCATTGTCTTTTTATTGTTTTGTTTAGGACGGGAAAGATCTACACAAAAAAAAAAACATCAAATAAAATCCAAACACGGGAGGCTTTCGATGACAAGGAGAGAGACAGGAGACCGAGTCCCGACTTCAGTTAGATATTGCGGTGTTAAATCGATTCTCTCTCTCTCTCTCTCTCTCTCTCAGTAACTCTCCAATCCCTTGAAAGAACAGGCATGCTGTCGATTTTCAAGTTGAGTCTGCCGGCGGAATGCCTATGAAAGGATTTCGTCCAGCAGTGGAGGCATTGCTTTACTCTAGAGGGAATAATTAAGCCAGCTGTACTGGGGTTGAAGGCGCTACAGTCGTTGGTGTGGACAGTTTAATTATCACAGGCGAGTGTAGCGCCACCAGCCATTGGTTGTCTTTGGCGTGAAAACTGGCGCTTAGACCGGTGATTCATTAAGAACCGGGCAATTGCCGTTCTTTTTAAGTGTTTCTCTAGACAGAACAACTGAGATGGGGCAGATTTCGCTGCGCGCATGTTTCAGAGATAAAAAGACTGTGACGTTTCTCAAGAAAACACATACTTTTACGAACACAGTGACGTAACGAAATCTGCTTCATAGTCACCCTACGTGCACACAATGCTGTTGCGTTCTTTTTGGCGGGAGTTGTGCGGCATGTGTGTGTGTGTGTGTGTGTGTGTGTGTTCAGATGACAGAACGTGGTTTCTTCTGTCTGTTCAAATGCAACATTTTGGGAGAATCGGCAAAATATTTTGAATGGACGGGCCCTTTGAAAATAAGTTCAGATTTACGGACGACAGCCCGGTAACTTAACAGCCATGCAAGGCGAGTTTTCCCGCAAAGCTCACGAACGTAACACCAAGCCAACTTTGGCCGGGCTAAGAACGACCATGCAACTGAGCCCGGCAATACGCCGGTTGTTTCAGAAGACCAACCTGCCGTAATCCGGAAAGAGGGCCTTGAAGCACCAGTCCGGATCCGTGGCGCTTAGGTGCTTTTCCAAGATGACGGTAGGCAGACGATGTTAAGAGAAAATCAAGTCAACAAACAGTTTGGGTTTTTTTTTTTTTTTTTTAATGATGCCCGCGTGACAAAGACGCCATACTGTCGAAACTGACATCAGTGTGGCGTAAGGACACAAATCGAGCGTGGAGTCATGGGGGTTGCAACAAAAGGCAAGCTGCTAGACAAGCTGGGACTTTTTGCGCAAAGGTTGGGCACAGGTGACGTGAGTGGATTTAAGTGAAGTGGCTTTTTGGCCTAACCAGAAAGTAGACTTGCAATGAGCGGAAAGGAGACATTCAAATCTTTTTGAACTTTGAATGCATGTTGATTTTTGTTTCTAGATTGAAGCATTTTTATACGTGACTATGATGCCTGAGGCTAATAGGAAATACAGAGGCAGGAATTTTTAGCCAAAGATGGAAATTTCCAATAGGTGGAAGATTTCAAGCCCTGAAAGCTGAAAGGCCGTTTGTCAAATGAATAGATGTTCCTTTTAGCCACTGCGACCATTTTCGTGATTTTGCGGCTTGTAATAGTAGAGTAATACAACATTCTTTGGCCTGACGCTTCCATACCTGCACTACACGCCGATCGACAAACTCGCTAAAACAGTCACCTATCAGCGCTATGTATCTGGTTGGTCTTCAGTCCGCAACCAAACAACGTCGTCTTCTAACAAATGTTTCAACTGAACGCCAAAAACCAATTAAATGAGCCAAATTATTTTAGAGACCATTGTCATTTGAGGCTCGTTGGAACTGTATTTTAGGCTCTTTCTCATATTTCATTTTTTTAAGCTCGCATTTTAAAATGAATGCTCATGTATCGCGTATCAGTTTGTTCTATAGCTTAAAAAAAAAAACAAAAAAAAAACGGACAAATTCCCAAAGAAGACCCTCTCCCTCCTGCAACCCTGAACTCCAGCGTGGCCATAAATCTTGGTAAAGGGCGGGAATGGGGGCTTCTAGGTACGTACAACAACATATATTACTCCAACCAGAATCACCAGAGTAATCTCAGATGCTACACTGCGTCCCAAGCCACTGACTCTGATGCACGGTTGGTTTGGTTTATAGAACGCAGATTGTGAAATTCCAAAATTCAACTTCTGGTTCCAAAACCATACACACCGGGGCGCCTGTCCTCTCGCCGGTTCTTTTCACAATCTATACGGATGATTTCCGGAGCAGTAGCCCTCTTAGGAAACTGTACAAATACTCAGATGATTTAGCACTGACAGACTTTTTACAGTCAGACACTCACTTTGAACAGCAAGTGTCTGAACTATGTATCTGGTGCAGGAATAATTTTCTGGAACTGAATGTGAAGAAAACAAAAGAAATGGCGATTTGCTCTGGAAGGGAGGATGTGAGTGTGAATGACTTGGTGATTGAAAGCGAGACTGTGGAACGTGTGAGTGAATATAAATATCTGGGAACCATCATTGATGATAAATTGAATTTTGAGTCAAACACTACAGCTATTGTTAAAAAATGTAACCAACGACTTTTTTGTATGTACAGACTACGCTCTTTTCAAGTCAGCTCTGAAACTCTGCAGGTCTTTTATCGCAGTTTTATTGAATCTGTTCTGACTTTCTCTTTTCTGTGCTGGTTTGGCACTCTGACTGTAAGAAACAAAAGTAAGCTGAACTGCATTGTCAATAGAGGCAGCAAGGTTGTGGGTGAAAGGCAAGCAAGTTTGAGTGTGTTGTATGAGAATAGAATGGTGAGGAAGGGTTTTAGTATTATGAATGATTCTGGCCACATTTTATCCCAGCATTATCACAAATTACCATCAGGCCGACGGCTTAGAGCCTTTACTGCCAAGAAACTCAAAACAATGAATAGCTTTGTACCAATGTCTATTAGGCTGATGAATAAGCAGATGTAGGGTTGTGTGTGTGGTTCCTTGACGGGTGTCAGCTGGCGTTGACTGTGATAGAGTTATGTTCACCACTGCTGTTGTAATTTATTTATGTAGTAGTGTTGTAATTTATTTATAGTGCTGCAACATTGTGATAGATTTTTAGGTATGAGTGTGTGAGCATGTAAATAGGTGGAATGGATGTGCATGGTCGTATGAGTGAGTGTCTGGCATGCTTTGGTTTTTTATGAGAGACCACAAAGCAATGTTCCTCTTTTGGAAATTTAATAAATGTCTTATGTCTTATGTCTTATTTTGGGCACAAGTGTTCCCTAATACAACCGCTCAGCATTCTAGGCTCATGTTTTGTCACTTGTACTCAAACTAACGGTTTTTCTGGTCTTCTAGGAGTAGTTCTATTGCAGGCTTTTCTGGGAGTAGTTTTACTGGAGCAAACACAATGTTCCAAACAGCCTTTGTGAATGTAGGAATCTGACTGAGGCCTCCTGGGTCAGGTGAACAGGACCAGTTAGCTTCAAGAATTATGCAGTAATTCGTTGCCAAGGACAGGGGATGAACGTCCGACTTCAGACACGGGTATTAAGGGGAGTGGACTGGTAGGAGTTGGCATTCGATGAACAGTTTTCCACATATTTGCTGTATGCCTGGCAAAGAGTCAAACTCACGTGCAGACTCGTGCACGTGCGTACCTGATGAGCCTTAATGTACATATACATGCTTGAAAAAACATCAAGTGTGCAAATTACATCCTAGTTCGTATACTACAAACTCTACAGACTAGAGTTTGTAGCACAGTATTGGGAAAACACAATTTGAAATCTTCTGTCCGTGGCTCATCCAAGTTCGTGCAGCAGGCAGCAACAAAGCAAAGCTGAAACGAATAAGAAGCTGAAAAGGAGTACATCTTACTGTTGAAAAGCTGTTTACATGAGCGCTTCAAGATTTACGATCTTTGCGGTGAAAATGTGTACCAGCCGCAGCCGCCATAAGTAAACAGTACAGTCCACTTTCGTTGTCTCGGATTTCCCACACCCACAATTTCAGTCTCTGCGGACCTGTCGGGCGACACAGAAGAAGTACAGCGACTTCGTTTGCGATTTCTAATGGCTGCAATGTCACGGTAGGATATTGTAGCTGTCACGCCTTTGATTCCAACCCAAGTTGCCACCGAGCGGACACAGACGGGTGACACAAAACAGAGAACTATTTCGTGATGCTCTTTAACTCTGTCTGTCCTAAAGTCCCGTCAGGGACACTCACGTTGGCAGTGTTTGACTGCAGATGTTTGATTTATGGGATCGCTAACTTTCTATTTTATTCTGAGTCATGAAGGTCATAACTACGAGTATATTTGTTTCGAGCTGCGAGTCCAAAGGCCAGGGCAGCCGGGATAGCTGAATGGTGAAGCGTTGAACTCTCAATGCTCGGGTCGTGAGTTCGAATCTCGGCTGGGGCCAAATATTTATGCAGGCCTTTTTCTCGTTGCCCCGTCTTTGATATCACCCACACGTGGTGGAAAAAGGACGTTAAGCACCTAAACGTTAAACACCCACCACCCAACCAAAGGCGATTTTTCATTTTATACCTGTTAGTTAATGGACACTGTAGTATTGCTTTTTAAGTTGTTTCTCTATAGAGAAACAACTTTATGAGACGGGGCAGATTTTGCTACGCGCAGCAGCAAGTTTCAGTGATACAAAACAAGACTGTGACGTTTCTCCAAACAATACTTACTTTCACGCACACAGGTGACGTAACGAAATCTGCGTCATAGACACCTCACGTGCACACTTTGCTGCTGCGTTCTTTTTGGCGGGAATGACGTGTTTGTGTGTGTGTGTGTGTGTGGACGGATGTAATGATGGCTCTCCTAAACCACCTCGATGGAGGCCTTTTTACTTTGAGATAAAATGGGAAATCACCTTCTCCAGAGCTACCTTTCACGATTTTTAGCCTGCCGCATTTTCAGAAGAGTTATCGCCAATTTTAAAAAATCGGTCATGTTACGAATTTTTTCGAAAAAGTTGTTCAAATTCCTTCATTTTCTAGACTTTGGAAGTTCACCCAATCACACTGCCTTGATTCGTGCTACAGCTCTGTAGCTCTGACTTGTTTTGTGTAAAAAAAATATTTCCGAGGTAGGGGTGGTTTGCACATAAGATCAAATATCTATGAAAAGACTACTGCAAATTACTTATCATCCCGGCGTTTTTGTCTAGTGTGACAACTGCACATATGACAGGAACTACTGCACTATTATATCTTTAGCATTTAGAATAACTGAACTTTTAGATAAACATAACTTTTTCAAGTTTCTGCGAGAAGCACCGGCCAAAAGAATTCCAAATTTTCGATTTCATAAGTACAATCCAAGGTATTCTAGTCCATGTTTCACCAGCCCTCTAGATCTTCCAGATTTTATGTAAAAATTAGTTCAGCCAGGGAAGTCACAAAAGCAACAGGGAAATCACAAGACATGCACAAGCATCATCTGTCATACCACCAGTGTGAAGCTGACGTCAAACGCTTAGTTCACAGACAAAATAAGCAAGTATCGTCACTGCCTCCGACATTTCACCAGCCCTCTAGATCTTCCAGATTTCATGTGAAAAATGATTCATTCGGGGAAGCCACAAAGCCAACAGGGAAATCACAAGACATAAACAAGCTTCCTCAGACGATGGCAGTGCTAGAGGCTGACGTGAAAATGTTTAGTTCGCGGAATTGACGTCATCTCTCTGTCTGTGTATGACGACCTGCCTGAGGCTGACGTCAAATGTTTAGTTCACGGAACTGACCTCTCTCTCTCTCTCTCTCTCTCTCTCTCTGGGGAGCCAGGGTGGCCGAATGGTAGAGCGTTGGACTTTCAATGCTCGGGTCGAGAGTTCGAATCCCGGCTGGGGCCAAATGTTTGTGCTGGCCTTTCTCTCGTTGCCCCGTCTTAGAAAGCACCCTTACGTGGTGGAAGAGGACGTTAAACTCCTAAACACCCACCCACCCACTCTCTCTCTCTCTCTGTCTGTCTGTCTCTCTCTCTCTCCCCCCACCCGGCCCCACCCCCAGTCACGTGACTAATCGGTCGAGGTCGTAGAGGATCTAGTGTCATTGGTAGAACTTGGAGAGGGGAGAACCGGCAACAATAACAACGAAACAGACAAAATAAAATGAAGTTTGGAGAAACAACTTTGTAGGACGGGGCCGTTCCTCCTTGTTTACTTTGAATTTGAAATACAGCGCCACCAAAACAGGTTTCTACAATTTAAACCCGTTCCTATGCAACCGTTCTTTGGAAGGCTCATTTTTTCTGTTTTTTTGCTCTTTCTTTCTTTTTTTTACCAATAAATTCAGTTTTATTTTACATCTGTATAATTATGTAACACCAGCGGTTTTTTCCCTCTCTTTTTTCTTTTTACTTTTTTTTCCAACAGTTATTGCAGCGTTTGAATGGACATCTGCAAACTCTCTACCTGATGGAACAACGATCCCGTCATGCTCTGGACAAGATGTCACGTTGGCATGGAAGTACGCAACGGACTCGGACGAGCATCTCACAAATACTGAATGGCACTTCATGCCGCAAGGTAAGTTAACCTGTTCTGGTGTACGGTCAGCACCTGAACATGTTTAACCCTTTCTACACTGACGCTAGCATCATATGTCTATTTTTTAACTACTTTATTATCTCTTTCGGGAAATTTGGGCTGCTCCCCCGGGGAAGCGCGTCACCGCGGTGCAGCGCCACCCAATACCTACCCTATGGTTTTTTTTTTTTTTTTTTTTTTACAATTCTGCAATTTTGCTGGGGGAGGAAAGCCGGATAACCCGGTGAGAATCCCCCGATAAGCAGCCTGGCAGCCAGGAAAAAATCACGTATCACAAGCTCGACCTGGGCTCAAACCCACGCTTCATCGCCATGACATTGGTGACGGCCGTTCAGTAGCGCAGCGGTTAAATCCGACGCGCTACCTATGAAACCACCGCTCACCCAAGACCACCGCTTACCCAAGACCACTGCTCACCCGAGACCACCGCTCATGCTTGCTGCCTGGAGCCCCCGCGGTGACACCAAGTCGCCTTCTTTTGGTCATTGGTTTTACCGCATAAACCGCATGAAAAACGTACACAACGGTAACCAACCCTGTTGGAGCCGTCAGTTTACAACCCAAGAACAATTTGCAGAGTGACAATTCATGAACACACAACTCTATATTTTGGTGCACCGACCATAAGGTTAAAAGTTCACATGAATATTTATCAGTTTGGTGACGTACGTCGGCAATGGTACGACCTAATCTTCCAGAACTATGCCTGGTTTTTGTTCTATTGAAAAAGCGTAAGGGGGCCTGCGGACTCATTTTACGAACCAGGTTATGCTCCTGACAAACGGGAGACGCTTTTTGTTCCAACAAAACTGAAAAACAGCTCAAAACACGCTCTGAATGCATAATTATGCACACTTTCTGAATACTATGCCCACACTCCCATTTGACATCAGCCTCAGTACAAAGCAGCACACAGACTCTGTCTCTGTCTCTGTGAAAACTACTTGCAAGGCAGAGATGCCTGTAAGTGTTATGCTGATAAATCATCATCACGATCTCTCTCTTTCTCTCTCACAAATTAAACACACACACACGCGCGCGCGCACACACACACACACACACACACACACACACACACACACACACACACACACACACACACAGAGATAGTGTTGTATTTTTCTCCTGCTATGTCGCTCTCTCGGTGCACTCGCAGAGAAGACACGGGATATAACAGGATACAACTCCAATACTTTATTAACAGAAGATGCGCAAGAACAAACTCATGAAAGAGGAAGAACCCAGAACGCTGTGCAGTGCTGCTTATATACTAACAGGTCAGATCTAGAACATTCTGCAACATACTGGCAAGTACGGAATCTTTCCAAGGTTACGTAATCTACTGACGTTACTGCACTCGCATGTTCTGGGATGGTCTAGAAATTTCCATCGAAATGCAGTGACTTTTCGCGATCTCTACAACAGATAGTTAGTTAGTTAGTTAGGGCTTAACGCCGCGCAAGCGAGAGAGAGAGAGAGAGAGAGAGAGAGAGAGAGGCAGGCAGGCAGAAGTTATCGGCTCAAGACCTGCAACAAAACATACAAACAAACAAAACAAAACACACAACAAAAGGAGGCAGAGTGGCAAGCTTTTTCAATGTCGATGTTGCTGTGTCTCGACAATTACGACCCCAACTTCATGGAACGCGACAGATGTGTCGGTGTTTATAATTTAAATAAAATGCTTCACGAGATGCTTCGTGGATACTGGAACAAATTATACAGCTCCCAGCAAGTGCTGACAACACCAAATACCAGTTTGTCGCGCTACTCGGCATCATCATCACACGTCGTCATGGTGCCCACGTGCCTCACGTGACGTTCACTGGCCAATTGCTTTGCCAGCCGTTCCAACATCCGGGCTTCCGTTACTTTTCTCCGCTTCTCCAACACGATGTTCAGCGTGTACAGGAACGGGTTCAGGGCCGAGTTGAGCGGTAACACGAAAATGGCCAATGCCACGTTGACTTCGCTAGGAATGGGGGTCCCTGTGAAAGCCTGCAGACCTAGGCAGCTGACAGGGAACCAGCACAGGAAGTCGGTCAGCACGATGGTGGTCAGGCGACGAGCAATGGTAGCATCTTTAGCATTGCTTTTGTCTGACTGGAAGGAGTTTCTCCTCACTGACATGTAAATAGCCAGTTGACCAACAAATATCAGGATGAAAAGCATCAAATTCAAGAAGATTAAAATACCAACGGAATAGTCACGTCCTTCAAACTCTTTTCTGGTTACAGGCAAAGGAAGGCATATACCGTTCTGACTGTAAAACTCCCAGTGTGACGTCACCGGTAACAAGGGAACGGTTGCTAAAACGGCAGCTGCCGTCCACACAATACCACACGCTGCAGTCGCACTACTGGTACTGAACCGGAACCCGCTGAAGATGAAACGGATAGCGAGGAAACGGTCCAGGGTAATAAGACAGATAAGAAAGGCGGACAGTTCGCTGGAAAGCAGTGACAGAAACCCGGCCATCTTACAAACAGCACTCCTTTTCCACGTGTTTTCCTGCCACAGGTAAACACCCCGATACACCTGGTCAGCCGCACCTATAATTGCCAGATACACGCCCATTATAAGATCGGCCATATTCAGATTGGTTACAAACACATTAAAACTCGTTTTCACAGATTTTCGTTGGACGTACTGTCTCATAACAATGCTCGCACTGTTGCCTATAACCGACAGCAAAGACATGACCCACAGACAAGCACGGTAGGCATTGGAACGCAAGAGGTCGACACATGAGGCGATTTCATCGTCCGGTGATCGGCAGTTTTTCAGGTTGAAGTTGTCAGGTAATACTGCCGGGCAACACAGCTTGTAGTTATCGGCATAAACCATCTTGAGTTTGGTCAACTGTCGTAAAATATTGCGAGGGAACTCTTGTAGTGGGCATCCTCTAACGTCAAGATTTTCCACATTCGGTGTACTGTTAAAACACGTGCTTCTTACCGACATCAGCGTAGAATGTGAAAGGTTCAAAGTTTTAAGGCGAGGGAAATTTAGAAGCATGTCGCTGTCATAGGAAGCCATTCGCACCCGTGACAGATCGATAGAGTCGACGTATTGAAATAGGGTTTGTGTTCCGTCTGCCTTTAAAGACATTATTGGGTTATCGGAGAGACATAGTTCCCTGAGGTTTAGACACCCACGAAACGCTGACATGTCTATGTGCTTCAGGTGATTATCACTAAGATCTATGTATCTAAGGTTGCGTAGTGTTACTGTGTCCAAATCTTTCAATCTGCAGGCAGAAAGTTTGAGTTTGACCAGGTATACATTTTCAGTTAGATCGTCAGGTGTCATACCAGAGCCACTGCCATCCAGGTAACGAAGCTGCCTGTAGGAGGCTGCCTGAAATGGTCTGCTGCACACAAACGCTAAACCCTGACAGCGGCAACCCTCGGGACACTGCAGATTACACAGCAACTCGTCGTCCTGCTGAGGACACTGGAACACACCGTCACACACGTTATCGGCGTGCACACACACGGTGGACTCGTAACAGCGGTAAAAGCCAGGACACTTGAAGATGTCGCAGTCTGCCTCATCTTGATGATCCAAACAGTCGTACACGTCGTTACAAAGTAGATACACTGGAATACAGAAACCATCAGCACACTGGAAGTGCGCGACAGGACACGTCTGGTTAGCAGCCATGGGAATCAGAGTGTACTCTCCACGACCATTGAAAATCACCACAGCCGGTGGTGGCAGGAACAGTGAAGGGTCAGTCCTTTGGATATATTGTGGGCATTCCTCGTCAGAACCGTCAACACAGTGCTGCATTCCGTCACACCAGTCGTCAAAATTAACACACTGCTTGTTCTTGCAATGTCTTTCTGGACACTGGTCATGTACACAGAATGTCTCGTCAGAACCATCGTCACAGTGCTGACGGTGATCGCAGACCAGTGTGTACGGAACTGTCTGTGTGCCACTATCACACTCAAACATGGCAACGTGACCTGCAGACGGTGTCTCACAGAATGTCACGTGACTCTTTGCATCACAGTTTCCACATGACAAGAAGTCCTTAACATAGTGTCCGTCGCTACATTCAACCATTGTAACACTTCCGAGGACATTAAAAGTGAAGTCGCTCTCTACGGAGAAGAACAGCCGGTTTCCTGGCGCTGACATGGCGTTTTTTGGAGACTCACAAATAACATGCATGTAACCGTATACTTCGGGATCCATACGATCATCACATGGAGTCGGTAAAAGATTTTGGTGGTCGTGTAGCATATGCATATAGGCACATAACTGTTTAGGCATCTCTTTCTCCACTTTAACCTTGTTGTAATAGGCATTAGTACTGTCTGCCCATCGCCACACGTTTCCGGAGTTTCCAGTCCTTGTAGCTGTCCGCAGGCCAACAAAGAACATAGACGTTTTTATGGCGTATCTCATGGCCTTCCTGAACATGTTCCATTCGTGACTTGTCTGAGGGCTGACGAGGGTCATTCCATTTTCCACGCAGTGATCGTAAGAATCATACCACGAGGATGCGGATGTCACGCGAAAAAATTTGTAGCATTTGTTCCCAATATCTATGAGGCCTTCACCACATTCGGCAGTTGTGTATGGACAGTACCTTTCGTCTTCTCCATGATGACACTGAACCTCCAAGTTGCACCTCAAGTGCTGCTCAAAACTGTGATAGTACTGCACGGAACAGTTGAGAAGGCCAGGGTACAGTTGTTCAGGAACGACGTCGTGAATCGAGTACAGCATTCTGAACCCTGTGTTGGATTCATGAGCCTCGTTCTTGTACTCTATGTGTACTGAGGTGTTAAACGTCATGGGACCGTCGTTGGACAGCCCGCATTTTTTCCACACCAAATGCCTAGTGTATTGAAAATATGTATCAACAAAGACGACATTAATTTTACCGTTGGAATTCCCAGAACTAAACGTGGATAGTGTCAAGCTTTCGTGTTCACAGTTCAAGTCAAAGTGCTGGAAACTGATTATCAGGAATTTAGAGAAGATTTCAATGATAAATGAGCTTCCAGCGCCTGGGTGGCTGTAATATAATGTGGTGTAACCATCAAATAGAAAGCTGGTTACTTGCCCAGTGGGTGCATCAGGTTTTGAGTTTATGATGTCCAGTGCTATGCTCTGCTTTATGTTCGTTTGGTAAAATCGCATCAGTATAAACAAGTTGGACTCTACCGGAATGCGACGGCGTTCTTCTACACCGGCACTAAGTTTTACGATTAGGTTTCCTTGCTCCGCGTTTATGATAAAAGCAAACGGAGTGAATTCAAATGAACTTTTTCTAGCAGTAGACTGTGATTCACCAAACTCTAAAAAGAAAGTGAAATCGGGTGTACATATGCCGTCAGGCGTTGTTAAAGAAAATGCCAGTACTTCCATCGTGATATAAAAGTTTTCGGAAGGACGGACGGTGAATTCACAATCAATATAAATGTCAGCAGGAAAACGATGAGATATTTCTATGTACTCGAAGTTCGCCGCGTTGAGTGTTGTACAGGGCGATTTTCTGAAATTGACCAAGGAAACCCGTGTTGACATAGACATTGATAGATACAAGATCTCTCTCTCTCTCTCTCTCTATATATATATATGTGTGTGTGTGTGTGTGTGTGTGTGTGTGTGTGTGTGTGTGTGTGTGTGTGTGTGTGTGTGTGTGTGTGTGTTAGACGTTTCAGCGGTAGGATGGCAGATTCCCCCCATCCCCCCCCCCTCCCCACTGTGGCCTGTTGCCAATAAAATTATAGAATTATAGGGCAAGGCGGACATGTCCAATGGCATACAAAACACATCTCCTAGATCTGGGGAGCGCTCTCAGCTTGAATTCCCCTACTTTCAAACTGACCTGACTGAGCGCATGTTTTCGGCTTTAGCGACGCCTTTGTTCTCTCTCTCTCTCTCTCTCTCTATGTATATATATATATATATATATATATATATATATATATATATATATATATTTGATTAATTTTCTTAGAAACAGCTGACAGCAAAGGAACCAAACCTGGTATGATAATAGACAGCAACAAGACCTTCCCAAAAATATCTTGTTTAATGACCTTGACTAAAGGTCAAGGTCGTTCATGCTGTCTTTTGGGAATTTTGAAATTGGCATTTTTATGGACACTACAAACACCAGAGGGTCCAGTTTGGCATAGTGGTAGAAACTGATAAGATCTTTACTGACAGGTGATCTAACTCGGCGTAATGATAGACCTAAGTTACAAACATACTCTTCTGAATGACCTTGACCTATTTCACAAGCGAGTCCAGTGGGCCTCTGTCTCTCTAGTCTTTGTTTTTGTTTTTTGTTTCGTTTGTTTGTTAGTTTGTTTGTTCCGTTTTGTTTTGATCTTTTTTATTATTTGAAAGATTACATCGGCATTCAAAAAGCTTCTTTGACTGAGGCGTTTTGCATGTTCATCCGGTGCGCAAGTGTTTTCAGATAATACGCTAATACGTACTCTGTTTTGAATGCATGGCACCTCAGGATATCTAGTTGAAACGTCGTATTATAAGTAGGACGTCCAAATCCATCGCATTTCATTTCGTGCAACGACCTTAAATACTGTTGATACTCATACGTATCGGAGAAAGGGAAGTTTCCAGTTGCACATCTGACCAGAAATATAAATACATACACTAAACTTTTAAATGTTCCCATTGTTTTTGTTCCTGTTGTTGTTCTTTTGCTGCTGTAGCCAATATTTGTTTGTACTTTGTTGTTGTTGTTTTCTCTTGTTTGTTTGGTTTCTTCCGAGGGTTTTCCTTGAAACCGCTGTTACTATCGCTGTCGTGGTTCCACAGTTTTTGTTGATGTTGTTGTTGCTATTTTTTGTAGTTTATCCTCCGATGGTGTCCCTTGAAAATGCTGTTGGTATCGCTGTCTTTGTTCCGTCGTCTTTTTGGGTTTTTTCAGATGTTTGTCTTCCGATCGTGTCCTTTGAAATCGCTGATAGTATTGCTGCCTTCCGTCCACCATCTCCACCAACACCAAGCTCAGAATCTTCAACTCCAACGTGAAATCTGTGCTACTCTACGGGTCAGAGACTTGGCGGGTCATCACCACCAGCACCGCAAAGATCCAAACCTTGATCAGCGGATGTCTCCGGCAGATCCTCCACCTTAGATGGTTCGACAGAGTGCCAAACACCGACCTGTGGACAAGGGCGAATCAACAGCCAATGGACGTCCAGGTCAGGCGGCGAAAGTGGCGATGGGTCGGCCACACCCTGCGGAAGGAACCCTGCAACATCATCAGGCAGGCGCTCGAGTGGATCCCGGAGGGGAAGAGGAAGAGAGGGCGCCCCAAGCAGACCTGGAGGAGGAGCTTGCACTGCGAGCTGCGAGAGTCCGGCCTGACATGGGAGGAGGCCAAGACCTGCGCCAGGAACAGAGTGAGATGGAGGAGAGTTGTTGAGGTCCTATGCTTGCCTAGGAGCCAAAAGGACTAAACTAACTAACTAACAGTTCAGTGCTACCTTGGTCGCGGTTTGTTGTTTTCTTTTTGTTGTTGTCTTCTGTCTTGGTTCCGTCGGTTTATTGTTGTTGCGTTTGTTTGTGTGCGTGCGTGTGTGTGTGTGTGTGTGTGTGTGTGTGTGTGTGTGTGTGTGTTGTTGTTGTTGTTGTTGTTGTTGTTGTTGTTGTTTAGTTGTTTTTTTTTCGTTTTTTTGGTCTCCCGATGGCGTTTCTTGAAACCACTATTATTGTTTCCCCGTGTTGATCTTCAAGTTGATGCTGTGGACGGCTTATGCTTGTTTTTTTGTTTTTTCCCCTGGTGGATGAAGAACTATGGAACAGTTACGTCATGCGTCTGACACAGGATCTGCTGCTACTGGCGAGACTGATGCGATGGAATTTAGAAGCGAGATGTGACCCAGAACTGAAACATGAACTCTGAAACTTGGTTAATGGGACGTGACACGGTGTTGAAACACGAGTTGATAAACTGGGTTGACACACTAGACTAATAAAACTAAAAATCAAAGCGTTCGCCTTTGCAAGAGAGCCGTGAAGGAACCGTTACTCTTGCCTGATTCTGGTATGGGAATGTGCTATCTAACCCAATAAAAAAGGCTAAATGGAGCGTGTCCAAAAACTGAAATATAAACAAAATTACTAAAATTATTTAAAGGAGACGTACGTAGTCTGTAGAATACAAAATAAAATGATGCAGGAGATGGCACGGGACAATTCCATCTTTGCTGAACAAGCTTGTCTTTTGGAACAGTTTCGCTCATGAATGTGCAAACATACTATCTTGATGAGGAGTACAGCTTTTAAAAGCGCTGTTGTTTAGATTCCACTTTGCGCGAGCAGTGAGGGTATAGGCAGGGTGCTGCTGCCTGCTGGCCCCGGTCCGGGCAGGATTTTGGTGTGAGATTTCTCCTCACTAAATCGAGTCAAAATCATGTGCAGACTCGCTTTCGGTGCCTGTTTCGGCCCGTGTACACACACATACACGTACCATTAAGTGTGCACGATAAAGATCCCAATTCCATCATTCGAAAAAGAGTAGGCCGAAATGGCCGGTGGGTTGGAAACACATACACACGCATGCAGGGAAAAAAATTGCGTGGCGCCGGTTCATGGCGACGCGCTTCCCCCGGGGGAAGCAGCCCGCATTTCCCCTACTACGGTACTGGGACGAAGAAGAATTCCAATCCAATTCCAAGTCCAATCCAATCCAAGTGGTGTGATGATAGATACCACGAAAAAAGCTCAGAACGCTCTGTTAGCAATAGCATACAAATGGTAGATTTAGCCCTTTGAATCAGAAAGGATCTATTGCTGTTTTTTTATTGTTTTTTTTTTTTTTGGCTGTCCCAACTCTTTGCCAGCTCCAGTGGTGTTCCTCCCAGGTCGTGGGTGGAATCCACGGAGGGCTCGAAGGCTGGGGCATTTTTTTTTTATGCATGATGATGGAGATGAGGATGATAGTAAGATGATGCTATGGAGGTCCATGTGGTTTGGGACTGCGGGACAGGGCCGCATTCCACGCTTCCTGTCATAAATATCCCGGTGTAGGATCCGGTCCGGTCCCCCCTCTGAAGCAGTCCCCCGGGGGACCAATTCGTGGCAAAAACTGCTCTATAATGGTCCCCCCTTAGACATCCAGCCTCGTTTTCGACTGGTCCCCCTGGGCGATTTTGGTCCCCCCTCGCATCCAAAGTAGGCCCCCTCTCGAACTGGTCCCCCTCTTTTCTAACCAATGTAGAGCTATGTCAGTATTTATTTTTAACTTTATTGTTATAGTGTGTGTCAACTCAGTAGAAAACGTGACTCTGGATCTCTCTCACTCTCTCTCTCTCTCTCTCTCGCCCCCCACACTTTCTCTCCTCCCCCCATCTCTCAAACACACACACACACACATTATGCACGCACGCACGCACGCGTGCACACTCACTCACGCACGCACGCACGCAAACACACACGCGCACACACACACACACACACACACACCTCTTTCGTTATATGTATAATTATTTTCATTTTTGTACAGAGATGTTATTCAAGATGATCTTGAACTGGGTCAAGGTTACAGTGTCAAATCTAAACTTTTAAAAGTGATTTAACTTCGTAGATTTGCCGTTCTATGTAGCCTATACTTTTGTTTTTTTTTATTTTCTCTTTTTTTTTTTTTGTGGGATGAGGAAACGGTCGCCACTAAAAAACAAAAGTATAGGCTACATAGAACGGCAAATCTACGAAGTTAAATCACTTTTAAAAGTTTAGATTTGTTTTTTCTTTTCTTTTATTTATTTTTTTTGTGGGATGAGAAAACGGTCGCCACGCTTCTTGACACGTCACGTGACTCGTGTCAAACATGCCTATAATTATAAGTACACGACAATTCATTCCGTACTTGGGCCACCGAGGTTGAGATATTTGCTGCAGCCACCCTCTTGGACACGCCCGTGTATGTGTTCACAAGAGAGGCTCCAGGCCGACAACCTAGGTGGCTGAAATACGGGCCAGTTTGGCAATCGGCCCCATTGAAAACAGACAGAGTAATTTATATAATGAATCTTGGACATCACTTTGCTCCTGTTTTTTGTGTCACTCCTTAGACCAGAACTGTTAGTCTTCTGCTGTTTTTGTTGTTTCAAGGGTCATGATTTGAGACACTGGTACTCAGTCTTGACTGTCTACTTGAAGTACGCTGAAAGCCAAAGGTGGCAACTAGTTTTCATGTCATGGACACTTACTTAATTTTGAAGAAATATTTTTCTATGGCGTTGTATAGAAAATATTAGATACTTGGTCTTTGATGTTATTCTCTAAATGCTATTTCCAGTTTTAAAAAAATGACAGGAAATGTGGACAGCAAAAAACAACCAATGCAAAAAAACAACTGAAAGAAACAAGAACACAACCAAACAAATATATCTCACACACACAAAAATAACAACAAGCACATAAATCGGAAAAAAAGAAAAAAAATGTTCCTATGGCCCTGTGCTTTTGGGGACAATAAAGTTTTGTAACAATAAAGTTAAAAATAAATACTGACATAGCTCTACATTGATTAGAAAAGAGGGGGACCAGTTCGAGAGGGGGCCTATTTTGGATGCGAGGGGGGACCAAAATCGCCCAGGGGGACCAGTCGAAAACGAGGCTGGATGTCTAAGGGGGGGACCATTATAGAGCAGTTTTTGCCACGAATTGGTCCCCCGGGGGACTACTTCAGAGGGGGGACCGGACCGGATGCTACACCGGCATTAACCAGGCCCGGGAACTACGGCAACTGCGGTGCCGGCCGTGTAATCATCCACATCATACGACGTGTCATACTAAGGGAAGCACCCCCAAAGTCGCACCCGTGAAGTGGGTGAATCTCGGCTGTGTGGCAACAGCCTCCCCATCGGGTCCATAGCACACCCGCTCTGGGTAGGAGCCGACCTAGGTAGGAAAAATCCCGCTTGTCTCGGCTGGGACTCGAACCCGGGTCTCCCGGTCCATAGTCCGAAGTGCTAACCACTTCACTACGGGGGCCGGTTATTGCTGTTGTTTTAACACAAGCCTTTTCTCTCTCAAGAAACCCCACATCGCTGATACCCATGTGTCATTGCTGCACCTGTTTTACCGCTACGTTCTACGTGTCTGTTGTACAAGGCGTTATGGGTTTTTGTGTTGTATGCTTAGGGAGGGAATACGTGCGCAGTCTGGACGCAAAAAGACTGGGAAAAATGATCAACCGAGCGAATGAGATTATAATAATAATAATAATGATAATAATAATGAGGACGACTTATAAGGTGCCGATACATGAAATGAAACAGGTTCTAAGCGCCTTACATCATAACTACATACACCACTTTCATACACACAGACTTACTGGGAACATTCAAAGTTAAACAATATCTCACAAAAAGCAGGCTGACACGGTGTGGAAGGGCAGAGTAAACCAGTAGTCAGTTTTAAATAGGTGGGTTTTGAGGCAGCGTTTGAAGCTGGCACTGGACTCTGTGTGTAAGTGGTTTAGGAAGTTGGTTCCAAAGAGCTGTAGCCTGAAAGGAAAAGGATCTCTGACCATATGTTTTGGTTCTTGCTGAGGGGATGCACAGAACTTTAGTGTCAGAGGAGCTACTGACATATTATAACACTCACAGACGACGATGATCCGCCTACAACAGGAGCTCGACAGTCTTCTGAATGCAGTAGACGACTGCAGGCACTAGCTCGCTAACTTAAAGATCTAAGCTACCAACAAAAAGCTTTCCGAAGTGCGTAAAAAATTGCAGAGTCGACCGTGCAAGCACAGTCAACTCTGTCACAGTTGCAGAGCTTTCAGCGCTTCGGGGACCCTCGTAAGACCAGTGCACGAGTTTGCCGTGACATTATTTGGCATTTGGTCAGTGAGCGAGACACATCGCTACAGTGTTCAGCGCCGGGGTGTTGAGTGCTGCACGATCTTTCTCGCTCAGTGTCAAAACGCAAACTGAGCTGTGAATCAGGCTGCCCATGGCTTTTATTGAGGTTTCATGGACGCTGAAAACTCTGCAACTGTGACCGAGTTGAATGTGCTTGCACGGTCGACTGTAAAAAAAAATTTTCACACTTCGGAAAGCTTATGGTTGGGAGCTTAGATCTTTAAGCACATTCGGACAGCACTGGCGTCACAATGGTCATGAACTGGAAAAGGCATTGCTCAAATAATTATCTATATTATCTTATGATTTTCCCCTCATAATTAATTTCATGTTGTATAACCACGCAAATAAACGAATGATCCAGTTTGGAAGACATAAGTCGGGAATGCGATTCGTAAAAGAGGCACAAGCTGTTCTCATCGGTCAGCCTGTAAAAAGTTTATAAATAGATAAATGAATAAGTAGACAATGATGAAATGAAAATGTTTTCTTTCAGCTCCGAAATAAGCCATTTTATAAGCATGCAGGCAGTGTATAGCTTCGACATACTTACAAAATAACTTGTTTCTCAGCAGCATCAACATCCGCCCTGGACACACTGCTGAATTGACACAGTAACACGTCACGGAAGCTGGCAGGAGAAAGTGACAATTCTGTAGTCATCCTTCAGCTGACCTCTTCTCAAACGGGCACATCATTGCTGGATTGGACGCACTGCGGCGCCCATCGTTGGACTACGGGCAATGGCACAATGAAGTAAAAAATAAATTTAAAAAAAAATCAGCCCGTCTTATAATGTTGTCTCCATTACTCCATTTCTCCAACATAGAAAGTATTCTCCATTTTTACGTTACATCACCGGTTACGTAATACTGTCTCAAGGACAGAGCGGTCGGAAGTCAGACGAGGTGGCTGTATATAACGCCACCATCAAAAACTGGGGAAATCACTGGCCCCAGTAGTGTAGTAGTTAGCACTTCGGACCATGGACCGAGAGACCCGGGTTCCAATCCCAGCCGAGGCAAGCAGGATTTTTCCTACCTAGGTCGGCTCCTACCCAAGCGGGTGTGCTATGGACCCAGCGGGGAGGCTGTTGCCACACAGTCGAGATTCACCCACTTCACGGGTGCGACTTTGGGGGTATTTCCCTTGGTATGACACGTCTTATGATGTGGATGATTACACGGCCGGCACCGCAGGTGCCGTAGTTTTCGGGTTTGGTTAACGCCAGGTTATTTATGACGTGGAATGCGGCCCTGTGCTGCTGTCCCAAACCACACGGACCTCCATAGCATCTTCTTACCATCATCCTCACCTCCATGATCATGCTTAATAAAACTTTCCAAGCTTACGAGCCCTCCGTGTATTCCACCCATGACCCGGGAGGGACACCACTGGAGCAGGCAAAGAGTTGGGGCAGCAAAAGAAAGCCCCCCCCCCCCAAAAAAAAAGAAGAAAAAGAAACAAACAAACAAAACAACAACAACTAAGGTGCGTGGATGGGTGGGCGGGTGTATAACGTCCTTTTTCACCACATAATCGATATCAAAGACGAGGCAACGAGAAAAAGGCCAGCACAAATATTTGGCCCCAGCCGGGATTCGAACTCACGACTCTACCATTCGCCCATCCCGGCTCCCCACAACAACTGGGGAACAACTGCGTTTTACTTTCTACCCAAGTTCAGTGCCAGTGAAAGGTTCTTTTTGTCATTGCATATGTTATCACAGCACAAAAATGAACATGTTAACCAGTATTTAGCCAATATGACCTACCCCTGACCTCTGAGGGTGCAGTCACGTTAGAATGGCCTTCTTGTTGTTTTTATGGGCTCATTCTAAAGCTTACTCAGTGGCATTTTCCTCTGTATGTATGCAAAATGTGAAATGAATAATTAATATTAATTAACAAACACTAAATTGCAAAAGCTATAGTTAGACGTTATATATATATAACACCTCTCTCTCTCTCTCTCTCTCTCTCTCTCTCTATATATATATATATATATATATATATATATATATATGGGGAAGTAAGTTAAGCTGAGAGCGCTCCCTAGATCTGGGAGATATGTGCTTTGTATGCCAGTGGACAAGTCCGCCTCGCCCTATATTGGCTACAAGCCACATTGGAAAGGGGGGGGGGGGACCTACCATCCTACCGCTGAAACGTCTAACAGATCTAAGGGTATCTCACCATTCATAGGGCCCCCATTCCCCTCCCACCGGGAGGAAAATGGTCGGTACAACCAAGGCCATATGAATTGGTGATTTTAGCCGCTCACGACCATGGTTTCGGGTCAATGGGACCCTCATCAGGTGAGCATGCGGCGATATCCACGAGGGCTGCAGCGTCCAACCAGCACCAAAAGGCTGCCCCAGAATAATCTGGTGCGTCTCCAGTACTAGCAGACGTCGCTACCCTAAAGCTCTGCAAGAGGTTTCAGCGGTAAAAGACTAAATAATTTAGAAGGAGCAACTGCCTAGGTGTAATGTCATATAATTTCATTTAACCTTCGCACGACGTCGCTATTTACTACACACGAAGGACATCGTGGGGCCGTGCGGACCCATACTTCTCACAGAGGGAAAAAATGTGCATACCCTTCCGAAGACGTCGTGGGGCCGTGCGGACCCATACTTCTCAAAGAAGAAAAAACGTGCATATCCTTTCGAGGACATCGTGGGGCCGTGCGGACCCATACTGTAAAAATAGTAGTGGAGAAAGGTAGTTTACAGTAATGACGGTCTGTTTGTAAAGGGGGGGGGGGGGGGAGGGGGAGGGGGAGGGGTGGTAATGGGCAAATGTCAAAATTTGTAACAGAGTAGAATTGTTGTTCAAACCAAAACATTCACCTGGGCGAGGAAGGGTCTCCATGCCGGAGACCTATGACACATTGCAGTGAAAGCCGAAAGGAAGTTGCAAGGCCGACCCCCTTTCTAACACCCAGGACAACAACGAGAGTAGCCACATGGAACATTAGGACAATGTATGAAGTAGGAAGGACCATACAAGTAGCAAGAGAGATGAAGAACTACAAGACTGGAGTACTGGGACTGAGTGAGACAAGGTGGCTACAGACAGGAGAGCTGAGATCGGGAGAGCAATTGCTGTACTCTGGACACACAGAGGATGGAGCCCCCCACACTGAGGGCGTGGCCCTGATGCTGGCACCGGAAGCACAGCGGGCACTAATCGGCTGGGAGCCTGTTAACTCCCGCATCATCACAGCCAAATTCATCACCAAGAATAAAGACATCAAGTTGAACATCATCCGGTGCTACGCTCCCACCAATGATGTGGAAGAGAAAAAAGATGACTTCTACCAACAACTGCAGACAGTGATAGATAGAGAAGGAGCCAAGGACATGACCATACTGATGGGAGACTTCAATGCCAAGATCGGATCAGACAACACAGGCTACGAGGACACCATGGGAACACACGGACTGGGACAGATGAACGAAGATGGTGAGCGCTTTGCAGACTTTTGTGCCCTGAACCAGCTAGTGATAGGAGGCAGCATCTTCCCACACAAGCGCATCCACAAGGCCACATGGAGATCACCGGACCATGTCACGGAGAACCAGATTGATCACATCTGCATCAGCCGGAAGTTCAGGAGATCGTGGCGAGATGTGCGCGTGATGAGGGGTGCTGATGTATCATCAGACCACCACCTTCTTGCAACAACATTGAGACTTCGGCTTAAGAGACACACCAACGCCAACAACACACGGACCAGGTACAACGTTTGACTACTCAGGACCACAGACACACAAGCAGCATTCCGGATCAGCCTTTCCAACAGGTTCCAGCCACCGCAAGACCTGATAGAAGACAGTGGATGGATATCGAGACACAGTGGGAACACAGCAAGAAACTCTGGCACGACAATGAGTAGAGGTCCTGAGAAAGCGAAGACCCAACACAAGGAATGGATCTCTGTTGATACCATCCAGAAGCTGGAAGTTAGGAAAGAGAAGAAAACTGCACTGAACACGAGCCGAACAAAAAGAGCTAAGGCAAAGGCACAAGAAGAATACACAGCAGCTGACAGAGGAGTAAAGAGGAGCACCAGGAAGGACAAGAGGGACTACATCGACAACCTGGCCAGTCAAGCAGAGGAAGCAGTCCGACAAGGGAATCTAAAAGACCTGTACCAGGTGACCAAGAAGCTCGCGGGCAAATTTCAGCAGACAGACAAACCAATGAAGGACAAGAACGGGCACCCACTGACAACAACTGAGGACTGAACAGCTGAAGCAATGGGCAAAACACTTCAGGGAGCTGTTAAATCGCCCCATCCCTGAAACACCACCAGACATCCCACCAGCAGAGACAGAACTACCCATCAACTGCGACAAGCCCTCTAAGGCGGAGATCAGGAAAGCCATCATGACACTGAGAAATGGGAAAGCTGCAGGGCCGGACGAGATACCAGCAGAAGCCATCAAAGCAGACACAGAGACAGCCGTCAACATGCTGCACAGCCTATTCAGCAAGATTTGGGAGAAGGAAGAGGTGCCAGCCCAGTGGAAAGAAGGGATCATCATCAAGCTGCCAAAGAAAGGGGACCTCAGGGACTGCAGCAACTACCGAGGGATCATGCTCCTGTCAGTGCCAGGCAAGGTTCTCAACAGAATTCTACTGGAGAGGATGAGGGAGGCAGTCGACCCCATGCTCCGAGACCAGCAGGCGGGCTTTCGCAGGAACAGGTCATGCGCTGACCAGATCGCCAGCCTACGCATCATTGTTGAGCAGTCACTGGAGTGGAACTCCCCCCTCTACGTCAACTTCATAGACTATGAGAAGGCTTTCGACAGTGTAGACAGAGAGGCGCTGTGGAAGCTGCTAAGGCACTATGGAGTTCCCGGGAAGATCATCTCCCTGATCCGGTGCACATACCAAGACATGAGCTGCAGGATTGCCCATGCCGGCCAGTCGTCAGAAAGCTTTGAGGTGAAGACCGGAGTCCGCCAGGGATGCCTGTTGTCCCCGTTCCTCCCCCCTGGTCATCGACTGGATCATGAAGACCACTACAGCAGGCAGGAAAAACGGGATACAATGGACACTCTGGACGCAGCTTGATGACCTCGACTTTGCGGACGACCTGCTGCTCCTGTCTCACAGCCACAGCCAGATGCAGGCCAAGACTACGTGCCTGGAAGCCACATCAGCCGAAACAGGGCTCAAGATCAACAGGAGGAAAACTGAGCTGATGAAGATCAACACCACTGCCAACACACCAGTCACAGTCGGCGGAGAGCCCATCAGGGAGGTAGAGTCCTTTGTCTACCTGGGGAGTGTGGTTGATGGACAGGGAGGCACAGACCGAGACGTCACAGCCAGAATCGGCAAGGCAAGAGCAGCAATGGTCATGCTGAAGAACGTCTGGGCATCCAAAGTTGTCAGCATAAGAACCAAACTTCGCATCTTCAACTCCAACGTGAAGTCAGTTCTGCTCTATGGATGCGAAACATGGAGGAGATCCAGAAGATCCAGACATTTCTCAACACCTGTCTGAGGCGCATCTTCAACATCCGATGGCCAGAGAAGATCCGGAATGAAGAGCTGTGGGAGCGAGCGGGGCAGGAACCAGTGGCCAAGCAGATCCTGCGGAGGAAGTGGGGCTGGATTGGACACACCCTCATGAAGCCAGCATCCAGCACCACACGCCAAGCCCTGAAATGGAACCCGCAGGGGAAAAGGAAGAGAGGCCGGCCTCGCAACAGCTGGAGGCGGGACACTGAGGCAGAGCTATATAAGGAGGGGACCAACTGGACTGGAGTGGCAAAAATAGCCCAGAACAGAGTGCGATGGCGAAGTGTTGTCGATGGCCTATGCTCCACTTGGAGCCAGGGGCTCTAAATAACTAACTACTCGGGCTTGCCCAGAGAGCTCTATACACGGCTTTCTTGTTCTCGCCCACGTCCAAAGAATGTGCTGCAGGCCTGGTGGCACACTGGCACTTCGTGCAGAGAAATGGACCATGTGAAATTGTTGATAAACAAAGCCAAGGCTTACAGAAAGAACGCACGGTTTATTGAGTGCACATGATACAGAACAACAGGATATGGGAGAAAAACCTACCCGTGTTCAGCAAATTCATAGCTCAAGGCCTCCATGATGGAAAAGATGCGAGCACTCCACTTCCTGTACTTCAGTCTCACTATGACATCGTGGGTCCGCGCAGCCCCACGACGTCCTCGGAAGGATATGCACGTTTTTTCTTCTTTGAGAAGTATGGGTCCGCACGGCCCCGCGATGTCTTCCATAGGTACAAAAACTTTGACTTTTATTTATTTATTTACTTCTCGCTTAAATTTAATGATCTTTTAGGACATAACAGTTTTTCAGGTGCCTGAGGCATTTTTAAAAGCTAATTAAAAAATTCCATCTAGTTTAAGAGATATTTGCAGTTAAACACCGTTCTGGGGCCACACGGACCCACGACAGCTGGCGAAGGTTAAAGTGTCCCTGAACCCCCATTTTGAAAATTTTACAGCGGAAAGGTTGGCTATTTCTTAGTCCAATGCCGTTCTTTGCATGTTCGAAACCCGCACATGAAGCCGTTAATCCGCCTAAATGCACCGCTGTAGCAGACGACACGCGCCCGGTTCGCGCAAAAGGCTGAGCACGCGGCGGAAACAGCTGAAGCTGATGATGACGTCAGCAGGGTTACACAGCAATGGCCGACGCGGACGCAAGTAGCAGAATCGCTCTGCCGTATCAATTCGAGCCACAAAGACATCGTGCGCTCGAAGCAGTTGAGGATAAAGCGACGAACCGATTGTAGGAGGTTCCTTGTCCGACGGCCGACTGGTGAGTACTTTGGATCGATCAGTGTTTCGTTTTACCTAGCCTGTTCACCCCCCTTCGCCCCTCTTCCGAACATGTGTTGTTTTGACCGACTTTCGTTCAGAATGTATCATCAGTCTTCACTAAAATGGCAGTTGTAGAAACTGTTAAGACTATGTTCAACCACTGCGATCTGCTCATCTCCAGAGCTATTTTGCTATCACTCGCGACGAGCGCATGAGACTTTAGTAATAAAGGAAAGACCACCTGATTTGCATTCCTTTCTGTTCACAGGTGTGCCTGTCTACACTGCAGGGTATGGACCATAGAGGGAGAAAAGTTTTGCGAATTGCCTCGCATTTGGGACGAGGCAGAGAAAGAGAGGTACAACATGGCAGTTGTTTTATGTTACAGTGCCACTGCATTGATATAGATTTAATGTGCTCAGAGCTCACAATCAGTACACTCTAACATGTCATGTTGAGGTGATGAATCATTGAATGTAATTGTTTCGTACGCTAGAATTTGGCAGATTGAGATATGATATTGACATGGGCGCGGGAGGGGGGGGGGGTGTGCAGAGTTTCTCGTGTTAGTTTCAGAGGTAATAGTGATAAAACATACAGATTACTTTGTACGGCACTACTGTGCTAAGAATTGGATAAAATATGTTTTGTGGACCTGTCTGGCTTCCCTGCAAGGTTGACCTATCCAAAGGAATGGTCTAGGTAAAGGTTGGTTTCATTCACTGCATTTAGGTAGTTGTGGAGGGACATTTGTTATTTTATTTGAGGATTAGCATGTGCATGTCCTCTACTTCCCAATACTAGGCAGTGCCACAGTGTTATTTATGAGTAAATATTTCATCATTTTTGAGGGACCTGTCAGGAAACCTGTACATTGTGCTTATCAAACCACTTAGCAAATCTATTCACGCTAAGCATTTAGCCCCACCCTGGTGTATATTTTACTGCCATGTAGTATGTAATTCCTGAAAAGTTTGTGACATACATACATGTTTACAAAACCTTATTACAGGTCACAAGGGACTGGGACTGAGGCCTGCATTACTGAGCTCCTTGGATTTTTTCCATGTTTGCCTGCAGCCTGATGTCATGGAGACAGCTTACTACCAATACAAGCAGGAACAAGGCACCATGGATAAGTCACAAAAAGAGTGAGTTAATGACAATGACCCTTCAGAATAATTCTCAAATTCATGAATTGACCCATCCACAACAACATCATTAGAGTGAATGGCTCAGGAGCTCAAGTGTCAAATCGTTCCATATTATTAGTTTAAAGGCCCATTTCTTTAAAATCTTGGGATCATGAAATTAATGAACTGTTATTGTCATGCCACATGGTTCATTCAATCCTGGAAGTGAACCACAGGTGGTTGAGTGTGAATTGTATCAGGTTCTTATTTCGTTTCAGGAAGTATCGATACATGTTGCCATGGAGTATTGGGCCGGACAATTCGGGTGCCAGTCCCATCCTGTGCCCTGAAGGCCATCAGGGAGGCCTTCCAAAGCGAAAACTTTCAGGGTTTTTAGTACCCCACCTTGTGATGAATGTACACAAAATAAATGTGATTTGAAAATCTGTAGTGTTTGGGACATTTCTTATTCAAGTGAGATATTTGCATGCTTTGCACACTGGGCATGAATGGTGGTGTACACTGCTGCAGACCTACATATGTACATGTATGTATTTGTGGATTGTGCCTGTTTACCTCACTGCTATCTTTCGCAGTAAAAAAAAAACAACCCAACAACAAAAAAATGAAAATTTACCTGGGAAACTAGATTTGTCGCAAATTCTAAACCCAGTATTTATGACACACACATACTCATGAATGCATTCCTTCATCATTGATAATATGAGAGTGAGTGAGAGGATCCTGACCACACTTCCCAACTAGATGAGAAGAACTTTGAATTATGTAAATTTTGAATTTCAGTGTTACATTTGTTAAATATTATACATGTATGAAAAACACACAATTCCATGAGAACCACCAAATCTGCTGGGACATATTTATTCAGAATGCAGGTATGCACTCCTGGCAATCACAGCAAGCAGGATGACTGGTGACAGTTCAGTCTCTAACTTATTGGGAGAGGTAGCCATGGCTTCTGTAGATGTTGGGTGATAGTGGGAAGCCGACAGTGGATCTGGCTTCTTGAAACGGTCTGGCATTGATTCATATATATCAGTGCCGGGCCAGCAGAATATTGGGCAAAGAGTTCCTTCACCAGTCTGGAACAGTAAACTGAAAGGACAATTCAAACAAAATATACAATGCAGTTCCTCTCTCTCTCTTTTGTTTTGGTTTTTTTTTTTTTTTGGGGGGGGGAGGGGGGGGGAAACCACATCACATTTAAACATACTCTTGAAAGTGTCTCTTGTCTCAGAAGGACACAAAGTTGAAAGACCACACCCACATTTTCGAAAGAGGCATTTGATTTTTTCACTCTATCATGACTATGTGTAATATGGCTTTACAGTGGGAGTGAGCAAATAGGAAAATGCTGTGTGTTTAGGGCAAAACCTGAGTATTAAGAGGTGGAAGGATTCCAGGGCTGATGTTTGGTGCAGTGGGGACAACGTCGGTGTGCTTTTTCTGAGAAAGCGGTTGTCAAGGATGCTGCTCATAGCCAGGAATTCAGCCGAGTCTGCAAAAGTGCGGGTAGAAAAAAAATGAATGTCTTCTTTCCATGACTCAGCAAGGTTTTTTGTTTGTTTTTTGTTTTTAAATAACCGTACATGCTGTACACTGTGTAAGTCTAATTATCAACAATAGTACTAACAGCAGAATATCTAAAACTGAAAGCTTTACATTTGCATATTTATTATGTGAAGCTCATGTGACTTGTAGTATGACTCAAACTTTAGAAATTTCCATTTGGGGATCTCTCCTTCTCCAAGTTCTATTTTCAATTTTCATGACTGGAAATACTAGCCTGCTGTGAACCAGTCCTTAGTTCTGCCATCCTCCTCCAGCTGCCCATGCAAATATCTTGGAAAGAGGTGGTTGTAGCCCTGATGCTTGTTTATGATTTGGTTCAGTTCTGTCATCCTCCTCCAACTGCCCATGCAAATATCTTGGAAAGAGGCGGTTGTAGCCCTGATGCTTGTTTATGATTTGGTTCAGCCAACATTCTTTCGGGTAGTTTTGACAAAATTGATCCACGCTCGTCTTCACTCTGGTCAGTGTCTCTGCCGCGGGAAAGCGAAAGTGCTAACACCACTTTTCCCTGCAGAATTTGCGGCATAACCGAACACGGCGCAAATCTTTCCCATTGCAATGAAACGATGCTACTTTTGGTCTGTTATCACGGAGCTCTTTCAAGTGTTTAGCTACTAGCATGCGGCACGCTTGGCTGCACGCATCGCGATCGCCCTTTGTTCTCGCAACGCTGCGCGGCCGATGCCCTGGCGACGTCACGCGAGGGGCGCGTAAGCGATGCTGGTTTTTCGAGGCCTGCGCCCACGCGGTACCGATGTACTGGTGTTTGAAACCCGATAAAACGTTTTCTGCGCCGCCAAATACAGCAGCGCATATGCAATTAGGCTCTTTTAACAATGTATTATAGAAAACTTATACAGTTTGGGTGAGTGAAATGGGTGTTCAGGGACACTTTAATATAGAATAGGAACAAAGGCGTCCCTAAAGCCGAAAACATGCGCTCAATCAGGTCAATTTGAAAGTATATCTCACCATTCATAGGGGAATGGGGGCCCTATGAATGGTGAGATACCCTTAGATCTGTTAGACGTTTCAGCGGTAGGGTGGTAGGTCCCCCCCCCCCCCCCCTCCAATGTGGCTTGAGCCAATATAGGGCGAGGCGGACTTGTCCACTGGCATACAAAGCACACATCTCCTAGATCTAGGGAGCGCTCTCAGCTTTACTTACTTCCCCTACTTTCAAACTGACCTGATTGAGCGCATGTTTTCGGCTTTAGCGACGCCTTTGTTCCTATATATATATATATATATATATATATATATATATATATATATATATATATTCTATATATATATATATATATATATATATATATACCACTCTACCGCTATTACAAGTCATGGTTTAAAATCCATAATTCACCACGCGTGGTATAACATTGCACCCATGACAATCACACGTGAATTATGGCTGTACCTAAAAAGTGCACATGTACTACCACTACCAATGTTCCAGCAAGGTGTTCTGGTTAAAGGATTTGCGTCACGATATGACGCGAAAAGCGACCAAAGGATAATTTACGTCACGACATGACATGGAGTTTAACGTCCTCTTCCACCACGTAACAACAGTGTGGTATTTAATATTAAACAAATACATCAGTGTGGTATTTAATATACATACAGGCTAACTCGTATATCACTCTGCGTTCGTTTCTGGAAGGCTAATCAATCGTTGCATTCGGGTTTTGTTGTTGGGTGTTTGTTTGTTTGTTTGTTTGTTTGTTTTTGTTGTTGTTTGATATCAGACATCTGTACAAAATGTGAAGGAGGATTCCAACAACCAATCTAACATCTGCATCAGAAGGATTTCCGCACAAAATTTTCCGCAGAAAAATATTCCGCACAAATTATTTCGCACAAGCTCTACAGTGTTGAAAATGTGTACCGTCAATGTGTGTCTTTTGATGAAGAACAAACACAAAACACTTGTTTTTCCTGCTTTTGTACACTGATTGGTAATACATCAGTACAAGACAATCTGGACAGCGCAACACAATCCCCCATCTGACGACCAGATGCCACGCGTACAGCTCCAGCGTTATGAACAGACCACCATCTTCCGTCTACGAACTGGACACTGCAGACTGCGTGCCCACCTGTGCCGCCTTGGGCTGTCACACTCACCAGCCTGTCTGTGCGGAACAGCCCCTCAAACCCCGGAACACATTCTGTAGTACTGTACCCTTTTCAACGAAGCAAGGACACAACACTGGCCGAATGGAGCCACACTGCCAGAGAAACTCTGGGGCACCAAAATGGACCTCCTGAAGACCACTGAGACTACAAACCTAATCATCTGAGGCGGAGTCCAGAACAGGGAACGCAGAAGCAGAAGACGTACACTGATGTAGGAGCCCACACGACCAAACCTGTTTTGAGTGAGTCATACTCCATTCTCGTTCCTTTTATGCATTTAGTTTGTTTTCATGTATCTTTCTCTCTTTCTTTCTGTCTTTTTATTTATCCCTTTTTTTTTCTTTTTTCTTTTTTACTTTATTGTGTTTTTTGTTTTTCTGTTTTTACGTATTTATTTATTTTTGTTTTACTTATGTTTTATTTATCTATGTTTTATTTATCTTATATTCTATTCAATAATGTTTTATTTATCTTATATTTTATTTGTTTGTGTTTAATTTATTTATTTGTGTAATATTTTTAATTAGATATTTAATTAATTAAATTTAATTAAATATTTATCTCTTTCTTTCTCTTTTCCTTTCTTTTTATTTATTAAATCTATTCGTTTATTTATTTATGTATGCATTTATTTTCAAGTAATAATTTTTCAAAATCATATTTTATTTGATTGTTATGGAGGGGGGGGGGGGGTGTTTGTTTTGTTTTTGTGTTTTTTGTTTTTTTTTAATTTTCTTCTTAAAACGCTTTTCGTGTGTGTGTGTGTGTGTGTGTGTGTGTGTGTGTGTGTTTTACATTTTTGCTTCATGTTTTGTTTTCTTCAAATTTGAAAAAGAAATATTGGTGTTTTTTGTTGTTTATTTTATTTTTACTTATTTATTTATTTATTTCACTTGGTGATTTTCCTACATTGCGACTTGATAATAAGTAAACAAATAAATATTTACTCCGTGCTTCAGCTTGGTCGTTTTTTATTCGGGTTAATTTGTTTCTTCTGTTTTGTCCCAGCTCACTTCTGTTTGCATTTGCTAGCAAGTAAAGTTCACTCATTTCTAATCATTTCTTCCATCCGGTCTATTCACACCATAAAAAAATTGTACAGTTTAATGTGCGCTCGTATGTGCTCCATTGTCTTTTTATTGTTTTGTTTAGGACGGGAAAGATCTACAAAAAAAAAAACATCAAATAAAATCCAAACACGGGAGGCTTTCGATGACAAGGAGAGAGACAGGAGACCGAGTCCCGACTTCAGTTAGATATTGCGGTGTTAAATCGATTCTCTCTCTCTCTCTCTCTCTCTCTCTCTCTCAGTAACTCTCCAATCCCTTGAAAGAACAGGCATGCTGTCGATTTTCAAGTTGAGTCTGCCGGCGGAATGCCTGTGAAAGGATTTCGTCCAGCAGTGGAGGCATTGCTTTACTCTAGAGGGAATAATTAAGCCAGCTGTACTGGGGTTGAAGGCGCTACGGTCGTTGGTGTGGACAGTTTAATTATCACAGGCGAGTGTAGCGCCACCAGCCATTGGTTGTCTTTGGCGTGAAAACTGGCGCTTAGACCGGTGATTCATTAAGAACTCGGCAATTGCCGTTCTTTTTAAGTGTTTCTCTAGACAGAACAACTGAGATGGGGCAGATTTCGCTGCGCGCATGTTTCAGAGATAAAAAGACTGTGACGTTTCTCAAGACAACACATACTTTTACGAACACAGTGACGTAACGAAATCTGCTTCATAGTCACCCTACGTGCACACAATGCTGTTACGTTCTTTTTGGCGGGAGTTGTGCGGTGTGTGTGTGTGTGTGTGTGTGTGTGTGTGTGTGTGTTCAGATGACAGAACGTGGTTTCTTCTGTCTGTTCAAATGCAACATTTTGGGAGAATCGGCAAAATATTTTGAATGGACGGGCCCTTTGAAAATAAGTTCAGATTTACGGACGACAGCCCGGTAACTTAACAGCCATGCAAGGCGAGTTTTCCCGCAAAGCTCACGAACGTAACGTCAAGCCAACTTTGGCCGGGCTAAGAACGACCATGCAACTGAGCCCGGCAATACGCCGGTTGTTTCAGAAGACCAACCTGCCGTAATCCGGAAAGAGGGCCTTGAAGCACCAGTCCGGATCCGTGGCGCGTAGGTGCTTTTCCAAGATGACGGTAGGCAGACGATGTTAAGAGAAAAACAAGTCAACAAACAGTTTGGGTTTTTTTTTTTTTTTTTAATGATGCCCGCGTGACAAAGACGCCATACTGTCGAAACTGACATCAGTGTGGCGTAAGGACACAAATTGAGCGTGGAGTCATGGGTGTTGCAACAAAAGGCAAGCTGCTAGACAAGCTGGGACTTTTTGCGCAAAGGTTGGGCACAGGTGACGTGAGTGGATTTAAGTGAAGTGGCTTTTTGGCCTAACCAGAAAGTAGACTTGCAATGAGCGGAAAGGAGACATTCAAATCTTTTTGAACTTTGAATGCATGTTGATTTTTGTTTCTAGATTGAAGCATTTTTATATGTGACTATGATGCCTGAGGCTAATAGGAAATACAGAGGCAGGAATTTTTAGCCAAAGATGGAAATCTACCAATAGGTGGAAGATTTCAAGCCCTGAAAGCTGAAAGGCCGTTTGTCAAATGAATAGATGTTCGTTTTAGCCACTGCGACCATTTTCGTGACTTTGCGGCTTGTAATAGTAGAGTAATACAACATTCTTTGGCCTGACGCTTCCATACCTGCACTACACGCCGATCGACAAAGTCGCTAAAACAGTCACCTATCAGCGCTATATATCTGGTTGGTCTTCAGTCCTTAACCAAACAACGTTGTCTTCTCACAAATGTTTCAACTGAACGCCAAAAACCAATTGAATGAGCCAAATTATTTTAGAGACCATTGTCATTTGAGGCTCGTTGGAACTGTATTTTAGGCTCTTTCTCATATTTCATTTTTTTAAAGCTCGCATTTTAAAATGAATGCTCATGTATCGCGTATCAGTTTGTTCTATAGCTTAAAAAAAAAAACAAAAAAACGGACAAATTCCCAAAGAAGACCCTCTCCCTCCTGCAACCCTGAACTCCAGCGTGGCCATAAATCTTGGTAAAGGGCTGGAATGGGGGCTTCTAGGTACGTACAACAACATATATTACTCCAACCAGAATCACCAGAGTAATCTCAGATGCTACACTGCGTCCCAAGCCACGGACTCTGATGTACGGTTGGTTTGGTTAATAGAACACAGATTGTGAAATTCCAAAATTCAAATTCTGGTTCCAAAACCATACACACCGGGGCCCCTCAGGGAACGGTCATCTCGCCGGTTCTTTTCACAATCTATACGGATGATTTCCGGAGCAGTAGCCCTCTTAGTAAACTGTACAAATACTCAGATGATTCAGCACTGACAGACTTTTCACAGTCAGACATTCACTTTGAACAGCAGGTGTCTGGACTATGTATCTGGTGCAGGAATAATTATCTGGAACTGAATGTGAAGAAAACAAAAGAAATGGTGATTTGCTCTGGAAGGGAGGATGTGAGTGTGAATGACTTGGTGATTGGAAGCGAGACTGTGGAGCGTGTGAGTGAATATAAATATCTGGGAACCATCATTGACGATAAATTGAATTTTGAGTCAAACACTACAGCTATTGTTAAGAAATGTAACCAACGACTGTTTTGTATGTACAGACTACGCTCTTTTCAAGTCAGCTCTGAAACTCTGCAGGTCTTTTATCGCAGTTTTATTGAATCTGTTCTGACTTTCTCTTTTCTGTGCTGGTTTGGCACTCTGTAAGAAACAAAAGTAAGCTGAACTGCATTGTCAATAGAGGCAGCAAGGTTGTGGGTGAGAGGCAAGCAAGTTTGAGTGTGTTGTATGAGAATAGAGTGGTGAGGAAGGGTTTTAGTATTATGAATGATTCTGGCCACATTTTATCCCAGCATTATCAGAAATTACCATCATGCCGACGGCTTAGAGCCTTTACTGCCAAGAAACTCAAAACAATAAATAGCTTTGTACCAATGTCTATTAGGCTGATGAATAAGCAGATGTAGGGTTGTGTGTGTGGTTCCTTGACGGGTGTCAGCTGGCGTTGACTGTGATAGAGTTATGTTCACCACTGCTGTTGTAATTTATTTATGTAGTAGTGTTGTAATTTATTTATAGTGCTGCAACATTGTGATAGATTTTTAGGTATGAGTGTGTGAGCATGTAAATAGGTGGAATGGGTGTGCATGGTCGTATGAGTGAGTGTTTGGCATGCTTTGTTTTTTTATGAGAGACCACAAAGCAATGTTCCTCTTTTGGAAATTTAATAAATATCTTATGTCTTTCCACATATTTGCTGTATGTCTGGCAAAGAGTCAAACTCACGTGCAGACTCGTGCACGTGCGTGCCTGATGAGCCTTAATGTACATATACATGCTTGAAAAAATATCAAGTGTGCAAATTACATCCTAGTTCGTATTCTACAAACTCTACAGACTAGATTTTGTAGCACAGTATTGGGAAAACCCAATTTCAGTGAAATCTTCTGTCCGTGGCTCATCCAAGTTCGTGCAGCAGGCAGCAACAAAAGCACAGCTAAAACGAAGAAGAAGCTGAAAAGGAGTACATCTTACTGTTGAGAAGCTGTTTACATTAGCGCTTCAAGATTTACGATCTTTGCGGTGAAAATGTGTACCCGCCGCCATAAGTAAACAGTACAGTCCACTTTCGTTGTCTCGGATTTCCCACACCCACAATTTCAGTCTCTGCGGACCTGTCGGGCGACACAGAAGACGTACAGCGACTTCGTTTGCGATTTCTAATGGCGGCAGTGTCAGGGTAGGATATTGTTGCTGTCACGCCTTTGATTCCAACCCAAGTTGCCACCCAGCGGACACACAGTTAAAATCCCCGCCGCCCCACAATGCTCCAAACAGACTTTGTCAATGTAGAAATTTGACTCGGGCCACCCGAGTCAGATGAATCGGACTAGACAGATCCTATTCCAGTCGGAAGGGACCGTAGACCGGGGAAACCACGTACACATCGTGGATGCGTGAAATATGCATGGCGTTATAGTCAGAGCGAGAGACCATGATACCTTGTTTTGCATCATATATGGGATTTTTTGTGGTTTCTAGATGAAAAAATGGTGCTGATTCCGAATCCGACGAGTGCCAGACGGTAAATTTTGGGCAATTTGAAAGAGAGGCTGAAAATCAAAATGGCCGCCAAAGAACCTTAAGGGTGGGTGGGTGGGTGTTTGGGGGTTTAACGTCCTTTTCCACCACATAGGGTGATATCAAAGACGGGGCAACGATGAAAAAGCCAAAGAACCTTAAAATGCTTTTGTTTTGTCGCACATATGTACGCAAGACCTTTTTATCAGTGATTTCAGTGTAAAAAAAAAAAGGGTGCTGATTCCGAATCCGACGAGTGCCAGAGTGTACATGTTGAACATTTTGAAAAAAAGCCTGAAATACTAAACGGCCGGTTAAAAAACCCTGAAAAGCATTGTATTGCCGTATATATCAAAATGTGTGACTTATTTTTGGAAAGAAACGATTTTTTCAGTGGTTTTTACATGAAAAAGCATGCTCATTCCAAATCCGACGAGTGCAAGACTGTAAATGTTGACGGTTTTGAAAGAGAGGCTGAAATTCAACATGGCCGACAAGAAACTTACATTGCTTCTTTTTACCGCCTACATGAGGTACGGTAACTAACTTTTCGCCAAAACCCAGAGATTTTGAGTGGTTTCCATATGAGAAAAGGGTACTGATTCCGAATCCGACGAGTGCCAGACTGTAAATGTTACGCATTTCGAAGGAGATGCTAAAATTCAAAATAGCCGCCCAAACCTTAAAACGCGTTGTTCTGCCGCATAATGAAAATTGTACAACTTATTATTCAAAAGAAACGAAGTTTTTAAAAGGTTTTCACATGAAAAAAGGATGCTGATTCCGAATCCGACGAGTGCCAGACAGTAAAGTTTAGCATTTTGAAATAGAGGCTGAAAATCGAAACGGGCGCCAAAAACTGTAAACGCGTTGCTTGTCCGCAAAAAAAATTAAAATCAAGAATTTATTCTTTGACAGAAACGAGTTTTTAAAGTGGTGTATATGAGATAAAAGGATACAGAATCCGATTCTGATGAGTGCCAAACTCGAAATATTGTAAACATTTTGAAAGAGGCTGAAATTCAAAATGGCCGCCCAACATCATAAAACGCGTAGTTTTGTCGCATAAATGAAAACCAACAACTCATTTTCTGAAAGAAACGTGTTATTTCCGCGGTTTTTGTATGAAAAATGGGTGATGATTCCGATTCTGTTGAGTTACATACTGTAAATGATGAAAATTTTGAAAGAGATGCTGAAATTCACAAATGCCTAAAAAGAAACTGCATTGCATTAATTGTTTTTTCCGAATATATGAAAAGCAAGAACTTCTTTTCGGAAAAACACGAAATTTTCCTGTGGTTTCTTTGTGCAAAAAGTGTGCTGATTCTGATTCCGAAGAGTGCCATACCGTTATTGTTTCGCATTTTGAAAGAGAGGCTGAAATTCAACATGACCGCCACCCCCCCCCCCCCCCCTTTTCCTTGTAAATATGAAAAACGATAACTTCTTTTTGTTAAAAGAACATGACTTTTCTCACTGTCTTGTCTGACAGAAGCTGAATCTAAATATCATTCATTTGCAATCGACATTGGGTACCCCTTCTGTACATAGACTCATTGCATTTTCTTTTCACTTTGCTCTCTTCGAATCGGGTTTTTCCGGGCGAGTCCACTTTTAAAGACCGCGGGGAAAGAGTGTGCAAAGCTCTGACGTCAGTAGCACAGTAAAACATTTTCTGACGCAATCAATGTTCCCAGTGCAAAAGTAGATCAGTCTTTTGACAGAAGGGGCTCCGGGCTGATTCTTTTTGCTGGAACTACAAAATTTGCCCAACCTTTCCAGTTTGGCACCCGACGGATATCTGAAGAGACGTGATGGACCTTCACAAATCTGCAAAAAAACCTCATATATGATTCAAAGCAGGGTGGTGCATGACCGTAAGTAGTGTCGCTCTGACTATTATGCCAAACAGTAAAAATAGAGATATGAACAAATGTGTGTGAAGGGGGGGGGGGGGGTCGTTCGCCGACAGGTTCGAGTGATCTTGAGCTCCCGTTTTGTTGTGTCCGTTCGTGTGGTTCCAGTGTGTTTCGTGTGGTGATTTTTGGCAAGTTACTGCAAGATGTGGGACACTTTCATTTGGTGGGTGTTTTGTTCCCCACCGCCACTCCGTTTGCTGTTTCTGTGTGCCTTACTTTCTACAAGGTTTGCTGTCTCGAACTGTCCGCCGCAGCCATTGTGTTCACCCGTACCGTGTCCCTCGCCCGTGCAACCCGTTGACAGGTTTGGAGGACAGCTGCTGCCCCAAGGTGAGCGTATTGAGCCTGTGTTTTTACACTATGACCGCGCTCAACTCCTTGCTACTACACCAGCTCGGTTGACCCCTGACCTGACCCGTCGCCTTCGCTCGCTCGAGATAGGTGTTGGGCTACCCCGAAAGCGGTACCGACGTAAAAATAAACAACCAAAGCGTACTGATTTGATTGTCTTGTACCTCAATGCCCGGTCTTGTCGCAACAAGGCACCTGATATTCATGATTTGATTATCGACCATGATGCTGACATCCTGATGCTGACAGAAACGTGGCTGTATGCACAGGGTGACGAGGCGTACATTACAAGCATGACCCCTGCTGGTTATTGTTGTTACTCTTTCCCCCGTACTGCTTCCAGAGGCGGTGGTATCGCAGCTCTTGTCAGGTCAAATCTCTCGGCTTCGGTTTCATTTAAACCCCTCAACTACACATCGTTCGAGTGTGTGGAGATGAAACTTACTGTGAACCAAACTTCCTTCACCTGTGTTTGTTTGTACAGGCCACCACCAAGTAAAAGAAATAAACTCTTTAACTCTACTTTCTTGAGAGAATTCCCGGATCTGCTGTCAGCGTACTCCGACTGTAAATCCGACGTTTCTATCATCGGAGATTTCAACTTTCACTTTGATGACTGTTCTGATCCTCATGTGGTTCGTTTGAAAGGTATGTTTGACGACTATGGCCTAAATCAACTGGTCACCGTACCCACACACCGCCAGGGCCACACCTTGGACTGGATCGTCACCCGCAGCGACAGTAGCATGCTGTCTGTGAACAAAGTGCAGGACTGCGCCGGTCTCTCCGACCACTACCTTCTCGTCTGCGGCCTGTCCCTGGCCAGACCCCCACCTCTTACAAGGCTCGTGACGTCACGCAACCTCAAGGCCGTCAACCCTGTTGACTTTCAATCCGATGTCAAATCCCTGGCGAGTTCCGTGGGTGAACGTCATGACCTGGATGTTGAGGGCCTTGTCGATGTCTACGACAGCGGTCTGCGGCAGATCCTCGATCGTCACGCTCCATCTGTTACCAGGCGAGTGAGGGACCGTCCGTCTGCCCCGTGGCTGTCTCGTGAGGTACGGGCTGCTCGACGCAGAAGGAGACGTGCTGAGCGCCGTTGGAGAAAGACACACCTCACAGTACACAGACAGATGTTTGTTACAGAGCGGGATGCTGTCAGGTCACTCATCAAGGAGACCAAAAGACAGTTTTTCATCCAGAGGATTATGGCCACTGATGCCTCTAGTAAACAGCTTTTTGCTGTGTCTCATGAACTGATGGGAAAATCTAGAATGAAAGCACTTCCGTCTGATGTTCCTCGGTATGACCTACCGCAGCGCTTCTGTAATTTCTTTTCACATAAGATTCAAAAACTACGCGATGAGCTCGACTCCCGTTCTTCCGAACCTCCTGTATTTGCTGAATACGATGGTCCATGTTTCTGCCAGTTTCTTCCTGTTTCAGAGAAGGAGATTCACGAAGTAATTATGCAGTCGCCAACCAAAAGCTGCTCTCTCGACCCCATCCCAACCTCTCTCACAAAACATTGTCTGTCTGACCTTGTGCCGTTGATAACAGCTATTGTCAATAGTTCACTGTCCACAGGCCTTGTACCATCACAGTTCAGGAAGGCCGTTGTTACCCCTCTCCTGAAGAAGCCCGGTCTGGATTCCAATGAACTCAAGAATTACAGACCTGTGTCAAACCTACCTTTCATTTCAAAAATCCTAGAAAAAATCGTTTTGAAACAGCTGCAGAAACACCTGTCTGATAACAACCTGGTAGAAGTGAACCAGTCAGCATACCGGAAGGATCATAGCACGGAGACTGCTGTGCTGAGTGTCCTAGAGGGTCTCCTGGTTAAAGCAGACGAGAGACTTGTTTCTTTGATTGCCTTGTTGGACCTCAGCGCAGCATTCGACACGCTGGATCATTCCGTTATGCTGCGACGGCTGGAAATTACCTTTGGCGTCAGGGGTACAGTACTTGAATGGTTTTCATCTTATATACACAACCGTTCTCAGTGTGTGGTCATTGATGGCATGTCCTCAGCCCCCAGTCCCCTTGTCTTTGGGGTACCTCAGGGTTCCGTCCTGGGCCCCGTCTTGTTCACTCTCTACTCTCAACCTTTATCAGATGTGATTCTGTCCCATAACTGTTTGTTTCACAAATATGCAGATGACACCGAGGTGTCACAGAGTGCGCAACCAGCAGTTTTCAGTTCTGTCCAGACAAGTATTCAGTCATGTATCAGCGACGTTCTGACATGGATGAACAGCAACAAACTTATGTTGAACACAGACAAGACCGAAGTTATGCCTGTGGGCGCTCCTTCACGTCTCGGTCTGGTGAACGGTGACTCAGTCTCCATTGATGGTTGCGACATACCCTTCGTGAAATCCGTCAAGTATCTTGGTGTTAGGATTGATCGGTCGCTTTCTATGCAAGAACAGATCAGCTGCGTCTGCCGCGCTTGTTTTCTAGAACTCAGGCGTATTGCGTCGATCCGACCAATCCTTTCACAAAGTGCCTGCACAAAATTAGTTACTGCTCTTATAACCTCACGCCTCGACTACTGCAACTCAGCAATGGCTGGCCTTCCAGCAGAACAGTTAGGCCGCCTTCAAAGAGTCCAGAACAGCGCTGCGCGATTAGTGCTGGGCAAACGGAAGCGAGAGCACGTAACACCACTTCTAAGAGAGCTCCATTGGCTACCAGTTCATTTCCGCCTTCACTACAAAATATCTGTTCTGGTATTTCGTCACTTTGATGGCACTCTCCCACCTTACCTTTCAGCTTCACTTGTCACCTATATACCGTCGCGAACCCTCCGGTCGTCGTCCGAGAGGCTTCTCAAAATCCCCAAGCGCAACCTGAAATCTTTCGGTGAGCGCTCTTTCAGTTTTGCCGCTCCTGCCGTTTGGAACTCTCTGCCTTCAGATCTGAGAAATGCGCCCACGCTGTCTGTTTTCAAGAGCAGTCTGAAAACGTTCCTCTTCCGCAAAGCCTATCAGTAATTTCCTCAGCCGCATGCTGGTCCTTGTTGCTTGGGCGGCGTGGGGCCACAGGCTGCTGACACCAGTTGTTTTAACTAGTCAGTTTCGCCAGTGTGTGTCTGTTCATCGTCGTATGATGTGCGTGAGTGTGAGTGAGTGATAGGCGCATTGAGTTTTATTTAAAGAAATGCGCCCTAGAAATACCATTTATTATTATTATTATTATTATTATTAAGTTACATGGTCAGAATCGGAGTTTATGGTGCGTTTCGTAATTTAGTCGCCAACAATTTTCGGCGATAACTCTTTTAGGGAGCCACTAAGAGAAAAAGTTTATCTTGGCCTAATTAAGTGTTGTATTTCATGACAGTCGAGGTTCTGACAGAGACGTGCTTCATGACACAGCAAGAAACAGTGTAGTATTATTATGGAATTAATACATTCTTTGAAAAGGACTTGTCAGGTTTTGACAATGTTCTGGCAGTCTAGGTTCTGACAATGACGTACGTGGTTCATGACACAGCAAGAACCAGTGACGTCAGTGTATGACGTATAGTATTACTATGGAATTAATACGTTCTTTGAAAAGGACTTACAAGTTTAAAAAAAAAAAACAAAAAACAAAAAAAAAAAACTCGGTGATAATGTCGCTTTTGCTTGTTTCACTTATGCTATGAAATGACGGAGAAACTGAGAGCAGCGACTGTCATGAAATATGTTAGGGTCATCTCAATCTGGAGCGCCTCAGTCAGATTCCTACATTCACATGGTCTCTTTGGGGCATTGTGGGGCGGTGGGGATGTTTCAGTAATTCTGTCGGTAATTCAGTCGCCCAAAAAATTCGGCGATAACTTTTTGTGGAGCCTCTTTCCTTGTCCGTCCGTACACCCTATCAAGAAGGAAAAAGATGATCCTGGCTCCACAAAAAGTTATCGCCGAAATTTTCTGGCGACTGAATTACCGAGCGCATCACGCCACATTGTGGGCGGAGACACAGAAGAGGCACATGCTACCGTTCTGTTTGGTAAGCAAGATGATTTACATGAAATTTCCTTTGAGGTAAGCATCAGCCGGGAACGCATGACGTGATTTCATTGTCAAATCATGCAAAACTGGGTAAGGATTTCAACAATGAAAATTGTATCCGTTTGTAGGATCATGAAATGTGTGAAAGCGTATGAATATTATTTCACATGAAGTGCTTTACTGACAGTTCTGTACTTCAGAAGGGGAGCCGGGATAGCCGAATGGCAGAGCGTTGGACTCTCAATGCTCGGGTCAAGAGTTCGAATCCCGCCGGCTGGGGCCAAATATAAGTGCAGGCCTTTTTCTCATTGTCTTGGATATCACCCACAGGTGGTGGAAAAGGACGTTAAGCACCTAAACACCTACCACCCACCCAAAGGTGATTTTCCATTTTATACCTGTTATTTAATGGACAATGCAGTGTTGCTTGTTTTAAAAATTGAATTTGAAGTATAGCACTACCAAAACAGGCTTCTACCATTTAAACCCGTTCCTATGCAACCGTTCTTGGAAGGCTTTTTTTTTAATAAAAATACCTATCCATCCTGTTCTTCAGATATCGGCAATTGTATAGTCTGCTGTTTGTGGCCTCAAACATTTGCTGTTCTTATCATTACACTTACATTCCTTTGCTGTAACAGTGTTGTATATATGGGTCTCTGACTGAACTGAAGTAGAAGCAGAAACGACCAAACGTGTCGTCTGTAGTCTATGGCCCCATTGTTTTGCTGTTCTTATCGTGGCCTACATTCCTAGTTTGCTTTCGTGTCTTCGTTTCTTTCCTCCGAACGGATTGAAGCCACTGTTGTAAATCTTCCGGTGCCAGCATGTTGGCCCTTTATTTGATTCTGTTGTCTCCACAACGTGAGTAAAATTTTTCCTCCTTTTAAAAAGGTTTGGTTTAAACAGTTTATTCACGTACAGATCGCCTTCAAAGAGTAATAGTAATACAACAGAGCACAAGAAGTCAAAACGTATAGCCAAGTTGCATACATGCATGGCGGAGGAACTGCCGTGAAAAATTGAATGAGAAAGGGTGGGTGGGTGTTTGGGAGTTTAACGTCCTTTTCCACCACGTACGGGTGATATCAAAGACGGGGCAACGATGAAAAGGCCAGCACAAATATTTGGCCCCAGCCATGAATGAGAGAGAAAAGTTGTAGAAAAAAGGAAGAGAAGAAAGGAGAAGAGAGCATAATTATATGTTGTAGAGATCGCAAAAAGCCACTGCATTTCGATGGAAATTTCTGAACCATCCCAGAACATGCTGGTGCAGTAACGTCAGTATATTACGTAACATTGGAAAGATTTCGAACTTGCCAGTAAGTTGAGGAATGATTTAGATCTGACCTGTTTAGTATATAAGCAGCCCTGCACAGCGTTCTGGGTTCTTCTTCTTTCATGAGTTTGTTCTCCACGCATCTTCTGTTAATAAAGTTTTGGAGTTGTATCCTGTTGTATCCCGTATCTTTTCTGCGAGTGCACCAAGAGAGCGACATAGCAGGAGTAAAATAACAGTAATATATTAAACTGTACTGCAGTCTAAATGCAGTACGCAGCGTGAGTTGGACCCGTGTGCGTGGACACATCGTAAATGGGTGTTGAAGAGGTTTCTCTGGAGAGAACGTATGAGGCATGTTTTCTGTTCTTGGTTTTGTAGTCGGCATTACAGTATCCCATCCCATCCCTAACAGCATGCACCCATCTACATTAATTTTAGGGATGGGAGGTCAAAATGGCTGTGTTGGCCGGTCTGTCACTGTCAGGCATAGAAAAGAGACGGGTGACACAAAACAGAGAACTATTTCGTGATGCTCTTTAACTCTGTTTGTTCTAAGGTCCCGTCAGGGACACTCACGTTGGCAGTGTTTGGCTGCAGATGTTTGATTTATGGGATCGCTAACTTTCTATTTTATTCTTAGTCATGAAGTTCATAACTACGAGTATATTTGTTTCGAGCTGCGAGTCCAAAGGCCAGGGCAGCCGGGATAGCCGAATGGTGAAGCGTTGAACTCTCAATGCTCGGGTCGTGAGTTCGAATCTCGGCTGGGGCCAAATATTTATGCAGGCCTTTTTCTCGTTGTCCCGTCTTTGATATCACCCACACGTGGTGGAAAAAGGACGTTAAGCACCTAAACGTTAAACACCCACCACCCAACCAAAGGCGATTTTTCATTTTATACCTGTTAGTTAATGGACACTGTAGTATTGCTTTTTTTAATTTGAATTTGAAATACAGCGCCACCAAAACAGGTTTCTACAATTTAAACCCGTTCCTATGCAGCCGTTCTTTGGAAGGCTCATTTTTTTCTGTTTTTTGCTCTTTCTTTCTTTTTTACCAATAAATTCAGTTTTATTTTACATCTGTATAATTATGTAACACCAGCGGTTTTTTTGTTGTTGTTGTTTTTTGTTTTTTTCCCTCTCTTTTTTTTCCCCAACAGTTATTGCAGCGTTTGAATGGACATCTGCAAACTCTCTACCTGATGGAACAACGATCCCGTCATGCTCTGGACAAGATGTCACGTTGGCATGGAAGTACGCAACGGACTCGGACGAGCATCTCACAAATACTGAGTGGCACTTCATGCCGCAAGGTAAGTTAACCTGTTCTGGTGTACGGTCAGCACCTGAACATGTTTAACCCTTTCTACACTGACGCTAGCATCATATGTCTATTTTAACGACTTAATTATCTCTTTCGGGAAATTTGGGCTGCTTCCCCCGGGGGAAGCGCGTCGCTGCGGTGCAGCGCCACCCAATACCTATCCTATTTTTTTTTATTTTTTTTTTACAATTCTGCAATTTTGCTGGGGGAGGAAAGCCGGATAACCCGGTGAGAATCCTCCGATAAGCAGCCTGGCAGCCAGGAAAAAACGGTATCACGTATCACAAGCTCGACCTGGGCTCAAACCCACGCTTCATCCCCATGACATTGGTGACAGCCGTTCAGTAGCGCAGCGGCTAAATCCGACGCGCTACCTATTAGACCACCGCTCACCCAAGACCACCGCTCACCCAAGACCATGTTAGCTGCCTGGAGCCCCCGCGGTAACACCAAGTCGCCTGCTTTTGGTCATTCTTTTTACCGCATAAACCGCATGAAAAACGTACACAACGGTAACCAACGAAAACAGAATCCCGGTAACGGCTAGCAACGGTGGAACAGAATGAAGATTTCGCACACTACTACTGTTACGACTACAGTCGTAGCGCGGCAGTGAGGACTGAAATCTCTATCTGTAGCTCAAGCAGAATGAGTTAAGATTTGCTTGAACTGAAGAAAATATCTGATAAACTTTACCGCCGCTGACCCATAAATCTGAGCTTGTAAGCTCTAGTCTAGAATCTCGATTTTGTTCCTGACGAGTTCTTATCAGGCCTTGTTTCAGCAAGAGTTTTATGTAGGCCAGTGCGGATCAGTCACGAGGAGAGGGAAAATGCACGTTGAGAAGCTGTTCGACTAAGCTTTGACCACACTATGAAATATAAAAGCTAAAGAACTTATAGTTTGCTTTGTTTGTTTTTTTTTTTTGTAAAATCAGGGGAGCCGGGGTGGTCGAATGGTAGAGCGTTGGACTTCTAATGCTTGGGTCGTGAGTTCGATCCCGGCTGGGGCCAAATATTTGAGCTGGCTTTTTCATCGTTGCCCCGTCTTTGATATCACCCTATATGAAAAGGACATTAAACCCCCAAACACCCACCCACCTACCCTTTGTAAAATCATTAATTTAGTTAGTTACTTGCCTAGCTTTACTTTTGTGTTTTATTACTAAAGTAATAGTTAATCAATTTCTTTAATTACTCTTTAACTCTTAACCCTTTCAGCCCTGAAGGAATCTCAATAGTGATAACGCTCTCTCTCTGTCTGGGAGTTTTTCAAGTGTGCTAGATCTAAAGCTGGGCTCTTGCATACAAAACCCTATTTCTCAAGAAGTATTGGATCCATCCTATAGGGGAATCTTCCACTGTGCAGAGCGTATGAGAGTCGGTCATATGCACGCATATTATTGTTAGGGTCTGTGAGACCGTAGGTGTTACGGTGGCAGGGCTGAAAGTGTTAAGAGCCTGGCCATCCCCTGCCAAATATATGATAAGATTTGTTAAAAAGAACAAGCCACTGCACGCCATTACGAGCCACTTTGAGCCACTATTACGCAAGGCTTGGGCCTTTCCGCTAGACCGAAGACCGCTGCAGACTGCGTAAGTGGCTCTGAAGATTTAAAGTAAAATTACAAGTTTTGCGTTGGTTTTTAAGAGTTAAATTGCCTTTTCTTACGTGTTATTTTCTTCTACTCACTTTCTTTCTTTCTTCCTCAGTTTTTCCATACCCTCTTTTTTGTCCTTTTCCCTTTTTTCTTTCGTAATTTCTTTCTGACTGTTCCATTTGAATATGTGTGCTGGCTTTGTCATCGTTGCCCCGTCTTTGATATCACCCTATGATGAGCAGCCCGGTGGTGGAAAAGGACGTTAAACCTCCAAACACCCACCCACCCTCCTATCATTTGATTTATCAATTTGTCGATTCATTAATTCATTTTTGTGCAACGTGCCCTTCAATAAGTCTACCACTTAAAAATAGGCAAACCTTGTTTCTATTCGATTAGGAGGCGGCGACGTCGTCATGGCGACTGAGGTCGTCGGCAATTTCTTTGCCGCACCAAGCGCAACGCTGCACCTGCAGTACATCCCAAACGCCGGCATACGTCTGCACAACGTGAACCAGTCAGACACTGGTACCTACTCGGTCCACGCCAATATCAACCTCCATGGAACCGTGGTCAACGAAGAGCAGACCGTTCATTTGCTGGTTTCAGGTACACAACAGTTGATATTGACTTCCCTTGGATTAAAAATGGATTTTTTTTGGTTAAATGCAGCATCTTGCAGGATGAACGGCTCCCACCATGTCAAAAACGTGTGTCATACAGAAGCTGCCACTACTGAGTCAGTGGTCCTACCAAAGTGTATTTTAGAACTTTGTAAGGCTGAGGCGGCCACTTGGCAGCAGGTAGATAATCTGTTTCATTCAAACGCCGTACTCGCGTGTTCGGTATAGGACACGCAGAGCTTCAGGCCAGTTGACATGTAGCCTGTAGCCGCATCAAGTGATTAAAACGCATCCTCCATGGCAACCGCACGCAGCGTATGCTTTCTTATCTACTGATCTGTGGGTTAGGCTGTCGGAGTGTACGCGCAATTGCATTGTCTGGCATGATTTGTCAACCAGGAAATGGCTATGTGTTTATTAGTGTGTAATCGCTGCTGACCCTGTAGTTCTTTCATTCTCAGACGACCCCTTGACCACTGACGGCCAGCTTCACGTGTCCATGTTACCGAACGCTGTGTACGACAACTCCACCCAGCAATACCACGTCCAGTTGTCCTGTGGAAATTTCAAACAAGTCTGGGGCCCTAGAGTCTCTATGCTTTGGAAGGTAAACTTTAATTCAACTTCGATAAGTCCACACAAAAAAAAAACCTCCAAGTGAAAATAAAGTGATTTTTTAACAACTGTTTTCTGTAAGTTTGAACCGCACTCACGTAACAGATATAGAGATAAGCATGACTAGTTCATCCAACCCTTCCATGGTTTTCACATGTTCAGGTCCTTCTGCATGTGAGTGAATGCGCGTGATTTACGTGAACGTGCGTGCTTGGTGCAGATCGCTGCTCAAATAGCTTCGAACTAATCAACAGTGAGGGCCTGTCTATAAAACAATACAACAAAAGCTGTGTTAAAATCGCTCGTGTGTGTGTGTGTGTGTGTGTGTGTGTGTGTGTGTGTGTGTGTGTGTGTGTGTGTGTGTGTGTGTATGTTCCTTTTTTTTGTTTTTACAGACACCTGACAACCGGACGCTTCCAAGCACTTTCTACGAGAACGGCCGTTTTGTTCTCAACGTACCAAACCCAGTTGTGGGTGGAGAATACACCTGCGTACTGGACCAGGCATCCCCGGCTACTCTGTGTGTGTCGGGTGATTCCCCTTTGCAGCGTGGCGCCACCTTCAATGTAGAGGGCGTCAACGTGCAGTTCGCTCTCATGGACGCCCGACTGAAAGCTCAGCAAGAAAAGCAAGCCGAACTTGCGGTGAGCGTAAAGCTATGGTTGTCGATAAGGGCTAGGGTTAATAATGAGTATTGTATAGGCGCTTTAGTCAATTTGATGAATCGGCTCAAAGCGGCGCGAACTGAACCCAACACCCACGCTCACGTGAATCACACGCATTCTCTCCTACACTGGACATAAACACATTACAATCACGTGGTGCGAAGGGTCAGCTCAGCTATTTAAATTTCGGAATTTAGAATTGCATTTATTTTTCAGATTTGGTGGGCTGAATATTTCCAGAGCAGGGGGGCGGGAGTACCCGGAAAGGGTTAGGGGGTCGTCCACACGCGTGTCATTGCAACCTTTCCGGAAATGGCGTTCGTCGTTGTGGTTGTTGTTGTTGTTATCGTTGGTGTTGGTGGTGGTGGTTCTGGGCTTAACATGCACTCCAATAGTCATCAACCTGGAAGAGAGAATCGGGTTGGTGGCCATTTTTAAGTGCCTCAGCCACTCTCCGTCCTCAAAGCAATTTATCTCTGTTTGTCAGAGAATGACCGTCGTTACCATATCTGAAGATGATGCCCACAGAACCATGTTATCAGTAGTAACATTTTACTGAATCCTCACAACTGTGGTTAGAGTCAACAAAGACGAAACATTTTAGCAATGCGCAGCACTTCCAGTTAATCAAATCAGGTATTGGACATGTTGCAAGCTACACAAGTCCAGGGACGAGCCCAAATCTGCCTCATCCCTGAGGTAGCCTGTTTGCTATCCTGGACCCGTGTTGTCCACTAGCAAGCAGGCAGTTGATCGGGTTTGTCCCGATACTGTTCAGTTCTGTGGGTTGTTGGTTTTTTTCGGGTGTTTTTTTTCCGGTTTTTTGTGGTCTGTTTGTTTGTTTGTTGTTTCTGTTGTTGTTTTTTTGGTTTGTTTGTTTGTTTGATTGTTGTTGTTGTTGTTTGTTTGTTTGTTTGTGTTTATTTTTATTTTTTATTTTATTTTATTTATTTATTTATTTATTTATTTTATTTTATTTTATTTTTTTTTTTTTTTTTGGGGGGGGGGATGTAGTTGTTGCTGCTGTTGCTGGTTTTTTTGTTTTGTTTATAGAAACATTACCAACCTCAGTTCTGCACCCCCCCCCCCCTCTCCTCCAACAAAAAAGAAAACGGACCTTCATTGCACCATCGTATAATCATCCGCGTGCCCCAGAACTACGCGCCCTGTCAACGACACATTGTTTCACTTCATCAGGCTCAACTTCAGGCCCAGCTCGCCAAGAACGCTGACATGGAAACCCGCCTGACCATGCTGCAGACGACGGAGGAGGCGCTTGTCCGTGAGAACGCTCGTCTCAAGCAGCTGGCCGAGTCTGCTGCTGCCAACGCCTCACTGCTGCAGACCAAACTCGGTAAGGCGTTGGTTTTTTTTTTTTTTTTTTTTTTTTGGGGGGGGGGGGGGGTTGCCTCAGTTGCATGCAGGATGCCTCAGACTTTTGTTTTGTTTATGTTTTTTGTTTTGTCGAGCATCCTCTCTTCACTGGCTCCTTTTTTCCAACAGTAGTTAGTTCATGAACATGTTTTCTTCTTTTACATACAAAAGTGCGTTATTGTCGTACTTGCTGCTTGTGGTAACGACAGCAAAAGGACAGTTGTTACATTTACAATAGAGGGAAAGATGATTATCGTGTACACTCGGTAAGGCGTTTGTATACACGGAGCTAGAAATAGCAGCGTCAGATTTTCCAGAACTGACACTAGCCTTGCAGCTATATGCAACGAATATGACACCGTCCTGTTTTTAACACAGCTTTCTTCGTGTTCGCTTGCAACCGTACAGTATCCTTTGTAGTATCCCAGAACCCAAAGACGCCCCTCTCTCTCTCTCTCTCTCTGTCTCTCTCTGTCTCTCTCTCTCTCTCTCTCTCGTTTTTGGAAACTTTGTAGTAGTGACCACCAGAACGAGGGTCTGTGAAAATCAGCCAAGAGTAACGGTTCTTTCTCGGGTGTTTTGCAAGGGAGAATACTCTGCGTGCACGCACCGGTGGATAGACATGGAAATCGTTTCTACGTTGAAGTGAATATAAGTATTGCCGAATGCATGGCAGAGGAATTGTTTCCTGTAGAGCTTTCATGGTGTGTCAAACGCGAGTTTATACACACAGCCAGAAATACAACAGGAAGGATCTGAACTGACATGCCTAATCAAACTGACTGGTAGAAAGGTAGCTGGCGCCATTCAGCTGGCTATATCCTAGGGCAGACGAGGAATAGAGCGCCGTGCCTGTTTTCAAAGCGCGCGTTGACATGTGGAAACAAATGGCGTAGGCAATACTGGCGCATCCAATGAAATTGGCCGTTAGGGAGGTAGCTCGGTAAGTCACGTGATCTGCCCCAGTGGTCAAAGCCTCGTCCCTTTACTCTGCCATGTATTGGCAAAACACAGTACGTCAATGACGTCATTTTATTTGAAAAGGGGTTATTTAAGATGAAAGAGAATGACGTAATGGTCTCTTTCCTCAAATGACGTCAATGGACTTACTGGTTTCTTTCCATGTTTCAGTCATATCAAACTGTAATTATGCCCTCGTTGTAGTGTCTGGCAAAATGTTTGCTGATTATGCCACGGGACGCGATTGGCTGAATTCTGGAGGCTCGACGCTTCTGATTGACAGAAGTGGAGTCGCACTGGCACTTCCAATGAAACCAACTTCTCGGAAGGCTGCTCTCGACAGACGGGTGGCCTTGTCAGTACAGACAAAGATTAGAACGCCTAGTTTGGCTGACGCGGGTTAAAACTGGCCTTGTCCGTACAGACAAGGAACAGAGCGCCTAGTTTGGCTGACGCGGACCAAAACTGGCCTTGTCAGTATACAGACAAGGAACAGATTGCCTAGTTTGACTGACGCGGCCAGAACTGATTGTTACTCGGCATTGTCTTACTCCCTCAAACAACTTCGGACACACGCTTTTACAAAGGTGACAATGGTCACTCTTTTGAAGGAGTCGTTGAAGTATTGTTACTGTGTGTAATGTTTGTTGTAGGTGCGTCCCAGTTTTCCATTTAGTTCACAATAAAGCATTCTTCAATTTAACTGAAACGATTTGTCTTCACGTCAATCAACCTTCTGCCGGCGTTTCCATCCGTATTCTCATGGTCAATGCCGATCTGCCTTATCCGTCGAGCCCGGTCAGTCGAGCGGTGCAGCACTGGACTTTCACTGCTCGGGTCGCGAATTCGATTCCCGGATGAGGCCAAATAATTATACTGGCCTTTTTTCTCTTTGTCCCGTCTTTGGTATCAAGCCAATGCGGTGGAAAAAAGACGTTAAACCCTTGAATGCCCACCCTACCTCCGTCTTATCCACGCTTTCGGTTCCTTCACCACAGAGAGCTCTGTCCCACAAGTCTTCTTCTACGCCACGCCGAACGACCCCAAGGATCTACGACATGCTGCAAGAGGAGTTCTCTTTGACAACGTGAAGAACAACGCTGGGGGTGGTTATGACAACACGACGGGCAACTTCACCGCTCCAGTCTCAGGTCTCTACCTCTTTATGGTGACCGTCAGCGTGGACCCTACATGTACTAATACGCAGTGCCACGCGGGAGTCAAGCTGCACGTGCAAGGTCAAAGCGACGCCGAAGTGTGGGCACTGATGGGGTCATCCGGGTCTGTTGAGGTGACGGCTCATCTGACTGCTGGGCAGCACGCCTGGGTCACTCCTGTCGATCGTGTGGAGCTTGCTCAAGGATCGAGTTCCAGATACATCGGCCGGCTCGCCAAGGACCCGGAATCTTCATTCTCTGGAGTTCTCATCCGCCTGGACTTTTAGATCACTGTTAGCGTTCTTGCCATTCTCCCTAAATGGTACATAATTCGCACCGTGGCACAATGCACAAACGTACGTAGTGTTGGGGGCCACTCAGTACCGCTAGTATCACTACCAACTGACCGCCGTAATGACACTTTTAGAAGTACAAATGCTATTCTTACATCAAATGTCAAATAAAAGAGCATTTTCTCTTCTCAATCTCAATATTGATTTTTGTGAAATATTATGCACCTTTTTATTTTATCTATTTAGAATTGTAAGAACGAGTCACTGCTGTCACCTTGAAATGGGACCAGCGCTTATTAAATCCGTAGACTTTCTTTGTTTTTCAAACGACGATTATTGTTAGCATAATAGTTGTCAGCAGGGTGTACCTGTGAAATTCATGGTTATTGGGCTATTTATTCAGCAGGAGGTAAAGCAGGATGGTTTTCACACTGGCCGAAGACCGGTAATCGAATTGTAGAAATTGCGTCCGTGACAAAAATGTTTGTTGGGGCGACTGTAGGAAATAAAGCTATACTGTTTCAGCGAATGATTTCTAAGTTTTGGTGTGTAGAGTTTGATGAGTTGTGTGTGTCGGTGGTGGTTATGACGCAGGCGTTGGGTGGGTGGGTGAATGGGTGGGTGTTATGGGGGTTTATCGTCCTTTTCCACCACATACGGGTGATATCAAAGACGGGGCAACGATGAAAAAGCCAGCACAAACATTTGGCCCCAGCCGGGATTCGAACTCACGACCCGAGCATTGGAAGTCCAACGCTCTACCATTCGACCACCCTGGCTCCCCTACGCAGGCGTTGGCTAGGTCGCCATTCCTGAATCTATGGCATATTCATGCTTAATTACCTCGGTGGTTGCAAAATCCAGTCATCCAGTGCACGTGACCCTCGAAGATCAAATAATTATTGCTTGGGTTTTACATTTCACTCGCTCAAAGTCTTTGTTATTCCTACGGTCACCTCAGCTATCGTGCACAGTCGTCTTTGTGGAGTTTAGCCCCGGGCTAGAGTCTAACCTCAAACTAAACTAGCTCTAGGGGTTTTTTTGTTGTTGTTTGTTTGTTGTTGTTGTTTTTTTTTTGTTTTTTTTTTTTGTTTTTTTTTGGGGGGAGGCTTAAATCAGGAAGCGGGTCCATTCCAGTAAGGTGCCGATTTTTAATATAATTATATTTACGTCTTTTTTTACGGAACAGCCTTTTATCTTATTTAACGACCTGGCAGAGGAAGAATTTGCTTAGCCGCGAATTAGCCTTTGTTGTTTCCTCGGCGTTAATCCCTAAATGGCTAACTAACTCGGAAGCATTTCGCAACCCCTGTCATCGCCTGCTGTCGGTATTGTAACTTTAGTCACACTGAGTGTCGATACCTAAGACTACGCTGAGATGTGGGCAAGTTTGGAATCTTTCAGTCCTCACAAGATGGCAATCAGCCTGTCAGCAACATGCACACACTATCTCACTCACTCACTCACTCACACTCGCTCGCTCACTCACTCGCTCACTCACTCACTCACTCACTCACTCACTCACTCACTCACTCGCTTCTTTCTCTCTCATCAGACACCGCCATGCAGCAGGTCTTCTTCTACGCTGTCCCTAGCACCGACAAGGACGTGACCGACCCCAACTCCCACGACGTTCTCTTCGACCGTGTCCTGAACAACGTCGGCGACGCATACGACAATGCCACCGGCGTCTTCACAGCTCCTGTATCTGGCCTCTATATGTTCATGGTCACGGTTGACGTGGCTCAGGGTACTATGGTAACCCACGCTGGCGTCACGCTTCACGTGACCGGCTTCGGCACTGCTGATGCTTGGGGAGGCTACGATTCTTCTGGCTCGAATAGAGTCGTGACTCATCTTGAAAAGGGTCAGCGCGCTTGGGTCACCCCGGCAGGTCAGGTTGATATTCCTTTCAGTTCGAGATATCAGGGTACCCTCGCTGAGGGGGAGAGGTCATCCTTTGCTGGCGTGCTTGTCCGGGCTGATGGTTAGCTCTGTGCCTTTGTGGAGTTAGGGAAGGATAGTGGAAGCTCTAGATCTGTGGTTGAGGTCTGTTCTTTAAGGGTCAGCTTGTCTTTCTGATCGAGCTTCCAGAGTGTGAAAGATGAAGAATAAAAAAAGAGTGAAATGCCAGTTTGTTCCCTGTCAGTTTATTTGCTCGTGTGTGTGTGTGTGTGTGTGTGTGTGTGTGTGTGTGTGTGTGTGTGTGTGTGTGTGTGTGTGTGTGTGTGTGTGTGTGTACGTGCCTAAGAGAGAGAGAGAGAGAGTACGAACAAACACACTTAATTATGATGAATCTGCCGTTGCTACAGTTTTAAAAACGACACCAGGCAAAAGATGAAAAATACAAGAATAAAACTGAAAGGTAACGAAGTCAAGGTAATAGTGTCTAGAAACAGGTTGAATCTCTCGATTAGATATTGCTGTAGATGGTACCATGAATTAGCAGGCATATTTTGGGGATATGCTGATCGACCACGCAGAGACCGAAATCCACATTGTCGGCTTCACTCACCCACTCATTCGCACTATCTCACACTTACTCACTCGCTCACGTACTCAGCTCCCTAACTGACTCAGTCACTCATTCACTCACTCACCTACTCCTCCATTGCTCCCTCGCTCACAAACTCACTTACTCGCTTGCTGATTCACTCATTCAACCTCTCAAGTACACACTCAACTCTAATACTCACTCACTCACTCACTCCTCTCTTCCTCCCTCGCTCACAAACTCACTCACTCGCTTGCTGATTCACTCTTTCAACCTCTCACGTACACGCTCAACTCCAGTACTCACTCACTCACTCACTCACTCACTCACTCACTCACTCACTTCTTTCCTGAGTGAGTGAGTGAGGGAGGGAGCTGAGTGTGTAGGTCATCCACTCGCCTCGTCATCCCAATGTCTTCTTTTTCTCTCAACAGACACCGCTATGCAGCAAGTCTTCTTCTACGCTGTCCCCAGCACCGCCAAAGACGTGAACGATCCCAACTCCAATGAAGTTCTCTTCGACCGCGTTGAGAGCAACGTCGGCGACGGCTACGACAGTGCCACCGGCGTCTTCACGGCTCCAGTTTCCGGCCTCTACCTCTTCATGGTGACTGCTGACGTCTCTGGGACCAACGTCCAAGCCCACGCTGGCGTCACACTTCACGTGACTGGCTTCGGCACTGCTGATGCTTGGGGAGGGTACGATTCTTCCGGCGCCAACAGGATTGTGGCATATCTTCGGCAAGGCCAGCGCGCTTGGGTGACCCCAGCAAGGCAGGTTGGCGCTGCTTTGAGGTACCAGGGCAAACTCGCTGAGGGGAACAGATCGTCGTTTGCTGGTGTGCTTGTTCAAGCTGACGTTTAGCTCTATGGTGTCGTAGAGTTCTACGTTTGATCGTATGAACGTTTACATCTGTTGTGAAGATGGCAAAGGTCTGTTCTTCAACAGGGCGCTTGTCTCTGTTTCTGATGGAGCTTCCAGAGTGTGTATGAAAATGTCATGCAGCCAGTTTGTTCCGCGTCACTTTTGTGTGTGTGTGTGTGTGTGTGTGTGTGTGTGTGTGTGTGTGTGTGTGTGTGTGTGTGTGTGTGTGTGATCAGGGGGAAAAACCAGAACTACGGATCTTAGTTCATCAGTTTAATTCTGCGATATACGATCCACATATACACATCGCTTTGTGATACCAGGGAAAGATTATACATTATCTAAAAACCCTATTTCAAAACGAGACCCGAAAAATAATGAAGAGGCCTGAAACAAAAACAAAATAGAAAAAAATGTTACAGGGTGGTCTCTATTCCAGACTAGTTTTTTTTTTTTTTTTTTTTTCCAACGTTATTCAAATAAAGTGTTGACAATTCCTATATTACGCCTGTGCAGAACTCAACAACAGATTTTGTCCTTATCGGTTACCGAATGTGATCGCTGTTGGTCTCCCGTCTACACAATTATAGCACGGAGAGTGCGAATGTACGTTTACACGACGACGTTATCTTGGGCCATGAAGTGCCGAGGGTATACCGTCTTACGACACTCCATAACTTGTTCGCGATAACGTTTACAAACACAGTCACGGGTCATCACAATGTACAGACCTTCAGAATGTAGCCAGTTTTGTTCGCCTATCGATCGGCGTCGGTGAAGACAATTGCGTCTGCTTCTGCTGCTGGCGGGGAGCCGGGGTGGCCGAATGGTAGAGCGTTGGACTCTCAATGCTTGGGTCGTGAGTTCGTATTTGTGTTGGCTTTTTCATCGTTGCCCCGTCGTTGATATCACCCTATGTGGTGGAAAAGGACGTTAAACCCCCAAACACCCACCCCCACCCTTCTGCTGCTGGCGTAAGGACACAAATCGACCGTAGGGTCATACCTGGTGTTTATTTGGAGAAGCCTGTTTGACGAGTGTGCTGGTTTGTAATAAGTTTTGTTATCATGAAAAATTGTGATTTTTGTACATTGTAGCCCAAGGTGCATGGCAGAGGACCGCAACAAGAGGCAAGCTGCCAGTGAAACTGGGACCTTTGCGCTGGAGAGTGACAAACGCGACGCGAGGGGATTTAGCTGAAGCGGCTTTCTGGGTGGGTGGGTGTTTGGGGGTTTAACGTCCTTTTCCACCACATAGGGTGATATCAAAGACGGTGAAGCGGTTTTCTAAACAGAAAGTAGACTAGCATTACTCCAGTGAGGCCTGAGCGGAAAGGTGACATTCAATTTGTTTTTAAACTGCCCTTGAATGGTCTGTGCATGATATTTTTTGTTTGTAGATTGAAGCAATTTTAGGGGTGACTAGGATGCCTGATGCTAATAGGGAATATAAAGGCATTTTCAGACCTCGTGCATTTGTGTCTTCTAGCCTGCTAGTTTTGTCACAGTGGTCACAGTGTCCCAGTGTTCCCGATTACGCATAGGTGTGCGTATTTGAACGCTCAAAACTCTTAAATTGAAGTACGAATCTGAGGACAGCGCGTGTCACAGTGGACGCACGTTTTTTATTTTTATTTTTTTCTCGCCGTTACAAAATAGTAGTTTCCAACACTCTCCCGGAAACTCGATGAACTAAAAGAGATCTGTATAACTAGCAATGAACTCTTGCAGCATCACGTTTCTGCTGAGCCGTTGTGCGTAACACACAGAATCTGATGTAGGACCACAGACCTAAAAAAAAAAAGAAGATAGACCCTCTGCGGTGCTGGAAGTGTGACACCGCCGCGCGCCATGTTGCGAGTACCTGGAAGTGCCAGACGCTATCAGCTGTTTACATAGCGCTCATAGCATTGGCCAGACGCTATCAGCTGTTTACATAGCGCACATAGCATTGGTCCGCTTTATCTTACGTCACATTTCTTTCTAAAGAACTTTGTATTTCGAACGAGGCGTCCTATACACAGAGCCTCTGAGTTCTGGTATTCGCAAGATGGCCGCGATAGCGACACTCGCAAGCAGCGGTGGCAGCGTGCGGCGGTGGGTCTATCTTTTTTTAGGTCTGTGTGTAGGACCCTTAAAATTTACGAAAGTACCCTAAAAAAAAATATGGAGGGAGGATCCCAAGGACCCTTGTATTTTCGAATCATATGTGGCCACAGTGTGCGGAGATACCTCGTACAGAAAATCCGATCTGCACACCGAAGGTTGGAAGTACAGTCTTCACAAAAAGTTAAGGACCAGTCAACATAATGGGTGACAGTTTCAATAAATCAGAAAAAAAAATAAACGAATAAGATTTTTCCCGTAAAATTCGGTAGCAAGGTTAAGGGGTAATTAGTGAACATGGCGACCACTAAAGAACAGGAACAAGAAACTTTTGTTTTATTCGGGAAAAAAAACGTCTCCCGTGTGTCAAGAGCGTAACCTAGTTTGCAAAATAAGTCCGCACACCTTTACGCTTTTTCAACAGAACAAAAACCAGGCATAGTTCTTCAAGGTTAGGCCATGACATTGTCAACGGGTTACCGACGTACGTCACAAAACTGATAAATTTTCATGTTTTACTTTGAAGCTTCTGGTCCGGGTGCACCAAAGAATAGAGTTGTGTGTTCATGAATTGTCACTCTGCAAATTGTCCTTGGGTTGTGAATTGACGGCCGGCCCCAACAATGGCTGACATGATCAAACTCTGTTTCATTCTGGTTTCCTTCAGAGGTAAGGGATACGTCCATTATTTCAACAATTTTCTTACATCCAAATGCTTTTATTTATTTATTTATTTATTTATTTAGGGGGGGGGGGGGGGGGGTGGCCCCAACACTTTGCCAGCACCAGTGTTGTTCCTCCCGGGTCATGGGTAGAATCCACGGAGGGCTCGAAAGTTGGGGTGCAGATGAGGATGATGGAGGTCCCTGTGGTTTGAGACTGCGGGACAGGCCGCATTCCACGCTTCCTGTCATAAATATCCCGGCGTTAACCAGGCCCCGGGAACTACGGCACCTGCGGTGCCGGCCGTGTAATCATCCACGTCATAAGACGTGTCATACCAGGCACACTGTGAAATACCACGTTGACTGACCACAACTGAAGTTGTTCAGAACTGTTCCCTTTCCTTGTCACCGAGTATTTTTGTTTTTTTCCTTCTTAGGTAACTATCATTTGTCTCGGCGCAGGTCTCGGCTAGCCGATTTCGGATCAGTGCAGAGGGTAAGTGTAATGAAGCCCGATGGCACAGGGTTGAGGGTTCTTCTACCGGCTCCCTAACCAGCAGGGGTTATCGCAAGGGAAATAATCTCAGTTAGTACCGTACTGTGTCAAGCCGACTCTTTCCCTTTATAAGCTCGTCGTTTGCAGGATCTTACGAGGGAGACAACCTCCATCAGAATGATAGACACCGAAACTGACTGACCTCCCTTTGATGTAATGCATTTGGTACTTGCCCTTCTTCCTCCACACGCGCGCACGCACACACACACACACACACGCGCGCGCGCTCCGGGAAATATCCAAAGAAACGCGCAACAAAAAATGACATACGTTGAGGGGGTGGGTGTGTGTTTGAGAATTCAACGTCCTTCTCCACCAGGTCAGCTCCAGGTAACATGAAAAACGGGGCACAACAACAACAACAAAAACCAAACAAAAAAACACAGTACAAATATTTGGCCGAAGCCAGGACAAGAAATTAGGGGAAAAAAGGGGGGAAAAAATTAAAGCAAGCACAAAAGCCCGTACAATCAACACTTTCTTCCATGCGTATATGCTTTCAAATTTATTAAAGATTTCATGTAATAACAAATATTATACAATCACACACAGGAGAAATAGACGATTTCATTTTTTTTTTTTCATAATTCAAAATCATGCACATTTGTCGAAAGTATTATCAAAATGTTGTTCGTCCATCGCGAGCGATGATGACCATGACATCAGTCTGTTGGAGCTGACTGGATGCGATGTGTCCGGAGATGACTGGTGAGTCCAATCGGGCACGGAATTCAAGATAATGTGTGGCAGTCACACATCTATCACATATTTCAAACGCAACAACATAATGCTAATGATAACCATGGCAGTAAGAAAAAGAAGAAGAAGAAGAAAAAGAAGAAGAAGAAGATTTCTGCGCAAACTTCACTGACGGTGCAAATTTTCTTATTTCCTAATTAGTCAATGAGCGATGAATTAATGATTTTAGTACAGATTAATTGCTTCTGATGTCTCACTGTGCTTCATACAGTTCAGTTTCATTAATCAGTTTAACGCTATCAAGTTACAGGTTATGGCATACAGCTTAATCTTTTGGCAACACATTTTCACCGTGTGTGTGTGTGTGTGTGTGTGTGTGTGTGTGTGTGTGTGTGTGTGTGTGGTGTTGTGTTGTTTCCTGTTTATTTATTGTTGTTTGTGTTAATTTTGGTGGGTTAATTACTGGTGGTTGTTTTGTTAGTTAATTTTGTTTCTAAATCGTATTTATTCATTTTCCCATATTTTGTTTCATCCACAACTTTACAAACATTGTACATTCTTTCTCTTTGGTGTAAAGCTCTCTCTCTCTCTCTCTCTCAGTACGTCACTTTGCAAATATAAGGGCTGTCTGGTAAGTTCTTCTCGCCCCATTTCACGACGATGACGTAGTAACCGGGAGAAGTGACGCAGTACGTGACGTCATAAACATTGTCTCCAATGTACGTCACGCTTGTCTCTGTGACGCAATGAGAGCGAGGTCCAAAGACTGCCACAGTGACACACCCGTTTCCAGGTCTCTCAGTCCACACCTGTCGAAACAATACTGGCTTGAGTATTTAGCTAAACCCAAAACGCACGCTCACGTGAATCACACGCATTCTCTCACACTGGACATGGACACATCACAATCACGTGGTGCGAAGGGCCAGCTCAGCAATTCAATGTTTCGGAATTTTAGACCTGCATGTTTTGTTGTTGTTCTTGTTGTTTTGTGTGTGTGTGGGGGGGGGGGGGGCTGAACATTTCCAAAGCAGAGGGAGAGGTAGCCGGAGTACCCGGAGAGAACCCCCGACGGTCGGCCCGAATGAACAGTGCCACATACGAGAAAGAAAAATTCTTCGCCCCGAGTGGGACTCGAACCTGACCTCTCGCATTGGTGACTTAAGTCTTAACCACTAGACCACCGACGACCGTTTGACAAAATGATGTCTGTTTATGAACCCTACTGTGAAGCGGAGGGCGGGTGGGTGGTTGTTTGGGGGTTTAACGTCCTTTTCCACTACATAGGTGAAGTGGAGGAGGGTCTTGGAATCAAGTCTGTCTTTGCGTACCGTGTCAGTGTGTCTGTCCGTCTCTCGGTGTTTAAATATCTCGGGGATATTACCACCACCTGCTTTGTGTCGGCATGGTAAGGTAGCGGAGTGAGCAGTGGTCTGATAGGTATCGGGTGCCAACAATGAATGTCACAGCGATGAAGCGTGGGTTCGAACCCAGGTCGAGCGTGTGATATGTCGAGCGTTTTTTGTTTTTTTTTTGTTGTTGTTTTTTTTCCCTGGCTGCCGGGCTGCTCATCGAGGAGTTTCTCTCCGGGTTCTCCGGCTTTCCTCCCTCAGCAAAATTGAAAAAGGTGATAGGTATTCGGTGGCGCTGCCTCGGGGGAAGCAGCCCAAATTTCACGAAAGTAGTCCCCCAAAAAAAAGAAAAAGAAAAAAAAAAAGGATAAAATATAAACGTACTGATTACCTGAAAATTATTTTTGGCTCCAACTTGTCCGTACGAGAGTCCGGGTCCATAAGCTGAACACTGACCGGTCTTGTCCTTCTCCTCTCCTTCTCCGCTGGTAGCACCGGAAATGACGTCAGCGTCGCCGTGGTGGTCACCGCGACAAGCGTGAGCTATCTGCGCTTGAAGTGGACTCAAGGACATGTTGGTGTGACCTCGACCTTTCCCCTCCTCGTCCTTTGCGTTTGTGTCCCATTTGGAATCACTGGCGACTCCGAAGTTTTCGTTACAATCACTTCCATCGAAGTTCTCCAGATTCGCTTCCGAAAAGAAAGCGTTCGAGGCGAAAAGCGAAGCTGGCGAAACAGGAGAACTATCGTCGAAGGGGTCGCTGTAGCTGGTGAGATGACTCGGAGAACCTGCGGTTACGTCCCTTAGAGATGTCGGACTTAACTCCCCTCTGGACCCATCGGGAGAGGAGAGTTTCTGGAACTCCGTCAGGCCTCTGAACCCATGCAGGTGACCAATGAGATCGTCTCGCTGGTGCCTGGAGATTCCGAACCCGCAGTAGCTATCGTCAGTACTCGTAGAGGAAGCGGGATCTTGGCGTCTGGCCGGATGATGAATTACGATCTTTGGCGTTGAGTTCACCTCACCGGGAGCGTCCGAAGTGGTGGGTCTGGCATCCAGGGTGGCGTCTATGCCCGACCCCAGCTTACGAGATGCCGGGGCTTGTGGTCTAAACGTCGCAAAGAAAGAATCCTCGCTCGTGTTCGTGTCAGACTCAGCGTCGTGGTCCACAGCAAGGAAGGGGCCTTTCGTAGCGTTCTTTTTCGAACGGGAGTTGCTCCCGCGGAGAGGCGACTCTACGTCTAATGCGGCTGAAGCAGTACTAGGCGACTTAGCGCTGTTCCCTCCCTGCCGACGTAGGAACAGCGGGTTGCGTGAACCCTTTTCCTGCTGGCTGACAAGCTGAGGTGTCAGTGCTTTCAGTTGAAAAGCAGAGTCCGGTTTCTTTGGCTCTGTATGACCTTTGGGCTGCAGCCTGGACAGTTTGGGTCTCTGGTGGGGAAAACTTTGCACGTTTTTGACAGCACCGCTGGCGTCTTCTCTGATTTTAGCGGCGTCCGAAGGCAGCTCGAAACACGGGATATCAGTGACACTGTACGGGGAGTACTGACCGTCAGACTTGGTCTCTGCGATGTCAGGGCTTTGGCTGTGCACCCTCATTATTGTCAGGTCGTTGGAGAGAAGAGCCAAAGATCGGAAGGAGCCTGTGTTCTGCGAAAACGATCCATCTGCCCCTGTTTCTTTCTGTTTCCTTCTCGCTTTCTTGCGTTTCTCAGACGATGCGGCGTTGTTGCAGTTGAGCTCAGAGTCCGAAAAACTCCCGCCACCCTTGTTGGAGAACGATGGCTCGAGGTGGGTGCGTGTTCCAGCACTAGACACGGAGCTCCCCGAGAGAATTCTGTTGACGGTTCTGTGCACGGCAGCCTCGATGACACCAAGCGTCAGCTGAAACCGGTCCTCAGGCGTTCCGTCCGTGGAAATTGAACTGCTGCTTCCGCGCACCAACCTCGGATCCAGCTCGATTTCCCAGGGGTACGAGCGTCTCGCGATGCGGCGGTGCGTGGGGAAAGAATCCGAGTGCGTCAGCGAGGAGTTGCTGCCCCTGATCAAACTGGGGTCAAGATCGATGGACCAAGGGTAAGGTCGGCGGTGAATGCGCCTGTGTCCGCTGACGAAGGAGTTGTAGCTGGGCGACTCGTTTTCTATTCCGCTGTCCAGCGTGTCTTGGGTCGACTGCCGCTCCGGGTGCATGTGGTCTGCACGTGCGGCGCGCTGCATCCACTCCAGCACGTGATCGGCACGGGACCCGTACTTGCGACGGCAGTCTCCACGGTCATGGAAGGGATCCTGAGAACCGTCGGGATTTCTGATCACGGGTTCTGATCTGGCACGGGCGGGTAAGCAGCGACTGTCACCGCTCGAGTGACCTCCCTTTCTGCCACCACCACCTGAAGATCTGCCATCACGAATGTCAGAAGCCTCATGAGAAGTGTTGGGATTTTGATCGTAGTCTGGATCAGGTTTTGTCCTTACATCTCTAGAATCTTCTGCCTTACCTGTTGGGGCGGGGTTCCTCTTCTCGACATCCGGAGAGCGCCCACTCATCATTCTATCTTCATTTGGAATATGACTTCCTTTGCGGACAACTGTCGTTTCCCGTTCAAGTGACTGGTCTAAGTTTGCACCGCGACTGTCCCTGTCTTTCTGCGCACTGTTCGCTGTTTCGTTTCTCTTCAGTCTGTTGGGAAACCTTGCCCTCTGGTTACTGTCTCCATTTGTGCGCAGAAGCCTTTCTTCTCTTCCGGACGTCAATGCTTCACAACTGCCTCTACTCTCTCCTGTCAAGTTTCTGCTAGTCGCATTGCGCCTGTTCACTCGCGCCACACTCGCTGTCTCTTCAGCGCTGACGCGAGGTTTCGAGTTCCGGAGAAAAGTCTCGCCCGCTTTCGAACGTGATAATGCGTTCTGGTCAGTGTTTTCAGCGTACACGTACTTCTTGCGTTTGTGGAGTTTCGGAGCTGGCTTCTTCCATCCGGTTTCTGCCTTGATCTCCTCGTACGTCACTTGAGTCGATTTGCTCGTCTTGGCCTTGGGGACGACGATAGAGACGGATACGCTCCCCTCTCTCGACTTACGCCGCTGTTTCTGGATCGTTCTGAACATGCGGCTGTCAAACTCGTCCGCCTGGCTCGTGCTTGTATCTGTTTGACTCGTCGAGGTCTCGGCAGATGTCGTTCTCGAACGGGATCTGTCTGCTGACGCGTCTGACGAGGACTTGTTGGGTAGACGGTTCTGTCTGGCTAAGCTGCCCTTCAGCTTCTGTTTCGCGTGCGCTGATTGGAGAGAATCTTCGGAGCAGGAACCGGTTTCGAAATCGTCATCCTCGTGCACGGACTCTGACAGGACGCTTTCTGTAAATAAACAACAAAAAATCATATTCATAAATTCATAATCTTAATGATAATGTAAGTGAATGTTTTTCTTACACCTGAGTGAGTGAGTGAGTGAGTGAGTTTTAGGGCTTAAAGCCGCGCAAGCCACAATTTCTTACACCTGAAACACTGCCAGTTTTAAATTGATCTAAAATATGTGTGTGTATTTTATTATCATATACCGTAGAAAACATTATTACCTATTAATCGCAGAAATAGGACGCTTAAAACATGGCTGAAGAGGTCTTGATCTCATCTTGTGGATAAAAAAATGGCTCCCTTTGGCTCTTTGAGGTCATTCTGCTTTTTTTTCTTTTGATCATTATTAATTTTGAATAGACTGTTGCTGCGAGACAACTTATTTGAGATAATATTTGCCGGTGAAATAATTCTTTGGTTCTAGACTACAAAATTATCTCACGTCGAATGCCCTTCAACGCAAAAATACAAAACAATTCAAAGCAGACAGTTTATACATATGAATTGGAACGATAGAGAGACCTGGCCTTGGTTCCGGTGGTTCTGTAGACTCTATCACCACCTCCAGAATTTCGTCATCGTCGTTGAGTTTGTCCAGGATGGACATGTTCTCCAGATGCATACTGCTGCTGTAGTCAAAGGGGCGAAAACTCTTCAGGTCAATCTCATCATCGTAGAACCGCCCAGGGGCAGAGAAAGAGTGGCTTCTCTTCCCTTGCAGCGTGTATCTACATTACAAGGAAAACAAAAAGGTTACAGACCGGTAAGGTTACAGACCGGTATTAGCTTCCGGGTCATGTAGTAGGAACTCCGCTAAATGTAGTAGAAAATCTTTGCTCCTTTTAAAATTTGTGTGCAGAGTAAACAACGGCAATCTGGTGCTTTTTGTTGGCTTTGTAAACAAGTTTCATGCCAGGTAATAGTAAAATTAGGGAAAAATGAGGCTGGCTTGTGGACTATTTGTATTCATGCGCGGCTGGCACAGGAGCCATCAGACGACCGTGGAATGAGGAGGTATGTGGTTGCTGCCAACATTGCCAAAAAAACGGAATATTGGAAGTTATTGAACTTTACTCTACACATGAGTCTATCGCTGCCTGATTCTTGTGATTTTTTGCGTGAATTCTACAGCATTTAAAGGGAGACATTCACATTGCTTAAAACTCTTGTCAGGTGCGTGCCCTTGAATGGTCTGTGCATGGTAATTTTTGTTTCTAAGTTGAAGCATTTTTAGAGGTGACTATGATGCCTGAGACTAATAGTTATAGGCATTTTGAGACCTTGTACGTTTGTGTTCTTTGGCCTACAGTACCTCCAGTCTGCGCCCCTTTCAAAATCGTCTGAAGATTGTCTCCCAACATCAGCGTCGACAGTTCTCCATTGTCTCTGAAACTTCGCCAACCTGTCACGCCTGGAATCCTCCAACGCCCCTCCTTCATCCCCCTCTGAGCTGAGAGCGCGTGCCTTTGTCACGTGCTCTGGGGATAACTCCTGCGAAGGTTCGTGGAAGGGAGGGCAGTCTGAGGAGCCTGCAGAATTGTCGGACATGCTGTGGTCGAGCGCTCGGTCCTGAAGATACATGCATGTTTTTCTCAGGCTGTTGGACTGTACCACTTTGGTTCTGAGCGCGTTCCAGGAAGAGGAGGAGCTGGCGTTGTTGACGCTTTCCCGATCCACTAAAAGATGAATTGAATTGAATTGAATTGAATTGAAAATACTTTAATGATGATCATAAAACAGAAATTGGTTTTGCCCGAAATAGACAATGTCATATAAGAAACATGACATTTAAAAAAAAATCCCCGAAAGAGAGGCTTTTTTTTCTTGTTTGTTTGTTTGTTTTGTTGTTGTTGTTGTTGTTGCTGTTGTTTTTTGTTTGTTTGTTTGTTTTCTTTGGGGGGAGGGGAGCTAGGGGCGGTGGGAGTCAAGAATGTTTGCCAATAAAATTGGCCATGAAAGAAGGACAAGAGAGAAAGTAACAGAAAAAACAAAACAACAACAACAACAACAAAGCAAAAACAAACAAGCAACAACAACAACAAAACGGAAAAAAAACAACGACCAATGATTAAAGTGATAAAACATACCTCTAAAATTCACACCGTGGTCAACACACACACACACACACACACACACACACACACACACACACACACACACACACACACACACACACACACACATTTTAACAGTCACTTTACCTGACGAGCCGCTGCTCCAGAAACAATCCCCTCCCTGTCCATCCAATCGCGTGAGCCGTATGAAATGCCTCTCCTTCGCTGGCGCGACCCTTGACCCGTCAGAATAGCTCCGGCCAACCAACTTTTTCGTCACAGCGGACGCCGGCTTGAACTCGGTCAGCGCAGAAACGAGCTGACTGCACGAATCACTGTCGTCTGCATCGTTATCCCGTTGACTCAAAGATTCTTCGAATCGGCGGCGGTTCTCCTCCGGGTTAGAAGGGGTCCGGCAGAAAGTCCTTCCATGTTCCTGTTCCTGAGCTCCGTCCCCGAAATCGTGTGCAAAATCTTTCACTCTTGGGGACAAACTAAAATCTGTCACTTCAGACCCGTTCGTTCCAGAAGCTTCGTCACTCGTACTCGGGGATTCGTTCTGGTTCACGACCAGCAAACTTTGCGAAGTATCTGCGTGATCTTTGTCTCCAGGTTTGGCGTTCCCGTACATTTCTGTCGACTCAACATCCGTTCTGTCTACCTGGGCGTCAGCTCGAAGTCTCTGCCTCTGGCGTGGTGATCGCGGAATGTTATCGACCTGCGCTTGCGTCCCTTGACTGGAGCTCTCCTGATTTAGAGACACGTATCTGGGTGTCAGGTGCTCTGCTGCTGGCGACCGAAGCAGTTCGTTTACCGGCGATATTGATCGAATTCTCATTGTGGCGCTTTTTTGTTTTCGCTTTTCTTCTTCTTCGTCCTCAAAACTGGTGACGTGGAGTGTGATATTACAGCTGTTGTTGGCAAAATCCTCCACTCGTTTGCCAGTATCGTTGTCGGAATTTAGAGGTCGGTCCTGGTGTCCTCCGTTGCCTGTCAAGACATGAATTTAACACAGAGACTGAGACTGACTGAATTAGTTTAGTCTGAATGAACAAAAACCTGTTACGTCTTCAGTAGTACTTCTGCAGTATGCCAAATCAAGGTCTAGAAACGAAACAAAACAAAACAGACCAAAGCAAAATGAAACCGACAAAAACAACCGAAGGAAATAAAACAAACACCCCCCCCCCCCCCCCCAAAAAAAAAAAAAAAAAACAAAAAAAAAAAACACACACACACAAAACAAATCAAAACAAAACGCAGAACAAACCAAACAGAACAAAAGAAAACAAAAGAGAACAGAACAGAAAAACAGAACAGGAAAGAACAGATCAGAACAGAACAGAGCAGAACAGAAGGAAACGAAACGAAACGAAACGGAACAACCTTTCTAAAGACATTTAGCAGCCCCTCCTGTCAACCCTAAATTAAGATACTGCCTTGGCATTGACATGCAAGTCTTCAAAAGTGAGGCTAGACTGTCCCATAATCATGGCATTACATGTATCAAGATTCATTACTATGTAAGCAATATTTTTCACCCATTATTTTCTTTGGCTGAAACTGAGATTTGGATAAGAATAGAAATTTTGGCTGAAAACTGCAATATGGCTGAAAATTTCCCAGCCTGCATTATAATAATGAGTATTGTATAGGCGCTTTACCCAGTTCAGTGAATCGGCTCAAAGCGCCGCGAACTGAACCCAACATGCACGCTCACGTGAATCACACGCATTCTCTCACACACTGGACATAAACACATTACAATCACGTGGTGCGAAGGGTCAGCTCAGCTATTTAAATTTCGGAATTTAGAATTGCATTTATTTTTCAAATTTGGTGGGCTGAACATTTCCAAAGCATTACGTCTTACCATTACCAGAAGCAGGACTCCGTCTTCCAAGACAAGGACTGGGGCTTCTTCGACCTAGGCTTGGGCATGGGCTGCGCCTCCCTGGGCTTGGGCATGGGCTGCGCCTACCCGGGCTTGGGCATGGGCTTGGGCTTCGTCTTCCAGGGCTTCTCTCGGTCCGCTTCCTCTTCCCGTCGGTCTTGCCGCTCTGGTCATCTTCGGAGAAGTCCGAAATATCAGCGCTGCTTTGGCGACTCAGAGTCGGAGAAGGGGTGAGAAGTATCTCCTCTCCGTTGCGAGTAATCACCCTTTTGAGAACTCTCTTTTTCATGATGGTCAGCTGCTTGGAGACCTGCGCGATTCGGTTTCTGCCCGAGTTTCGCCTTGAGTCCTTTTTCTCTTCTTCGGAGCAAGGCGACACGCTGCGTTCGCGAATCGGCGTTTCTTCAATGGAGGGCAGCATGTCAAACGACATCACGCGAGGCTTCGGCATTACGTTCCACGAGCTCATCCAATCAGAAATCTTCACCTCGAACGGGCTGCCTTCTATGTCGACGTCTTGAGATTTGATCGAGATAAAGTAAGTTCCGGAGCTGCGAGGAATGTATGTGACCAGGAACCTCCCCTCCCCGACGCATTGGTAATCGAAAGGTATGACATTCTGGTGCAGATCCTCGTCGATACTCTTCTGCCTGAGAAACATGTTGCCTACGTCATCTTCGATAAACTTGATTCTGGAATCTTCCTCGGCGTGCGCCGCGTATCCCCCGGGCGACCGCGAGTGCGGGCTACGCCTTTCGTAGCCGTGGTTTACACTGGTGATTCGCTCGCTGTTTAGCTCGTTGTTCGGGCCCTGGATCTCAATGTGAAGGTCAAGGTAGGACGCGGATTCGGTGAGGATGTTGAACTTTGCCCTCCTTCCCACAATCCCTGCTTTCAGGCCTGTGCCGCGGGCAATCACCTTTACAGGTTCAGGCGCCTGTGTATGAAACAAGTTAGACGCTCGTGGGATATTTGTAACGTACAGCTAAATGTGTGTGTGAGAGTGTGTGTATGTTGGGTGAGGAGGATGAAAGTCGTGAGTTCGGTCGGCGGTTTGTAGAAATAAAGACACAATCAACTACAGCAACTGTTCCACATTACAAAGCACTGAACGATACTTTGAAAAAGCTTTGGTCCTGAAATTCACTGGTCATTCAAAAACAAAACTCTTGTTGCCAGACAAGTGGTAATTTTTTAGCACTGTTTCGAAATCAAACGGAGATTACTATGGGATATCGCACAAAACACACACACACACACACACACACACACACACACACACACACACACACACACACACACACACACACACACAAAAACAAATAGAGATGACTTTATACATCACGCGAAATCGAAATGTTGGTGGTCCAGGCTCTCTAAGATATATACAAAAATGCGCAATCATAATTGTTCAATTGAATACCATAAATAATGAAAAGCATCATCCGTCCCCTAAATAGCAGCCACTAACACTACTCACGGCTTGTGTCTGTGTCTGGTAGTGTGGCGATACAGGAATGCGTGGTTTCTGTCTCTGGTATCGCCACTTGATCAGCTGCAGAAGGTGCATAATCTTCAGCTCCGTGTCAGCATCGGCGATGGCCATCTCTTCCGCCGTGATCATCATCTGCACGGCCGAACGCACGTGTACACACACACACACACACACACACACACACACACACACACACACACACACACACACACACAACATTAAGGGGAAAGTATCAGACCGTACGGTCCTAAGCCAGATCATAAGCAGTTTGCCTGTTAAGTACGTTTTTGTAGACTAACAACCATCATTGAAAGAATGGCCAGTTCAGTATAACGTATAATAATAATAATAATTAATAATAACAGCAATTATTAATAATAAAAACAATAATACTACTAATAATACAGACGTAAAGGAAAAGAAGAAGAAAACAAAGACAAAAAAAAACCCATAGCTTTAACCATCAAACTGTTTGAAACGATAAAAAGTTGGAAATTCACCAGGTGTGACCCTTTATTTTCCGAAACGAAATACTACGAAGAAGAACAAGAAGAAGAGAAGGAAGAAGAAGAAGGTGAAGGGAAGTCATATGATAGCGACCAATAATAAAAATAATAATAATAGGGACCAATAATAATAATAATAATAATAGCGACCAGTAATGATGATAATAATAATAATAATAATAAATTAATGACGACACCAAACACACCGACCTTGGGTAAGGACAGATACTTCTGCGCAAGCTTTATCCCCAGACGACAATTGTTGACTCTGTGGTGAGGCTTCAGCAGCTCCGGTCTGGGACACAGCCCTGGGGACACCTCCTCCATCAAAAAACACAGCGCCACACCGTCGTGCCAGGACGTTATGAAGTCCTCCACACACACCCTGGGCACCATGTCCTGAACCCATCTCAGCAATTTCGCTTTCCTCGTCTCGTCTAGGAAGGACAGAGAGAACAATCTCATCCGTTTGGACATCGTTTATGGAGTCTGTTTCTGTTAGGAACGATGCCCGGTTTTGGTGTAACGACAGAAAGAAACGTTCTTGTCTGAGAAGGCGAGAAAGAGCAGGTGTATCAGTTAGGACATCGTCTATAGAGTCTCTAATTTCTGTTGGTAACGTTGCCTGGTTTTGGTGTAACAGTTGAAAGAAACGTTCTTGTCTAGGAAGGCGAGAGGGGACAGCTGTATCCGTAAGGACATCGTCTGTAGAGTTTCTGTTAGGAATGCCGCCCGGTTTGGGTGTAACTGATGAAACAAACGTTCTTGTCCGAGAAGGCGAGAGAGAACAGCTGTACATGTAAGGACATCGTCTATGGAGTCTGTTTCTTTTGGAAACGTTGCCCGAATTGGGTGTAACAGTTCAAACAAACTTTCATGTCTGAGATGGCGAGAAAGAACAGCTGTATCCGTCTGGACATCGCTCATAGAGTCTGTTGCTGTTGGGAGTTTTTGTTAGGAATGTTGCCCGGTTGAAAGAACCGTTCATGTCCAGGAAGGCGAGAGCGAACAGCTGAATCCGTTTTGACACCTCTGAAACTTCTATTGGAAACTTTGCTCGTATTTAGTCAAAAAGCTGGAATAAACGTCTTTGAAGGATAGAGAAGAGCTCCATCCGTTTCGACATTGCTTAGCGAGTCCGTTTCTGTTAGGGGGGGCTTTCTCCGTTTCGTCTAACAGCTCGCCAAAAACCATCCGGCTTCAGGAAAGAGATAGAAAGGTCCGGTGAAACTGGACGTTTTTAGAGGTCCGTTGAAAACGAGTCTCAGTACCATTCTAACAGCTGAAAGACAACATTCGGGTTCAGCGACGGGAGACAGAATAGTCGCATCCAACTGCACTTCGTTCAACAGTGTTTGATATTTGTTTTGCTCGTTTTCGGTCCAACAGATGAAGAAATCGGTCATGTCTAGGGAGGAGAGACAAACCAGTCTCATCCGTTTGGACATCCTTCAGACAGTCTGCTTCTGTTGGACGTGTTTCTCCGTTTCGTTTCGTCTTACGGCTGGAAAACGTTTGATTCCCGGGAAGAGAGAGAAAGGTTTCATTCGTACAGACGTTGCTCAGTGAGCCGATTTCAGTAGCAAGTGCTGCTCGGGTTCTAACACGTGAAGGGTGGGTGGGTGTTTTAGGATTTTAACGTCCTTTTCCACCACGTACGGGTGATATCAAAGACGGGGCAACGAGAAAAAGGCCAGTACAAGTATTTGCCCCAGCCGAGATTCGAATTTCCGACCCGAGGATTAAAAGTTCAACACTCTACCATTCGGCTATCACGTCTCTCCTGTAACAACTGAAAGAAATATTTGTGAAAAAGAGGAGAGGTCTTATATGTTTGGTAATTGCCTGTTGTTGCTGTTGTCGTCGTCGTCGTTGTTGTCGCTGAAGCAGGTCTTTCTCGCAACCAACGCGCAAAGTTTGAAAAGTGTCGATGGACGAGAACACAAGAAGCTTTACCACGAAAAAAAAAATGAGGCATGAAAATTCACAATAATCCCTGTGGTATAGAATACTGCACAGCTAGCACTTTTGCCCGATATCGCTTTGATTTTCGGGTCGAAGTAAGAAAGCTGAAACGGCAAGGCTACAGCATTCCTGGGAGAACATGTATACCGGTGAAAAATTTCATCACAACCTCAAAGTCAGACAGGAAAGCACTAAGTGTCATGTGTCTCCTTCGCAAACGCTACACGTAACGGACACGTGACCATCTGGCACGCAGTCACGACAATGGAAAAATCGACAAAATAAGCGCACAGCTAGATGGGCCAAGCAAATCACAGCTACGACCGCCCATAAAACAGCAGCTACGTTTTCTATTGTGTAAGCACTTTGTACCAGACACAAGCGTGACGTCATCTCCTCAACGACGGCAAGCTTTTCGATTTTTCGGGCGTTTTCACAAGCCATAATGAGATAAAACTATTCCGGGAATAGATCAGTCATAGACAGAATAAACCTGTTTCCCATTGCCATTGTAACCTGTCGACAACCTAGAATTATCTCGATCAAACGCTGACCGATTTCTTGTAACGGCTTCGGAGAGAAAAACTGTGCACAGTTTAAACCGCCCATCTTTTGACACAATCATCCAGGCTCATAGCTTTTCCTGTTCAAACTGCTAAGATACTGCCTACCCGCTTAGGCACATGCGGGGAGACGGGGTGGCCGAATGGTAGAGCGTTGGACTTTCAATGGTCGGGTCGTGAGTTCGAATTTCGGATGAGACCAAATATTTGTCCTGGCCTTTTTTTTTTTTTTTTTTTTTTTTTTTCGTTGCCCCGTCCTTGATATCACCCTTATGTGGTGGCAAAAGACGTTGAACTTCTAAACACCACCCCACACATCTCGGCACATACGGAGTTGTCTCTCACAGACCGGCACTCAGCAAGCAAAAGGGTAAAGCCAAAAGGAACAGATGAGAAAGCGAGGCGGTCACTTGCCAAGTAGCACACCTTCCGGCCGGTTGTACGTACAACCAGCACACGCCATTCTTTTGAATTTTGAGCTCTGCGTAAGTTAGGCCGCACTCACAGGCACAAGTGTTCTAAAGCACAGGTTGTCTTTTGTAAAGCCGAGTGATCCTAGAGCAGACGTGTTAAAGTGGCGAGTGTTGGAAACACAGCGCATCTTTGGGAGAACGACTTTCTTCTCACTGCAGCAGCAAAAACGCCAGGGCAGCCTTAACCACGCATGCAGTACGTGGCCAAGACAACAGTGACAGCTGGACAGGAAAGCCGACGTCAGCAGACAAGAAAAGCCCTTTCTGATCCTATTTCAGCCCTGGGCATACAACATTAAGCAAATTGTCGATAATGTACCTGGATTGCGTGCTCGCCTGCGACTTCCTTAAAGCGCCTGGCGAAATTTGCTGCTGAGGGACGAAGCCGAAAACCCCCCTCCGTCAGGAGTAACCTGCTGTATCTTCGCAAACAGCACGTGCTGGTTGGGCTTAGTCCCAAAGCTGAATACGTAATGCATTAAATTAAACAATCTGTGCGTACTGTGCCGCAGCCGAAGGCCAGCCGAGGTGGAATTGGTAGGAAATTATTGATCGACTAGTTGGACTTCAAGTCTTTGAGTTCGTAACACCCTATGGGACTTTCCAATCACTGAAGACAGGAAACGACGCCTCTCTATAGGCCCATTCTCAAGAAGAAGTGCAGACGAGCTGTTTTTGCTGTCCCGGCGTCCTGAGTGGAAATTAATACAACGAAGGCTTGTTGTCACCTATTATAAGACTGCATAGGCAAGGGCACCATTCTTCCTATGCCTGAAGCCGGCTCTTAACTGTGCACTGCGGAGCGCCACAGTGCATTCCACAGTTGTGACACAGTTGTGATTTGGGGGTTTCCGCCGCTGTGGTGTCATAACAGCAACCTGGATTTCAAACAGCCACAACTGTGACTGTGGTTTCCACAACAGATTCTGATTGACTGTACTACGTCACTCGGCGCGCAAACCGTGCATGGCGGACAGTGCATCTTCAATCGGTTTGTCACCGAGCACAGCTGTGTTCAGTTTTGTAGTTAGTAGACACACCGAGCGCAACAACTGTGATGTGCACATGTATGTTTCGCGCGCTGTGCCCAGTTAAGAGTTGAGGGAGTTAAATATCGTTCAACATCTACATTACTGTCCCCACTGAGTGTCCATAACTCCAACGGCTCAGCAAAAAATATCAATAACATTTTGTTTTAGATATAACTTTTCAAGCATTGTCATGGCATGTAATCATCTTTCTTAATGTTGTGATACCCCATTTTAATATAGTCTCTTGGCAATTCACAAACATTGTGGTTCTGATCCGCACAGGATATACACCCATTTGTCCACAAACAATATTTTTTTGCCCCTGGAGAGTTCAGGTTGCCAAGGCAGCAGATTCAAATACGATTTTTTTTTCGGGACTTCCTTTTTGTGTGCCGGTGTCTCATCACATTTCTTTGAATATTTCATGACGGCAATGTTTGCAGAGCTCTCTTGTACCACTTGTGGGTGTTGAAATCGATTTCTTGCTTCCGTCCTCTTTGCTTGATCGTCTGAATTACATAGCTGAAATCGCGTGACCAAACTGTGCTTTAGCAATGTAGAGAACAACCACCCAAAAATGTCTTCGTGCTTACTTTCAGATAAACAAAATAGTCAGATAAGTAAATAAATATATTGTCCATTTTCTTAGAAGATTCGGCTGTAATGTTTCACAACAGTTATAAGGGAGCCCGGGTGGCCGAATGGTAGAGCGTAATGCTCAGGTGGTGAGTTCGTATCCCGGCTGGGGCCAAATATTTGTGCTGGCATTTTCATCGTTGCCCCGTCTTTGATATCACCCGTATGTGGTGGAAAAGGATTAAACCGCCAAATACCCACCTTCAATACAGTTATAGCCGAGTATACAGAGCCAGCTAAGGGTTCCAAATATTTTTTTGACTTTTAAAACCTGCTCTTAACTGGGCACAGCGCGCGAACCACACAGGTGCACATCACTGTCGTTGCGCTCGGTGTGTCTACTAACTACAAAACTGAACACAGCAGTGCTCGGTGACAAACCGATTGAAGATGCACTGTCCGCCATGTTTGCGCGCCGAGTGACGTAGTACAGCCAGTCAGAATCTGTTGTGGAAACCACAGTCACAGTTGTGGCTATTTGAAATCCAGGTTTGCTGTGATGACGCCACAGCGGGGGAAACCCCCAAATCACAACTGTGTCACAACTGTGGACAGCACTGTGGCGCTCCGCAGTGCCCAGTTAAGAGCCTGCTTAACACAATTAGTTCCGCACTCGAGTATCCCGCGTTGTTGACACTGTTTTTGGGTTTTTATCCTGTATGCGCGGATCAGCAGGGATTAACGGTTCCTTGCCGTCTCTCAAAGCGGCAAACACAGGTATAAACAAAGTACAAGAGTCCCACTAAATATAAACCAGACTTAAATCCATCACGATTTTTGTTTTCAGTTTACTTGGTAGAAATTGAGTGAAAACATTTCAAACTGTTTAGATTATGTCTAGCACCATATCACTACTGACACATACACGCTTAAGCCGGTTCTTAACTGAGCACAGCGCGCGAACCACACAGGTGCACATCACTGTCGTTGCGCTCGGTGTGTCTACTAACTACAAAACTGAACACAGCAGTGCTCGGTGACAAACCGATTGAAGATGCACGGTCCGCCATGCACGGTGTGCACGCCGAGTGACGTAGTACAGCCAACCAGAATCTGTTGTGGAAACCACAGTCACAGTTGTGGCTATTTGAAATCTAAGTTGCTGTGATGACGCCACAGCGGGGGAAACCCCCAAATCACAACTGTGTCACAACTGTGGACAGCACTGTGGCGCTCCGCAGTGCCCAGTTAAGAGTTAAGAGGATGGCAATGAGCAGACGCAAGCAGAAACGCACAGCTGCAAACTAGAACTACACAAACTGGAAGCACAGTCACATCTCCCGTTCCTCTTGTTGGCTGTCTGTGGTGTAGATGTGCATGCATATAACAAAGTGGCCCATAGGTCCAGTCTTATATTATTCCGCCAATTCCATCGCCAACACAAAGCGTCTATCATTTCTCCGTTGTCATAGTTCCCTTTCTGCCGCGGTGGTCTTAGATAGACAATAGGCATCCACCAGGCGCTCCAGAACATACCGTCACGATACCGGGGAATGCAAGGGATGTATTGTCCCCAGCTCTGTACCATCGGGTTTCACTACGTTTACCCTCTGTAATGACCCGAAACGAGCTAACCGAAACCTGAGCCGAGACAACTAATCCCCGAGAAGGACAAAAAAAAAAAAAAAGAAGAAGAAAAAAAAAAAATAAAAAGAAAAGCACGCTCGGTGACGTTTTCAGCCTGTTTCAGAGATTACTGCCTGCATGAGTCGTCTCCTTTGCAGTAACAAACACGCATTTTTCGTGACAGAGCACAAAGTTGCCACGAAAAATGCATGCACGCTGCGGTTCTGTGTATGCACGGGGGACAACACATGCAGGCAATGATCTCTGAAACAGGCCGAAAAATGCACTGTGCTGGTGAATGCGACAGAACTCAACGCTTCTGTGCACGCTGTGAAATACCACGTTGACTACAAAGTCAAAGTTGTTCAGAACTGTCCACTTTCCATTTCACCGAGTATTTTTGTTTTTTTCCCTCTTGGGTATCACTTGTCCCGGCGCAGATCTCGGCTAGCTGATTTCGGGTCAGTGCAGATGCTAAACGTAGTGATACCCGATGGTACCGAGTTGTATTATCCCTAGTGCTGTGAAACGGAAATGAGTATTCGTAACGGCACAAGGCTCATCCATGTTGTTAACACGTGTCTCTCTACAAGCCATACAAAGTTTAAACTGCCTCCTTCGCATGCGAAGATAATTATTGTAGCTTGAATCAAGTATAGAGTTGAACTTTGAAATGGCGGATTCTTAGAGTGTCACACACACACACACACACACACACACACACACACACACACACACACACACACACACACACACACACACGCGCGCGCGCGCGCGCGCGCGCGCGCACACACCACATGTTATGGGCTATATGCGCAACACCAGCGATTTCCTTAGTTACTACACAAAAACTTGTGGACCCGCTGACCCGCAGCGAGTCTGTCTAAAAAATCTGATTGGCCAAAAATCGCTCGCTCTGTCAAAAGCTCGAGGCATACTATTGTCCACGTGGTTTTCTGTGGCCTGTTATCTTGCTTGTGTGTTTGTGGTTTTGTTGTTGCTGTTGTTTTTTTCTCTCAAGTTTTCGGTAGCCTAGACTGTTAGTTTATCTTTGCATATTACGGGGTTTTTGTTGTTGTTTTGGGGTTTCTTTTGCTTGTTTATTATTGTAGAATGTAGTGAGGACTTCTTGTAAGACAGGCAGAGATGCCTACAAGGATTATCCTAATAAACGTTTCATCATCATCATCATCTTCTTCTTCTTCTTCTTCTTCATTTACACCGTCAGGCCGGATAGTGAGATAAATGATGTCGTTTTCTCCAACTCCTCTCCGTTTCCCTAAAGCTTGGTTCGTAGTGGAGTTTCTGCTGGCCATACTTCATGTCTCAGCTGTGGCCGAAGTAGCTGGCACTGTCGTAGAACATGTAATGCTCTGTACTTGGGTCGTCTTCACCACAGGGGCATCAGTGTTGGGTGTAGACGCCAGCTTCATCTTCCTCTGCATGTGGGCGTTGAGTCGATTATGTCTCTAAGCTGACGTTGCGTTCGCTACACTGTATTTACAGCCACAGTCTACAAAAGCTTCTTTCATCGCGGTCGACCAACGGATATTCATTTCCTCCTGCAGCGCTCGTATGCATCATACTGTTAGCTGTTAGCTATGACGTGCGTATCGAACCCAGACAAATAGATTTTAGTCTAGTGGTTAATGCGTCCGACTTGGGATCCTGAGCCGCCTGATTCGAATCCCCGGTGGGCAGGAATTTGGAGGGATTTTTGGATTTCCCAAATCAAGTCTGTGTCAAAATGACGCGCAGACTTGTTCACGGTGCCTGTCCCGTCCTCGTGTACACACGCACGCACAAATATCAAGTGTGCGCGCTAAAACTCCCACGTCCATGTTTCGAAGAAGAGTAGGCTGTGGCCGATGGCGTGGTAAACAGAAATACTGTCGCACGCACCAGAGTGAACAGCAGGGTATAGGTTTGCACATAAAGTAGCGCTTAGCGGCAGCAGGCTTTCACCGCTTCGGCCTCCAGCCCTGCGGCGCCATGAGCATTTCAGAAGAGACGGATATGTGCCCCGAGGAAAAGTCTACCATACCACACCATACCATACCATAATCTAGCTGGACGTCCTACTGAATGTGCTTGCGCGGCTTTAAGCCCTAACTAACTAACTAACTAGCTAATCTCCGACTGAATGGCCACGCAGAACTTTCCAGCAGAAATAAGAGAATTATCAAAGAAGGTGTCAGCAAGATTGTTTTCATTTTCCTCCTTCGACAGCGAATGCGCTTCCACAAAATCGGCCTCCCTGTGGCCACTAACTAAAAAGTACACAAGAATGGCACGGTGCGCTATAGCGGTTTGCAGTCTCCGCGGCGAACTCAATGTTTCGGTCAGGCCGCGAAAGCCACCTGATCACGTTACAAGTTTTCAGAGCTTAGAAAAAGGACGATCTCCGACCCGGCTGTGGCAGCGTTTGTATAAAACGCTTCGGAGCGGTGAGGTGAGGCGGAGGGGGGGGGGGGGGGGGGGGGCGGAGTGAGAGGCGGGGGAGGGTGTTGTGTTGTTGTTTTTCGACCTGCTGGGAGTGACATGGTACCGCCCAACTCCATCATTTACATTGCTTGGACAGAGCGCGTGTGTGCCAACGAAATGCCATCTGGGTGTGGCGACGGGGCAAATGTCAACATGTCCGCTACCCAGTTATACCAAAACAGATACATAAGTTACATGAATGACGCCGTGACTTTTATTTTTTTTTTCCTTCATTAGATTGAGGGTGGGGTTTGCAGATTATGGACTGTATCGTAAACACTCTCTCTCTCTCTCTCTCTCTCTCTCTCTCTCTCTCTCTCTGTGTTAAAAAGACAGTGGGTATGGGTAGGTGTTTGGAAGTTTAACGTCCTTTTCCACCACATATGGGTGATATCAAAGAAGGGGCAACGTGAAAAAGGCCAGCACAAATGTTGGGCCCACGCCGGGAAGACAGTAACGTGATAATAAACATCATCATCATCACCATCATCATCACCATCTCTCTCTCTCTCTCTGTTTAAACACTATCATCATCATCATCATCATCTCTCTCTCTCTCTCTCTCTCTCTCTCTCACACACACACACACACACACACACACA
>JACVVK020000262.1:540000-545000 GCA_018292915.2 Batillaria attramentaria
CCGTGTTTTTGTTGTTGTTGTTGATGTTTTGGAGGGGGGTGTTTGTTGGTTTTTGTTGTTTTTTTGTTTTTGTTCATTTGTTTGTTTGACTGTTTTTTGTTTGATTTGTTGTTGTTTTGCTGTGTTTTTTTTTTCGGTTGTTTCTTTGTTTTTTGTTGGTGGGGGGGGGGGGGGGGTTGGAGGGGGGAGGGGTCGCATACATAGCGCGCACAATGGCCAATGGGTATTCCTCATGAATTAGCAATCAGGGATATATTTACATGACTTTCAGAAATCGTGAGCACCACTCTGTCAATCAATACCACTCGGCAGGTGAGATGAAACGGAACACGGCACGACACGGCGGGAAAGAAAAAGAACAAAAAACAGTAGATCACGACCCGTGAGGCATCTCTCTCTCTCTCTCTCTCTCTCTCTCTCTCTCTCTCTCCCATGTTATGCACAGTCGGTCAGCCTCATCGTTGCCACAAAAAAACAAAAACAAATAATCATAAAAAATAGGTACCACACGTTAAAATATATATGGACATACTAGTTCATGCATGCGGTAAGTGTGTGTGTGTGTGTGTGTGTGTGTGTGTGTGTGTGTGTGTGTGTGTGTGTGTGTGTGTGTGTGTGTGTGTGTGTGTGTGAAGTTTCATGTTCCAGGTTTAAGTCTGTTCGATTGTTTGGCTTTTTTTGTTTATTTGTATGTTCTTCAAAACGGCAAGTTTGAAAACTGGTTGCGAGACCAAAACTTCCACTGTTTTCAGATAAAGTTATTTCAATTTCAATTTCAATTTCTCTCTCTCTCTCTCTCTCTCTCTCTCTCTCTCTCTCTCTCTCTCTCTCTCTTAATGATTTACCTCTGCATCTGACTTGTAAGCATATTGAATGTGACATGTTTGCGGATGACACATCGCTCCACTCCGCTGATAACGATATTACTGTGGTTAGTAGTCGACTTCAGGAAGGCCTAAACGGCGTATCGGACTGGTGCTGTATTAATTCCATGCTCATACACCCTGTAAAAACTAAGTCCATGGTAATAGCCACCCGTCAAAAGCACCAACTCAGCCCTTTGTCCCTGAATTTGGTACTTAACAACGCGCCTATAGAGCAGGTGTGCGAACATCGTCTTCTCGGCATCACAATTGATAATCAGCTTAGTTGGAGAGCCCACACTAACACCTTAGGCAAAACGCTATCTAGACAGCTATTCGCCCTCTCCAAACTGCGGCATTTCCTTGACTTGGAAAGTCGCAAAATGTACTATAACGCGCACATACGGTCTCACTTGGACTATGCGTCAACGGTGTGGGATGGTTGCAGCCACATTCATTTAAAGGGGCTTAACTCCCTTCATAGACGTGCAGCAAAGCTACTTTTACCGAACCCTCATCTTACAGCTGATGAAAAGCTAAACCAGCTGCAGCTTCTTCCCCTGTCAAAACACCTGCTATACAACAAAGGAATTTTCATGTATAAGCTATGGACCAGAAAGGCTCCTAACTATTTATCCGACTGTTGCCACCGCTCAGCCTCCCGATATGGCAGTTCAAACAATCTGTGTATCATTCCAAAGCCGCGAATTGACATTTTCAAAAGCAGTCTTTCATTTTCTGGAGCGGCATTATGGAACAGACTTCCAGCCCATGTTAAACATGCATGCTCTAACACAAATTTCAAACAGCTTTTATTCAAATATCTCATGTCACACGATGTTTAATCTTCCCACAGTTTATTCTCGCCCATTCCTACACTATGATGTTTTGACATAATTGGTTTGTTCATCACGCTTCTGAAATGTTTCTGTCTTATTAGAGTGTAGTTTCATTTCCTATGGTTTTATTTCTATTTTGCTTTTTTCCTGTTGCATTACATATGTGTATGTGTGTGTATTTTTCTGTTTAGATAGACACTAGTAGAAATAGAAACGGCAGGTATGAAAATTGACTGTCTCACGTTAATACCTCAACCGTTGGAAAATAAAGTTTTCTTGATTCTTGATTCTCTCTCTCTCTCTCTCTCTCTCTCTCTCTCTCTCTCTCTCTCTCTCTCTCTCTCTCTCTCTCTCTGTCTCCCGGCAACGACACACACGCATATCACTCTGTACGTAACCGAACATGTGTTAATATCTCTAACATTAATGCTTCATTGATCCAATTTCGCGCATTTTGGGGTGACCGCTTATGATGTGCACGTGTTCTCACCATAATCAGTGCAACTTGATTATTTTTTTGTTCAGATAATCAATCAATCTAAATTCCAATCAATCAATCAATCAATCAATCAATCAATCAATCAATCAATGTTACAGAAAGTATGCCAACTCACCTGAACGAAACAAATCCGCGATGTAGTCGGTCCAAGGCGGCCGGATGGTTACCTCCCCTGGATTGTCGCAGTAGTACAGACGGCGCTGCCTTCGCCGGTAGACGGAGAAAGGATTGAACCGCAACAGAGTGAAGATGGCTGCTCCCAACCACCACACCGCATTGCGCAGCACAAACCAAAGTTCACCGATGGGAACGTCTGGAAAATAATAATAATAATAATAGGGCGCCTATCCCCGGGGAACGAGCTCTAGGCGCCTTACAATCTAAAACCGAAAAAAAAAACCACACATTCACTCAATGTACACTACTTAAGAACAACTATAAAAGTAAAAAAGCACACACACACACACACACACACACACACACACACACACACACACACACACACACACACATACACACACACACACACACACAACTGAATAGAAAAATTAAAGGACAGGCAGAGACCAAGATTAAAAACCAAGAACAAGTACCAGTGATAAACCCAAAACAAAAGGATAGATTGAAATGCGCCAGATAAAACCTTAAAAGATAGCAGTGGTGAGGAGCTAAAAGTAAGACTGACACTATAAGACTTGCATATACTAAAGGGATTCAACCACAATCCAAGGTGTTACAAGCAAACGGCAAGATACCAGAGACTTAAATAGAGAGATAGGACGCTGGCTCTTGCAGCAACTCGCATCCTTTGCTACCCTAGGAACCAAGTCGCTGTTTAGATTTCAAATAACGTAACTCTCCATCTGCCTCCAAAAGACCCCTAAGCGTTTTGACTGAAACAAGGTATCCAACAATGAAAAAAAACCAAGTAGTTTTGCCCCAAACAAAATACTGATGTAGGAGATAGACTTTAAATTTGTCAGGTCAGATTTCGAAATTCGGGATTCTGCACTACCCAGAAAATTACAGTTTTAAATACTGACTTACTTAGACCTTCCGCTAAACCAAAACCACCCAACAACGTTTTCAAGTAGCTTACGGGAAGGAGTAAAATCGGTCATTTGGACAGCAAAGCGTTGTTTAAGAAGGAGATTAAGTCAGATGTGCCGTAACCTCGCATATTTCCGAAAGTGCCTTTGTTTCCTATCTCTCTTTATTTATTTTTTTTAATTTTGTTACTACTTTATTGTCCCTTTCGGGAAATTCGGGCTGCTTCCCGTGGGGGAAGCGCGTCGCCGCGGTGCAGCGCCACCCAATACCTATCTTTCCTTTTAAAAAAAATAAAATAAATAAAAACAATTTTGCAATTTTGCTGGGGGAGGAAAGCCGGATAACCCGGAGAGAAACCCCCGATTAGCAGCCCAGCAGCCACGAAAAACCGGTATCACTCATCACAAGCTCGACCTGGGCTCGAACCCACGCTTCATCGCCGTGACATTGGTGACGGCCGATCAGTAGCGCAGCGGCAATATCCGACGCGCTACCTATTAGACCACCGCTCACCCCAGAGTTTTGTATGTCTCTGGTGGTACCAAGTGAGAAGCACGATTTTCGGGTTTCCCAGCGTGCACTGGCTTCTTAACACAACCGTGAAATCTAGTTAAATGGTGTTACCCAATGTTTTATTGTTTAGTTACTTGTTTGTTTACAATCAAAATTTAACAAGTTTTGGTGAGCATCTCCCAAATACCCTTGTTGACAAAGTCATGAAGTTAAGTTTCATAGATCCAACGAGAAAGTTGACAATACTACGGACGTTTGAACGTAAGTGTGGGTGCAGTTGTACCAACAACGAACTGCCAGTGTTAAGTAAACTATGACCATCCGACGACAACATACAATGTGGTTTTTAACTGTTGTGGCATATATACTAACTTCAGCAAAACGGGTTTGTGTTCTAACGAAATTTAATTTAATTCAATGTTTTTTTGTTGTTGTTTTTATCCCAGTTCGGACAATTTGTCTTTCGGGGTATCAAAAAATAGAGATTATCGTGCTAACTTCAAGCGGATACACGAATGAACCTCTCTCTCCCCACGCACAAGCCTTGTTTGTTTGTTTGTTTGTTTGTTTGTTTGTTTGTTTGTTTTACCTGACAAGTTTGCTCCAGCCGCAAGCAGTCTCCTCCGCCCTCGCCTGTTCTTTCCGGAGGTCATGATGACGTAAGTGACAAGCTGACGTCAAGCAGCGTGAGGTCACAGTCGTCAAGGTAATGACGTCACTGATAAGCTGACGTCAAGCAGCGTGAGGTCACAGTTGACGTCAAGCCACTCAACCCTTTCCCGACCAGCAGCTAATCAAAAACACCACGAGAAATGACGATTAGTCAGAACCCTGCCTTGGCTAATCTTCAGAGCCTGACAAATCACAGGATCTGTGTACAACCCCTTCAGTGATTACTGACGATTACCAGACGATTACACACGATTACCAGAACAACAGATGAGGGCTTAGGCCAATGGGAAGACAGTGTACTGATGGAGTGGCAGGCTAATGAATGAGCTTTAGCTTCAACGAAGAGGCTTTACTTATTAAGAGGGTTAGCAAATGTAGCTGGTTCGTGACTGTGTCTTTTGTTGTGAGTCGAACAGTGTTCGTTTCGTTCCTGCTTCACTTCATTGAAAACTGGAACCCGTAAATAGATACTATCAATGCTTGAGGTTACATATACACCGATTGTTTGCAAATCAAGCTAGATATTTTTCTGAGAGAGAGAGAGAGAGAGAGAGAGAGAGAGAG
>JACVVK020000262.1:550000-595000 GCA_018292915.2 Batillaria attramentaria
CGATGCAAAGTAAAATTTCATTGATTCATTGATTCTCTCTCTCTCTCTCTCTCTCTCTCTCTCTCTCTCTCTCTCTCTCTCTCTCTCTCACACACACACACACACACACACACACACACACACACACACACACACTGACACACACGCGCACGCATGGACAATACAATACTACAACACACACACACACACACACACACACACACACACACACATTGGCATCACCACCGTTACGTATGGGAGTCATCAAGCAAGCCAATATATGTCTGGAAGACCGCAACACACACACACACACACACACACACACACAGAGAGAGAGAGAGAGAGAGAGAGAGAGAGAGAGAGAGAGAGAGAGAAAGAGAGAGAGAGAAGCCAGTGCTGACTAGCGTTTACTTACCAATACGCCTGTGACTGCTCTTAACACTGCCAGATCCAGTAGACACCCGCCACACCTTTCTGTCTCTGTTTCTCTCTATGAGACCAGCAGCAGCGTCAACTTCAGATTTTCCCACGCTCTCCCCAAGGAGTTCGAAAACATCGCACCACCATCTACACTACAGCAAAATTAAACCCAAAGGAAACACGTTGTGTCGTTCATATCGTCCGTTTGTAGTAGTAAAAGCATACCTGTGCGCGTGACATCAAACCCAGCAACACGTACACACAACGCTGGCATGCGCAGAACAGGTGTGTTTTAAGTGCATCCGGTACTGCGCTGTGGCGGAGCTGTCCGTCAGAACATATATGCAGATTAGCGCGAGCGGGCGGCGTTCGGTTTCCAGCGCGACAGAACAACGCTTGGTGGCGAGGAATCGATTTGAGCGAGGCCCGCTTACTCGTTCGACTGTTCCACAAGCTGCACGTGTTCAGCCTTGGCCCCGGGGCGCGCGCGTACACACGCGACGCACGTTGTCTGTGACAAATGATACAGCTGAATACGCTCAGAGGTCTGCAATCTCTACAAAAAGCCACAAACTTTCTTCTTTTTTTTTTTTGTTGTTGTTTTTTTTAGCTGCCACAACTCTTTGTCGGCTCCAGTGGTGTTCCTCCCTGGTAATGGGTGGAATTCACGGATGGCTCGGAAGTTGGGGCAATTTTTATTATGCATGATGATGGAGATGAGGATGATGACAAGATGATGCTATGGAGGTCCGTGTGGTTTGGGACTGCGGAACAGGGCCGCACTCCACGCTTCCTGTCATAAATATCCCGGCATTAACCAGGCCCGGGAACTACAGTACCTGCGGTGCCGGCCGTGTAAACATCCACATCATAAGACGTGTCATACCAAGGGAAGCACCTCCAAAGTCGCCCCCCCCCCCCCCTTCCCAATTTTTTTTTAACTGCGACTACTGATACTGTGCATAATGCAGGCAACTCTGTCACAGTTGCTGTAATTTCAGCGCTTGGGAGACCCTTATAAAAGCAAATGGCGTGAGTTTACAGTGACTTCATTGTGCTTTTGGTCAGTGAGCGAGACACATCGCTACAGCGTCTAGCGGGTGTTGTGTGCTGCACGAGAAGACTAGCTACTGCAATCTTTCTCGCTCAATGTCAAAACGCAAACTGAGCTGTGACATTAGGCCGCGCCTGGCTTTTATAGGGGTTTCAGGGACAATGAAAAAAGTCTGTAACTGTGACAGAGTTGACTGTGCAATTTGCACGGTCGGAATTTTTTTTTAACACACTGTGTTAGCATCATCTTCACCATCATCCTTATCTCCATCATGCATAATGAAAATTGCCCCAGCTTTCGAGCCCTCCGTGGATTCCACCCATGACCTGGGAGGAACACCACAGGAGCTGGCAAGAGTTGGGGCAGCCAAAAAAAAAAAAAAAAAAAAATCTAGGTAGACAGCACTGATTGGTGACTATATTTAGAAGCTTTGTCTCGTCTCAGTCTGTCCAGGAATTGGCCGTAAGCTGAAAGAAAATCGTATATCTCTAATAATAATAATAATAATTTATTTATATAGCGCTTAATATACATGTAAGCTAGTTCGAAGCGCTTAGAGTACAGAGACAGATAGACGTGAAGGTTCAGGGCCAGGGCAACTGCATGTATGGTACTTAATAAGGAGATGGAGAAAGACGGAGGGAGGTTAGACGGAGCTTTGAGATGAAAACAGGTAGGTTTTTAGATTTGTTTTGAAGGTTTCGAGGGAGGTTGACTGGCGGAGCGAAAGAGGCAGAGAATTCCAGGCTTTTGGACCAGCGTAGGAGAAGGCTAATATTAGAAGCCAAAAAGTCACAATGGCAAAATGAAACACCCTCCTATCTGGGATTCAGCCATAGAGCTTTGAAAGCGACAGTTTTCGATCACAGCGGCGGTATGAGCATAGAGGCTTTCACGACAATCTTCAATCACTTGAAAATCATGATGATAAATGAGGATACTTTACTGGATTCTGACATACGCCTCCAGTCTGATAAAGCAGGACATTTTATAATTACATTCTACTTTCCCTGCTTCAGTTCACACCATTCATGCACAGCTGTCCACAGTGTAGACATGGATTTGAGAAGAAAAAAGCAGGGGAAAGTGAGAAGGTATTTAGGGTTTAACTCTATCCGGACAAACGGCCGCGTGTGTGGCCCTAAAGCGCGTGTCGGTTTTAGACGAACAGCTGCATATGCGGATCGTTTTTTTTTTTTTTTTTTTTTTTTTTTACAACATGGCTAACAACAAAGATATGTAAGTCTGAAAGTTGAAATTTCAGCAATAGCTGCATAAATATATTATAAATATATTAGTAAATATATTAGTAAACTGCACTGAAAGTTTCAAGTCTGTGTCTTGGTTTTTTTTTTTTTTAAACCTCCCAAATGGGGATGGCTGTGAAAAATCGGCCCGTCTTGAATGAGTTAATATCGCGCAAGCCACAAAGAAGGAGAAAAGGTGGATCAGAGTCAGTAAATGTAATGTTTATGTGTTAAAGGCGCATGTTCTAAGATTGTATAGGCTCACAGATCGCACTGAGTGTGTTTGGTGCTGTCAAGCAACGTACCACTGAGACGCCTGCACAGTGACAGATTCTCACAGGCTGGAACTGCGCCCACAGAATGCTTTACCTCACGCGAATCAGAATGTCACTAGTACTGCTAGTGTTGCAACACTCAACCCCTGAGTAGAAGAATTAAAATTTTTGCCGTTTCACAGAGTCAGTACACGGTGCTGCCTCGCATTCAGAGCTCTACTAACCGTTAAGAATGATTACGTCGAGGGTACTGGCTCACTTGCAGGCATAAAGATCTAAGCTCCCAACAAAAAGGTTTCCGAAGTGTGAAAAAAATACAGAGTCGACCGTGCAAACTCAGTCAACTCTGTCACAGTTGCAGAGTTTTCAGCGTCAGTGAAACCCAAATAAAAGCCAAGGGCAGCCTGATTTCACAGCTCAGTTTGCGTTTTGACACTGAGCGAGAAAGATCGTGCAGCACTCAACATCCCGGCGCTGAACACTGTAGCAATGTGTCTCGCTCACTGACCCAAAGCCAAATAATGTCACGGCAAACTCGTGCTCTGGTTTTATAAGGGCCCCCGAAGCACTGAAAGCTCTGCAACTGTGACAGAGTTGACTGTGCTTGCACGGTCGACCCTGTAAACTTTTTTCACACTTCGGAAAGCTTTTTTTCGGGAGCTTAGATCTTTAAGGACACAAATTGACAGTGGGGTCATGTTTGGTGTTTATGTGGAGAACCCTGTTAAGCGAGTGTGCTACTTTGTAAAGATTTTTTTTGGTCATGAAAAAGCGTGATTTTCGTGATTTTTGTACTTTGTAGCCCAAGGTGCATGGCAGGGGGCGGCAACAAGAGGCAGGCTGTCAGTGAAGCTGGGATTTTTTTTTTTTTTTTGCGCTGGAGAGTGGCTAAAGCGACGCAAGCGGATTTAGATGAAGCGGCTTTCTTGCCTAAACAGAAAGTAGGCCAGCATTACCCTAGTGAGGCCTGAGCGGATAGGAGACATTCAAATTCAAACTCCTCTCAGGTGCGTGCCCTTGAATGGTCTGTTCATCGTAATTTTTGTTTCGAGATTGATTTTTTTTTTTTTTTTTTTTTGGGGGGGGGGGGGCTAGAGGGGGGGGGGGGGGCGGCGGCGGGGGGCTTTGAGGGGGGGGGGGTAAACTATGATGCCTGAGGCTTTGTGCGTTTGTGTTCTTTGGCCACAAGCGAAACTGTTTCAAACAGAACTTGGCTTGAGTTACGCAAAGTAAACTTGGAAACAGCCTGTTTAACCAGGGCCGACCGTTCAAACATTAATATTCTGGGCTCACTAATCGTTTGGAGCCATTACGGTTGTATCCAGCATATTACTGTTCATAAGCAAAATACTGCACCGCGTATGCGCCAACCTTCATACGCGGCTGACTAGCAGAGATTCGGGCCATTGAAGTTTTCGTTCGCACGCCGGCAAGCAAACGTAAGTGCATTGCATCTAGAGTTCTTCTTCTTCTTCTTCTTTTGCGTTCCCTGTTCTGGACTCCGCCTCAGATGATTAGGTTTGTGGTCTTTATATAGGCAGTGGTCTTCAAGAGGTCTGTTTTGCTGCCCCAGAGTTTCTCTGCCAGTGTGGCTCCGTTCGGCCAGTGTTGTGTCCTTGCTTCTTTGAAGAGGGGGCAGGACTGCAGAATGTGTTCCGGGGTTTGAGGGGCTGTTCCGCACGGACAGTCTGGTGAGTGTGACAGCCCAAGGCGGCACAGGTGGGCACGCAGTCTGTAGTGTCCAGTTCGTAGTCTGAAGATGGTGAGTTCCACCCTGAATGTTGGGCTTATAGTGCTCGGGTCGTGAGTTCGATTCCCGGGTGGGAGTCAACAGTATGTTCTGGTTTTTTGCCTCGTTGCCTCCGCCTTTGAGTGGTGGGTGTTTGGGAGTTTAACCTTTCATCTATATTTTCTTCTTTGTAACCCCTCACTCAGGTCTGCACTACCAGTGGTTAGGAATAAGTGATGTTGGGCATATGCTGCGAACTGGTTTATTGCGCCTAGGAGAGCCGTACCTGATGAAAGTGCTGGTGAACACACTTTAGATCTCAAAATCGCTCCTACTATACATAGATAATGAGCCTGGGGTGCCATAAAAAAATATACAAAAAATTAGAAAAATTCACTGCAGCCGTTATCGTCAGTTGACTCGAAAATTTGTACTCACAGCACATTTCCTCTACAAGCCACACGCCTCACAAACATCGAAGAAGAGACGCACGCGCACTGACGTAAAGTAAGTGCGTCATGTCTGATTGACGTGATGCTGTTTTTTCTTGGGGGTGTCTCGCCACTTTCTTTCCGAATTCCTCTGTTTGGAGACGTGGTGTATTTTACTTCTGTTATGTCGTCATCATCGTGCAATCGCAGAGAAGACACGGGATACAACAGAATACAACTCCAATACTTTATGAACAGAATATGCGCGGACAACAAATTCATGAAAGAAGAAGAACCCAGAACGCTGTGCAGGGCTGCTTACGTACCGGACAGGTCAGATCTAGAACATTCCTCAACTTACTGGAAGGTTCGAAATCTTTCCAAGGTGACGTAATCTACTGACGTTACTGCACCAGCATGTTCTGGGATGGTCTAGAAATTATTTTGCATCGAAATGCAGTATCTTTTCGCGATCTCTACAACTTGACATGTGGAATGCGGGAATTTCAGTGGGTTTCGTTTTTGCCACTGACTCACACTCAGAAGCATAATGTGTCTCTCGCAAGAGAGAGACTGAGGGTCTCTTCTCCGATACCAGTAAGCAATCGTCTGTCAGTCAGGTCTGCGGGAAGTAACTCTGTCAAAGGGGAACGACTTTATTACAAGAATTCATTCACCCATGTAGAACCTCGCATACGCCAAAAGGTTTGTGACGTCAACCAGCTAGGCGAGCTCACACGACCTCATATGTTTGGGGTTTTTGCAAGTGCATAGAGGCACGGAAAGGGTTTCTAGTACTTTCTTTATGTCAGCATGCTTAATGTCAGAGAGCTTGCGTTCGTGTGTGCGCGGGCTGCATACATGGGACTAAATATTTGTGCTGGCCTTTTCTCGTTGCCCCGTCTTTGATATCACCCTTATGTGGGGGAAAAGGACGTTAAACTCCTAAACACCCACCCTCTCTCTCTGCCTCTCTCTCTCTCTCTCCCTTCTTCCCCCACCCGGCCCCACCCCCAGTCACGTGGCTGATCGGATCTAGTGTCATTGGAAGAACTTGGAGAGGGGAGAACCGGCAACAATAACAACAAAACAGACAAAATAAAATGAAGTTTGGAGAAACAACTTTGTAGGACGGGGCCGTTCCTCCTTGTTTTGTTTTTTTCCTTTCTGACAAAAATGAGTAAGTCGAAAGCTTATGCGAGGGCAGATCCGATGACGCTTAAATAAATACTACACACACACACACACACACACACACACACACAAAGAGGTCAGATGAATCCCCTGTAGGATGTGTAATTATTTGTGAGTGTCCGTCGAGCGACCTTACATACCACAGCAGACAGACAGTCGATTCAACGCACCACAACTATTTAGAGAGAGGGGAGAAAAACATAACCATCACAATGCATGCATCTGTCGCACAGCTGGGCAGAAAGCGTCAAACGCAAGTGCAGCGCACTATGAAAATATATTTTTGATGTTTATCAGTAATGAACTTGAAAGCCTCTATCACCAGAAAAGTGGAATTCGCACGTGAAATATATGTTTTGTGAAATAAATTTGCAATAGTTTTGTAGCTTCGAAAACAGGTAAGTGAGGGATACGCACTTAAAATAAGATGTCTGAATATTTATGAGTAAACAGCTGGAGAGAAGTGGTCTTTCCAACACCCTTCTCTACTTGTGCTTCGGGGTGCTGGAAATGCGAGTTGAAATATAATATACTGTATATTGTAAGCAATCAGTTATGTCGGACGTTATATTGTGAGGACAGGGTCCAAGCAAAAGCCACCGTTCAAAGTGTTACTGAAATTTATTTCTATTTCTTTGAAAGTTCTGAATTGGATTTGAGTTTCATTCTCCTTGCTAGACACTTTAAAATTATTAAAGAGATATTAGTAAAACTAGAATTACTTGGTGTGAAGATAGGAACATAAACAGGAGAATTGTTATCAAGCTTACGTTCTAGACCAGATACTTTGGGCCCCTTCAAGTAACGCTAGTCTGATACCACGTGTACACAGAGAACGAATTTTGTAACTTTCCTGTCCTTCTCATTGATGACAGCGTTTGAAAAGTATCCATAGACGCAGAAGATCTGATTGGGTGGGGAATCAACGGGGAAAAAAAGAAGGGGGAACAACGGACAAAGGCATGAACGGCAGCAAGATTAGGGTATTCTACGTGTGTGCGTATCCTTCTGTGGCTGTGAATTGGAAGGATACATGAAAAGAGTGTTCCAAAAAGAAATGTCGTAGTGGAAGAAGAAAAGCCATGTGTATGTTATCATTATTTTGTGCTACAGAGAGTCACGACGGTAATATCTGTTAGACAAGCTACAAAAAGTCCAAAACTCTGCGGCAAGGCTTGTGTTTAGAGTGAGGAGATCCGACCGTGTCACACCCCTCCTCAGAGAACTGCACTGGCTTCCTGTCAGAGCAAGAATTCAGTATAAAGTGGCCACTATATGTACTCACTGCCTCCTGTCCTTCATATGAGGGCTGCTTACGTACTGAACAGGTCAGTTCTAGAACATTCCTCAACTTATCGGAAGGTTCCAAATCTTTCCAAGGTGACGTAATCTACTGACGTTACTGCACCAGCATGTTCTGGGATGGTCTAGAAATTATTTTGCATCGAAATGCTAGACTCCAGAGTGCAGTCCCTTTTCGGCGGGGCGTGAAAATGTGACTGCTTACACCCAGCGCCATTTTAAAAAATGGCGAATTTTTTTTAGAAAAGCAGAGACTTGTGTGTCATATGATTCGATTTGAAACGAAGTCTTGAATATCCGACCACTTTTCGTTTGGGCAAAATCTTTGCTAGCGGACAATTATTGTTGCGCTTTGATGGCACGAGGAACGCGACACGTGGTGATACCGTACTCAAGGTATTGACTTCCAATGCTCGGGTCGTGAGTTCGATCCCGGCTGGGGCCAAATATTTGTGCTTTTTCATCGTTGCCCCGTCTTTGATATCACCCTATGTGGTGGAAAAGGACGTTAAACCCCCAAACACCCACCCCACCCTCAAGGTATTGAAAACGAGGCTGAGTATTACTGTGAAAAAAGCGAATTAAACAACCTAGCCTCTCCACTATCCCTAGCCTCTATCGCCAGCTCTTAACTCTAACCCTAGCCCCTGAGCCGCCTAACCCATACGCCAGGATCCATAACCCACACTAACCCCATCCCTAACCCATTACCTACAACCCGTAACCCATTACCTACAACCCGTAACCCATTACCTACAACCCGTAACCCATTACCTACAACCCGTAACCCACAACCCACAACCCGTAATAGTCAGTGTGTCACTAGGCATGTTTAGTAGGACTTCGTGAGGAGGAGTATGCTGAACAGCGTAACCCACTTACCTGTAAGTTAGGCCCGTCACTGGAATTGGAATTCTTCTTCGTCTCACTACCGCCGGTAACAGGTGAAATAAGCGCGTCGCCATGAACCGGCGCCACCTCTTCTTTTTTTTTGTGCATGTGTGTTTGTGTGTCCAACCCACCGGCCATTCGGCCTACTCTTTTTCGAATGATGGAATTGGAATCTTTATCGTGCACACTTGATGGTACGTGCATGCGTGTGTACACGGGCCGAAACAGGCACCGCAAGCGAGTCGGCACATGATTTGACTCGATTTAGTGAGGAGAGATCTCACACCAAATTCCTGCCCGGACCGCGGCCAGCAGCACCCGACCTCTACCCAGACGGTCACCCTTCCAAGTACTAACCGGACCCAGCGTTGTTTAACTTCGGTGTTCAGGTGAGAACCGGTATGTCCAACGTGGCACGGGCAGCTAATCGCAGCGCGTTAGCCGCTCGAGGCCTCTGCCATGTAAGCCTAATTAAATAACATGTTAATGGGTTACACTGCTCAGCGAAGTCCTCCTTACGAAGTCCTGCTAAACATGCCTATTGTGCTTCGTCGTGTTTCGTTGCATGCCTTCTATGAGTCTTCTTGCGAAAATGCAGCCTCGTTTTGGTTTAGTGCATGTGCCTACGCGTGGTATTTTATACCTCGTCGTGCCGTAACCAGCCGTAGCGACAGTAACTGAATCCGAGAGAAATGCGTTTAAAAGATGTACGCATTTAGATTATGTTAGGAGAGATATGTATATACGCGTAGTTGCACAACTGGTTCAAGCCAGTTCAGAAGTGCATCTTCATGTTTGCGACTTGCCTGCCTCTCTCTCTCTCTCTCTCTCTCTCTCTATACCGGCTGGGGCCAGATATTTCTCGTTGTCCCATCTTTACATAATTATCACCATTGCGTGGTTGTTTTATGTTTCGAAGAAAGGTATGACCTCACCATGTGATATGTGTGTGTGTGTGTGTGTGTGTGTGTGTGTGTGTGTGGTGTGGTGTGGTGTGGTGTGGTGTGGTGTGGTGTGGTGTGGTGTGTGTGTCTGTGTGTCTGTCTGTCTGTCTGTCTGTCTGTGTACGTGTGTGTGTGTGTGTGTGTGTGTGTGTGTGTGGTGTGGTGTGGTGTGTGTGTGTGTGTGTGTGTGTGTGTGTGTGTGTGTGTGTGTGTGTGTGTGTGTGTGTGTGTGTGTGTGTGTGTGTGTGTGTGTGTGTGTGTGTGTGAATGTGCGTGCGTGCGTACGTGCGTGTGTGTGCGTGCGCGCGCGCGCGTGTGTGTGTGTGTGTGTGTGTGTGTGTGTGTGTGTGTGTGTGTGTGTGTGTGTGTGTGTGTGTGTCTGTCTGTCTGTCTGTCTGTCTGTGTACGTGTGTGTGTGTGTGTGTGTGTGTGTGTGTGTGTGTGTGTGTGTGTGTGGTGTGGTGTGGTGTGTGTGTGTGTGTGTGTGTGTGTGTGTGTGTGTGTGTGTGTGTGTGTGTTTGTCTGTCTGTCTGTCTGTCTGTGTACGTGTGTGTGTGTGTGTGTGTGTGTGTGTGTGTGTGTGTGTGTGTGTGTGTGTGTGTGTGTGTGCGCGTGTGTGTGTGTGTGTGTGTGTGTGTGTGTGTGTGTGTGTGTGTGTGTGTATGCTTGCTGGGTAAGGAAGTGCTAATAAACATACGATTTCTTTCCCGTGTGGGGGACTGGGGATAGCGTGAAGTGGGATCCGGTGGCTTTTGTGGTGGAGAAATGTGGTCTGAAAATAGTTGTCAGGGAAAGGCCACAGCCGATGCGCAAATTAAAAAAAAAAAAAAAAAACAGCAATGAAGTCAGCGAGGCTGCATGATAATATCAGTCGCTTAATATTCCACCCTTCCCTGATCACGTGCCCTGATAGTTTGTACGCGAAGACCTCGGTCGACAATACATTGCATACAAAGGCCACGTACAGAAGGGTGGGGCCGTTAGATGCTATTCAATACTTCCATCAGAGAAGTCGTGATCTTACTGTCAGTGAACCGTCTGCGTCCGTCTGTTGCACACAGCGTCAACGTATGGAAGTCCATCTATGCCAAAACAGAAGCTGCCACTAACTGGGCACTGCGGAGCGCCACTGTGTTGTCCGCAGTTGTGACACAGTTGTGATTTTGGGCGTTTTCATTTTGGACTTCATCACAGCAACCTGGATTCAAAATAGTTACAGCTGTGGGCTGCAATTTCCACAACAGAATCTGATTGGCTGTACTACGCCGTCAGTCGGCGCGCAAATATGGCGGACAGTGTTTCCTCTTTTGCATTGTCGCCTGAACAGACTACAGTGTTTACAGACGTCCTGACCTCTCAAGGTCTATCGACAAAGCGAAGTGGTTTTGTAGTTAAGAGACACAACGATCGCAACGACTGTGCTGTGACAACACTGTGGCGCTCCGCAGTGCCAAGTTAAGACCAGGCTTCAGCGTGATATATCACTGATTTTTTTTTTTTTTTTTTTTGGGGGGGGGGGGAGGGGGAGATGGGGGGGGGGATGGGGGGGCGAGGGGGCGGAAGAAGGGGATGAGGGGAGGGCGTATAGTTTTGTATTTCAACTGTTGAAAGTGTAGTAGGCCCATACGCCATTTGTGGCTGTCTCGCAACGTCTGGAAACTAGTCTGTGCAACAACAACAACCGAAACTGCCACTGTTGTGTCTCCGAGTGATATGCGGGCGGGTGGGTGGGGGTTTGGGGGTTTAACGTCCTTTTCCACCAAATACGGGTGATATCAAAGACGGGGCAACGACGGGGGAAAAAAAAAAAACAGCGTAAATATTTGGCCCCAGCCGGTATACGAACTCACGACCCGAGCATCAGAAGTCCAACGCTCTACCATTCGGCCACCCCGTCTCCCCCCGGCCGAGTGATATGCAGTCTCCTCCAAAGTAAACTCTATAAATTTTTGTTTGATACAGAATGCAAGAATTTAACAGTTCAGAGACCCGCTGTACACAGAATCGAATGACGTGCTCCTTAACTAAGTGTAACTGACATTTTTAGTAGTAGTAGACAGACTGAAACAACTTGAATGACGTACTACTCAAGAGAAACTGACATTTTTAGTAGTAGTACACAGAAACGAATGACTCAGTACTCAAGTGAAACTGACATTTTTAGTAGTAGTACACAGAAAGGAATGACGCAGTACTCAAGAGAAACTGACATTTTTGGTAGTAGTACACAGAAACGAATGACGTAGTACTCAAGTGAAACTGACATTTTAGTAGTAGTGCACAGAAACGAATGACGTAGTACTCAAGTGAAACTGACATTTTTTAGCAATAACATGGCACGCACGTCTCTTCGACTGCAATAGAAGCTTCCTTTTTGACACAGACATACAACCTTATCAATAACTGACTGAGAAAAACACAGGAAATTATATGGAAAAAAAATACTTGAAACATGCATCTGTTTTGCGGTTCATTCGAGGCCGCAAGCCAAGGTGAATACATCGATTACTGATTTATTTTAGGCCGTGTTGAACAGTAATAGAAACTGCAATGGCCATTCCAAAAGCGCTTCCAGTTGGCCTACTTCTGTAAGAGTGGATATCCGAATTCCGCTATTGCAAACTTGCCCAGCAACCCCCCCCCTCCCACACACACACACACACACATACACCTCAGCCACCACAGCCTATACCATCCTCTTCTATCTACAAGCAAGTGTCGTACTTTAACAATATTGCACGTTCAGTTTGAGGGAGCGAAATATATTTCTTGCGTTTTTCCGTCTTTGAGTTTGAAGAGAACCGCACTACCGCCACCCAACCTCATCCCATATGCCTCCCAACCCTCCCCCTTCCCCCTTCCCCTTTCCTCCCCCCCCCCCCCGCCCCGCCCCCCAAAATAAATAAATCGGTAAAAAAAATTAATAAAATGAAATTAAAAAATAAAATAAAAAATAACAAAACCAAAACAAACAAACAAAAGAACCAAACAAAACAAAGCTAAAAACAAAGAAAAACAAACAGACACCCCCCCCCCTCCCAAAAAAAACAAACAACAACAACAACAACAACAAAAAACAAAAAAAAAACACACACACACACAAAAACACAAAAAACAAAAAAACAACAACAACAACAAAACCAAAACCAAAGAAAACAACAACCCGGGTCAAACAGCTTAACATTTACCGGGCAACACATTGTTCTTACAACTGTCACCCAATTCGTCTGTTTGTCGTCAAAATGAATTCCATAGTTCCGACACAGTACTTCACGATTTTGAAAACGTTAACTCAATTCATATCACCTGATTTTTGGGTTGATGCGCCAGTGACGTCAATTCAAAACGACCATTATTAATAAATGTGTGTATGGATTTAAATTTGGCTTAGCTGGTGTGTTGCACTTTGATTATTCCCGTGTTTGCTGCAGTAACAGCCGTCAAGGAACAGTTAATCTTGCTGGATTTTCGCAAACAGGGCCAAAACCGAAACCGAGCCAAAAACATAGGATACTCGTACAAAATGTGCTAATTTTATTTCATATCAATCAGTCTCAGTCATGAATAGAAATTCGTGAATCACGTACAAAGCTTCACTTTTTTTTTGAATTAACTGTGAATTCGTTGATCTGTTGTGCTCTGCGACCGACAGACCGGTCATCAGCAAGGGCGACAAATGCGCCGATTGCCGAAGGCTTTTTGATGAGTCACTGCTGAGTTGCTTCCCCTTATACGAACCACCCTGCCTTTGCCTCTGTCATCCGCATGGCTTATGGTCCGTTCGAAACAACAATAACAACGACAACAACTAACAAAGAAAACAGAATCTTTATTCCTTTTTTGACGGCTGGGATACCTCAGTCGCGAAAACTGTTCCTCCTGCAACTTGCAAAGTTGGCACATGGCTATAACAACCCGGCAAAACCATTTAGTTACCCGCGCCGGACTTGCCTAGATTTCAACACGTTGCTGCCAGCCCGCAGCTACTTGGCCGATGGACTTGTAGTGCAGACAGGGAAGCGCTAGGCCAAACACTGTCACGTTCTTCTACTTCTGATTAGACGCCGCAAAGTCACGAAAATGGTCGCAGAACTGACCCAAAAGCAGCATCTATTATTTTATTTGGCAAACAGCCTCACCTTACAGTGTTTTCCTTGAGAACTCGTACGAACACCGAGAATTGTCATTAGTGAGATTTAGTAGGACTTCGTAAGGAGGACTTCGTTGAGCAGCGTAACCCATTTACATGTAAATTAGGCTCACACGGCAGAGGCCGCGAGCTGCTAACACGCTGCGATTAGCTAATGGTACCCGTAACGAGCCTAATTTACATGCAAGTGGGTTACGCTGCTCAACGAAGTTCTCTGTACGAAGCCCTACTAAGTCTCACTATTGAGACAAAGGGTGCGCCGTGTGTTGAATATCGCACTTCTTAGGTTTTACGAGCACGTTCACTGGTTTGTGTGTACACCCAGCCAAAAATCAGCACTGAACACTTTTTACTCAGAAAAGGAGTAAAGATTCTGTTTTCTTCGTTAGTTGTTGTCGTTGTTGTTGTTGTTGTTTCGAACGGACCATAAGCCATACGGATGACAGAGGCAAAGAGAGCTGAGAGCATATAATATAATTATGTTCCTTTTCCGCGCTGCCCCGTCTTCGATATCACCGCGTGGTGAAAAAGGACTTAAACTCCCAAACACCCACCCCACCCACCCGTATTTTTTTTTTATTCTCAACTTCAACCGTCGGGATATTTAGATTCATCATCATCATCATCATCATCATCATCATCTCTCTCTCTCTCTCTCTCTCTCTCTCTTAGCATTAGCAACGGCAAGTTTGTAAACTGACGAACCTTCTCTGTCAAAACTTTTACCGTTGAAAAATAGTTTCATCATCATCATAATCCTCTCTCTCTCTCTCTCTCTCTCTGTGTGTGAGTGCGTGCGCGGTGCTCTTCTTTCTCGTTCTTTTTTTTTCTATTTTCTTCTTTTACTCTCCTTGTTTGGATTCTCTGTTGTTCTTGTAGTAAAAAAATAAATAAATCAATAAATAAACAAACAACAACAACAACGCAGTTCTCAGCAGGAATCGTAAAATCTTTGAAAAGCTATGCATGACAACTTTCCAATCTTCGCACGCCCTGGCTAAACGTCATGTTTATAAATTGACTCATTATCGAAAAAGGACGCGCCCGTATGAGCTTCTTGATTTTCTCCCCTGATTTGTGGCTATCAAAAGGAAATAGATTTAATAGTGGATGGTGCCCGTCACGGTTATGGTTCAGTGGAGCACAGCTTTTTCGTCACGGTTCAATGATTCAGTCGCCTTTGCTGGTGTTTGTAGAGGACATGCTTTAGTTAATGCTTGAATGAAGGTGATGGGGTGAGGTGGCCTGTTTCTTTGTCTCCTGTCTGTCTGTCTGTCTGCCTGTCTCTGTCTGTGTCTGTGTCTGTCTCAGTCTCTGTCTGTCTGTCTCTCTGTCTCTGTCTCTCTCTCTCTTAACGACGGAAAAACACCTGGCCTTTAACAAATGCATCATGATGCACAAAATTATTAATGGTAAAGCGCCTCCTTACTTATCGAAACTGTTTAGACCTTGTGACAGCGGGTACAGCACTTCGAGGAACAGTCTCTTCGTCACACGCCCCAGACTAGACTTGTTCAAATCAAGTCTCTCTTACTCAGGGGCTACGTTATGGAATAATCTCCCATCTGTTGTTCAGTCTACGTACTCCCCTCATATTTTTAAAGCTAAAATTTATCATTATTTTTCCGCAAACTGACCTTTATTACCTTTCTAATAGCTTCCTCATGCGTCCTATATGAGGACGTATTCTATACTTCCATTACTTATGTTAATGTTTTACTGCTCAGTGTGTGTTACCCCTGTGCTGTATTGGGTGTCACGCGTTGTAGCTATGCTCTGTATGTGAGTTACTGTGGGCACTGCGTGTAGCATGTGCTATGTATGTAATTCTATGTATGCTCTGTGTGTGTGTGTGTTACAGTACAACACAGACGCACGCAGTCAACCGACAGAAATGATCACACACCAAGAATGGTACTCTTTTCGTAGTGGTGCCACTATCTTTTTGGAGGTGGCCTAAAACCGGCCGTGGCATCCACCTTTAATTGTGATAGTCTAGAATTTTTCGTTAATACAATTTCCTAACAACATGACACAGCAGCCTAGTACTCCCCAGCGCTATTCGCCGAAGAGTCTCGTCTTGGTGGTTCAGTAAGACATAGGTTTCTGCTGGTCTCTCTCCTTCTCCTGTTGTGCTCTCTCTCTCCTTCTCCTGTTGTCGTCCTCTCTCCTTCTCCTGTTGTCGTCCCCTGGCCTGAATATCCACCCCATATATAGGTCCCGGCAGTCCGCAGGCCCTCACGAACTGCCAATCCGACCATCGGTCAAGATAATCACATAAATCGGTCGTCCGACCACATAGCATAAGCGCAATTCATCTATGTATACATGTGACACCCTGCTATTCTCGCTTGTCTTCCAAAAACAACATAAATGCCGGCCCTGGCGGTCACGTCCTAGAGTGTCAATCAAGATGTCATCCCTGGTTGACCTTAGGTACCAAGGCGGTCACGATCTAGAGTACACAAGTCATTTTGTCAATCACAATGTCATCCCTGATTGGCGTGAGGTTCCACGGCGGTCACGACCCAGGGTACACAGGTCATTGTGTAACATGTGTGTGTGTGTGTGTGTGTGTGTGTGTGTGTGTGTGTGTGTGTGTGTGTGTGTGTGTGCGCGCGCGTCAAGGACAGACAGTAAGAGAGACCTGTGCGTCTATGTTCTCATCCTTGGAAAATAAAGTTTCAGTCAGTCAGTCAGTCAGTCTCTCTCTCTCTCTCTCTCTCTCAAAAAGACGTCAGACGTGAATTAATGTATTCTACGCCGAGCTTTGCCATTTGTCTTCTGCTTCATTGAGAAGGAAGTCAGAATTATAGAAGCCTGCAACGCGACACAGCTGAAGTTGATTGACTGATTGATTCCGCTCCCATCCATAACCCCCCCCCCCCCAACTCCCCCCCCTCCCCCACCAACCCTCTCCCATCCCCCAAGGAAAGAAAAAGAGAAACAAAAAGACAACAGGTCAGAGTTCTACTCCAAACATCCGAGTTGTCTTCTGTTGATTTAAAAGGAAGTGAAAATTATACAACCCAAAAAAGCTGCACAGTTGATGTTGATTGGTTATGTGATTTGATTGATTGATTGATTGATTGATTGATTGATTGATTGATTGATTGATTGATTGATTGATTCTTCCTCCCCCCTCATTCCCAACACACATAAACTTAAAAAAAAGAAAAGTTCTGAAGCACAACCACGGATAAAAGCGACACTAAAAGACACACACACACACACACACACACACACACACACACACACACACACACACACACGGACACGGACACTAACACTAATACACACCTGAGAACAAACCATTTACTTCTAACATTCGCCTTTGATTGACAATACATGACAGGTTTCTGATGTATTGCACAATCGCTGACAACATCGCTTCTCGTAGATCTATTTTACTTCTGAAGTAGCGGACAGCAGTGCATGCGTTGTAAGTGCATGACAGACACACACAAGTTGTCAAACCCTTTCCTCTGCTGGGGAGACATACGAAGGTTGCAATTTTGACTTCGAAGAGAGATGAAAGTTTTGGTAGTTAAAAAAAAAAAAAAGGTTGAGTTTGGTTTTGCGGCTTTCTCTTGCCCCCATAATCTGTCCTTAAAGCCGGTGTATTAAGCCAGATGTACCCCCCGGGTCGTATGACTCCCGGGCACATGTAGCCTCAAACTGCACTGACCCGGGGCCCTTCCAGCCTCAACCTGCTTAGACCTGGGATCATTCATGCCTCAAGCTGCATTGACCCGGGGCTCTTCCAGCCTCAAGCTGCTTAGACCCGGGATAATTCATGCCTCAAGTTGCATTGACCCGGGGCTCTTCCAGCCTCAAGCAGCACTGACCCGGGGCTCTTCCAGCCTCAAGCTGCTTAGACCCGGGGCACTTCCAGCTTCATGCTGCATTGACTCGGGGCACTTCCAGCCTCAAGGTGCATTGACTCCGGGGCCCTTCATGCCTAAAGCTGATCAGACCCCGGGGAACTTCACGCCTCAACCTTTTTAGACCAGGGATATTTTGCCGCTGGGGGGGTAGATCCCGCGGGTTCCGTTACCGCGTCAGTCCCAATCCTGTTCCGGGTCCGTCGCTTCTATAGGCCCCTGCGATGACGTCCAAATCGGGCTAACCGAAACCGAGCTGAGCTAAGTGATACCTAAGAAGGGAAAACAAAATATACTCGGTGACAAGGAGAAGTGGACAGTTGCGAACAACTTTGAGGTCCCAGTGTTATTTCACAGTGTGCACAGAAGTGATGAAAACTGTCGCATCCACCAGCACAGTACATTTTCAGCCTGTTTCGAGATTATTTCCTTCATGAGTTGTCCCCCGTGCATACACAGACCCGCAGCAAGCATGCATTTTTCGTGGGAGCTTTGTGCTCCGCCACGAAAAATGCGTGCTAGCTGCGGCAAGGGAGACAACCCATGCAGGCAATACTCTCTAAACAGTCTGGTAAACCTTTTGCCAAGGGAAGCAGGACGGGTAGTTTGGAATGACTGAAACGTGGAAAGAAAGCCATAAGTCCACGGACGTCATTCGAGAAAAAAAAAACTATATTAAGTCAATCTCCTTCATCTTGAAATCACCCCTTTTCCCATACAATGACGTCATGGACGTATTGTGTTTTGTCAATAATAATTATAATAATGAGTATTGTATAAGCGCTTTACCCAGTTTCATGTATCGGCTCAAAGCGCCGCGAACTGAACCCAACACGCACGCTCAAGTGAATCACACGCATTCTCTCACACACTGGGCATAAACACATTACAATCACGTGGTCAGCTCAGCTATTAAAATTTCGGAATTTAGAATTGCATTTATTTATTCAAATTTGGTGGGCTGAACATTTCCAAAGCAGAGGGGGAGGAAGCCGGAGTACCCGGAGAGAACCCCCCGACGATCGGCCCGAATGAACGGTGCCACGTACGAGAAGGAAAAATTCTTTGCCCCGAGTGGGACTCGAACCACTGACCTCTCGCATTGGTGACAGGTCTCTTAACCACTACACCACCGACCGCCCCCCGTCGATATACGACAGAGTAAAGAGGCGGCGATTTCGCCTCGGGGCTTGCCGAGCGGAGATGTCTGTTGTAGGGTTGACTCACAGACGTAAAGAGATAGACGCACCGCTGCACGCTGCCACCGCTGCTTGCGAGTGTCGCTATCGCGGCCATCTTACCAATACCAGAACTCAGAGGCTCTGTGTATAGGACGCCTCGTTCGAAATACAAAGTTCTTTAGAAAGACGTCATCAGAAATGTGACGTAAGATAAAGCGGACCAATGCTATGCGCGCTATGTAAACAGCTGATAGCGTCTGGCCAATGCTATGCGCGCTATGTAAACAGCTGGCACTTCCAGGTACTAGCAACATGGCGCGCGGCGGCGTCACTTTTCCGGCACCGTGGTGCGTCTATCTCTATGCGTCTGTGGGTTGACTGCATGTTGCACACAGTCATTCACTTGTGTATACAGTAATTTTTTTTTTCACAGCCACACCCCCGGCGTGCTGTTCTTGTCACGATCCGTTATGAGCAAAACTCGAGTCGGTCTCAGTTCATATGCTTTCTGTTTGCTCGTCAAACTCACTCTCTTCTCAAGATGGCGTGTCTGCATGGCCAGGGGATTTTCTGTGAAACACGTAAAGTGTCTTCTGTAGGACTACTGTGTTTCATTTCGGCCGTCTTGAGGTCTGTTCCGATGTCGACTTGATGGGCCATGAGCATGGAACGCCCCTAAAAGGCAAATGTATGTATGTATGTATGTATGTATGTATAATAATAATAATAATGAGCATTGTATAGGCGCTTTACCCAATTTCATGAATCGGCTCAAAGCGCCGCGAACTGAACCCAACACGCACGCTCACGTGAATCACACGCATTCTCTCACACACTGGACATAAACACATTACAATCACGTGGTGCGAAGGGTCAGCTCAGCTACTTAAATTTCGGAATTTAGAAATGCATTTATTTTTCAAATTTGGTGGGCTGAACATTTCCAAAGCAGAGGGGGAGGAAGCCGGAGTACCCGGAGAGAACCCCCGACGATCGGCCCGAATGAACGGTGCCACATACGAGAAGGAAAAATTCTTTGCCCCGTGTGGGACTCTAACTCCTGACCTCTCGCATTGGTGACAAGTCTCTTAACCACTAGACCACCGACATGTGTGTGTGTGTGTGTGTGCGTGCGTGCGTGCGTGCGTGCGTGCGTGCGTGTGTGTGTGTGTGTGTGTGTGTGTACATGCTCACACGCAGAGAGAGAGAGAGAGAGAGAGATTTAATGCTCTTCAGGCATCCGCCCATAAAGCAATGGTTACAAGCATATAATTATGAACACCGCGTGACATAAAACAACAACAACAACAACAACAACAACAACAACAAAACCCAAAAAAGAAACTGGGATCCAGCCTTGGCCCGACGCGGAAATCCTGCAGTCATTAATGTCTTTAGGAATTACAGTTTTGATTTGTCTCACACTTTACAAGGATAGTTCCTGGCCGCACGATCATCAGCCCAAGTACTGTCTAATTAGATTCACGATGGCTCGCCTCTCCTCGTTCCCACGTCTCAGCAACACGTCATTTCATACCTGCCGTTGCTAAAAACTACAAGAGATGTCCTTTTCCACTACATACGGTTGATACAAAAAACGGGGCAACGATGAAAAAGCACAAATATTTGTTCCCAGTCGGGATACGAATTAACTCACGGCCCGAGCATTAAAAGTCCAACGCTCTACCATTCGGTCACCCGAACAGGGGATTTTGTCTAGTGGTTAAGGCATCCGACTTCGGATCCTGAGCTGCCTGGTTCGAGTTGCCGGTGGGCAGGAATATGGTTGGATTTTTTCATACCATATCGAGTCAAAATCCATGTGCAGACTCGTTTGCGGTGCCTGTCTCGCCTTCGTGTACACACGCACGCACAAATATCAAGTGTGCACGCTAAAAATCCCACGTTCATCTTTCGAAGAAGAGTAGGCTGTGGCCGGTGGCGTGGTAAAACAGAAATACTGTCGCACGCACCAGAGTGAATAGCAGGGTGGAGGTTTGCACACAAAGTAGCGCCTAGCGGCAGCAGCCTTTCCCTGCTTCGTCCTCCAGCCTTGCGGCGCCGTGAGCATCTCATTAGAGATGGATACGTGCGCCGAGGAGGTCTACCATACCATACCATACCCCGGCTCCCCAGCGAGAGAGAGAGAGAGAGAGAGAGAGGTTATCCGGGGCAAATGATAACACGTAACAGACTGAACCCCAGCACTTTTTACGTGTTTTGCACTGAACAGCACAGCGAGACTTATCCACCATATCCCAAGAACGGTTCACACATGGATCTTAGGGCTGCGGCAGACGCCGCGAGCCTGCACAGCCTACGCACGCAGGCCGAACCGCTTTTCTCTTCACACGCTAAGAGTGTGCAGTGAGCCGACTGTGCGCTGGACAATACACACAGAACGATAGCGAACGGTCAACGGCGTGGCCAGGAAAAAAAATTAGGACCGTGTTTTATTCACTTTTGAGCCAACAGCGGGGCGCGTCAGTGCCCCTTGGCAAGCCGATTTAAATAGGGAGTGCATTTTACCGCTGCATGGCGAGCAAACTCGCCACGTCTGATGTAGTTTTAAGTAGAAACTTAAGTGTGGTTATCGTAGGAGAAATGGACCTGGCCGGCGACGATTCGATTGAGTGCAGACATGGTCGAGTAGTCTGGTATTCCAGCGTCAAGCGTATTTTTGTCTCCACCCTGTGTACATTTAGATTGACACGAAGCGGTCGTGTGGTCAGATGGTGAGCGAACCAGTGTCAGAAATTATCTAGACGGGGAAGCGACAGAAAGTTCTGATAATGTAGGTTTGCTGCCGGGGATAGTGTTGTTGGTTTTTGTTTTGTTTTGTTTTGTTTTGTTTTGGTTAATTTGTTTTTTGCTTCCTTGTTTGTTGTGTTTTAGTTTTGTATATATATACATTTGTTGTTTGGTATGTTTTGTTTTGTTTTTTGTTGTTGTTTGTTTTGTTGTTGTTGGTGGTGGTGGTGGTGGTGGTGGTGGTGTTGGTGGTTTCTTTTTTATTTTGTTTTGTTGTTTGTTTGTTTTTGTGTTTACTTTAGTTTTATTTTTAGGGGGAAGGGGGAGGCGGGGGCAATGGGGTGTGGGGGGGGGGGGGGTGTGGTAGTGATTCTGAGGTAAGATCACGACCCTCTAAGTGAATTTTAAGTATAATATTATTCAGAAGGCTCTCCTCGGCTCATCCACCACCCCCCCCCCCCACCCCCAACCCCCTTCACCCCACCCCACCCCAAACACCCATCCTCCAACCCCCGACCCCCCACCCGCTCCCTTCACTCATTCACCCCTTTTTTTCACCCAGACTGAGAACATGATACGTGAAGTCCGCTTGCTCTAACCGAACCTGAAGACACTGACGTCATGACAACGTATCTTGCTATTACATGGCGATACACGCACTGTAAACGGCATTGGTTCCGGCTGTCCGCTCTGGTTTCTCTTCGGACAATTCCGTCTGAAGTGAACGACAAACAGGCTTAATCGGAGATGGGCCAAGGCATTGTAGCTCAGACAGGTGTGTAAATGCTTCTTACCATTACGGTATTGTTTTCCTGACCATAGTGGTCACGCGAGTAGGCAAAGGAGAAAGACAGAGCTCTGAGAGGAAACCAGGTACGAATCTTGCATTATTGCTGTACATGAATTTTGCAGTTCACGTCTTCAATGATGTCACTGTTTGTTGGGCTGAAACAGTTTTGTGTTGAACGAGAGGCATAATTGTATATGCAGAGTAACCCATTCCATATTTCTATCCCTGCTTATAGGGTGACTGTGAGAGTAAGCACGACAGTGGCTCACTCGGCGTTTAGTCATTGTGCCTCTCTCCTGCAATCGAGGATGTGACTTCCCCGATCACTCATGTGTGTGTGTGTGTGTGTGTGTGTGTGTGTGTGTGTGTGTGTGTGTGTGTATGTGCTTGGTGTGTGTGTGTGCTTGGTGTGTGTGTGTGTGTGTGTGTGTGTGTGTGTGTGTGAGAGAGAGAGAGAGAGAGAGAGAGAGAGAGATGTGCACACTTTTTTTTTTTTTTTTTTTTGCAACTACTTTGTTACCCTGTTCGGGAAATTCGAGCTGATTCCCCCAGCGGAAGCGCGCCGCCGCGGTGCAATACCTATCCTTTTTTTTTTCTTTTTTTTTTTCAATTTTGTCAGGGGAGGAATGCGGGATTACCCGGAGAGAGTCCCCAGAGGAGCAGCCCGGTTGCCAGGAAAAACCGGTACCACACATTACATGCTCGACCTGGGCTCAAACCCACGCTTCATAGCCGTGACAGCGGCGAAGGCCGTTCAGTAGCGCAGCGGCCAAGTCCGACGCGCAACCTATTTGTCCACAGCTTACTCCCTCGATCAAGATATTTTGGCTTACCTCATGATGACGGTTTAAAACCCGTGCATATCCGTCTTTGTATTTATTATCTGAAAAGATTGTGATGATATTCCTGCCTCATCAAACCCAACCAGACCGCATCGTAATTCCGATTCAGTTGTTTGAGGGGGCGGGAAGGGAAGCGGAGGGGGGGGGGGGGCAGCAGCCCGCACGTGCCCTCAAGCAAAAGATACCCAGGGCGATAACTAGAAAAAGCAGGATGTCGATGGGTACAGCTAAATTTACCGCCAGCATGCCATGGGTTTTTACTGTAGTCATTCAAGCGTGAAAGAGTGGTCCGGCTGTCCACAACACAGCGTGTAATGTCATGACTGGGGTACAGGTTAAAGATCTGCAATCTCAGCAAAAAGCCGCAAACACTGCGTTTTCTAAAACTGCGACTCCTTCGACTGTGTATAATCCAGGCAACTCTGTCACAGTTGCAGAGTTTTCAGCGCTTCGGGGACCCTTATAAAACCAGAGCACGAGTTTGCCGTGACATCATTTGGCTTTTGGTCAGTGAGCGAGACACATCGCTAGAGTGTCTAGCGGATGTTGAGTGCGCACGATCTTTCTCGCTCAGTGTCAAAACGCAAACTGAGCTGTGAAATCAGGCTGCCCTTGGCTCTTCTTGGGGTTTCAGGGACACTGAAAACTCTGCAACTGTGACAGAGTTGACTGTGCTTGCACGACCGACTCTGTAATTTTTTTTTTCACACTTCGGAAAGCTTTTTGTTGGGAGCTTAGATCTTTAAGGTCTCCTTACAGGATGTACTTTGTAGTTATTGACCCTCTCTCTCTCTCTCAGGGGAGCCTGAGCAATCCAGAGGGTAGGATGGACTTTCAGTGCCCGGCTTGTGTGTTCGATTCCCGGCTGGGGCCAAATATTTGTGATGGCGTTTTTCTCGTTGTCGTTCTCAGATATCACCAAAATGTGGTGGAAAAGGACGTTAAACTTCTAAACACCTCTCTCTCTCTCTCTCTCTCTCTCTCTCTCTCTCTCTCTCTCTCTCTCTCTCTAACTTTGTGCACGATGAAGTATATATATGCTGAAACTATTTCTGTGCGATTACCCCACTATAAAAGCTTACATATGTTAACAATTTAATCATAATGTTTGAAAATAACTCTTCGCATTAAATTTAAGGGAGGAGGGGGGGGAGAAGGAGGCGAGGGGGTGGGGGGGGGGAATGATGCCACTCACGAGGCCCTGAGGCCGTTCGCGTGATGCTCCACTTTTTGTAGTCGTCGTCGTTGTCGCTGTCATCATCATCATCGTCGTCGTCATGCATCATCATCGTCATCGTAGCCATCATCATCATCATCACCATCACCGTCGTCGTCGTCGTCATCATTACTGTTGTCGTCGTCGTCGTCATCTCCCAGTCTTGACAGTTTCACATACTTGCTGACCCTCAGTGACGAAGCATGTTTATGCAAGCTCTCAGAATGACGCCCACAAACACATCGATAAATAAAAGATCTACCCGGTCACGCACAACAAGCACATAATGAAATGACATGCGTCCTGGTTAAAGCGGAAACGGAGGTGACAGGGGTTGGGAGGAGGAGGGTGGATTTCTGGGTAAAGGAGGGGAGATGAAGGAAGGGAGGTGGGGGGACGGGGGGGGGGGGGGCATGGCTTTAATTAATGCCTAGTGCGGGTAACGATCTGAATGACGTCTGGTCAAATCCGTGTTGAAAAAGGATGCTGCTAGATTTAGTCTCGGCAAAACTTTCGAAGGTGACAGACAGATTTTGGGGGAGATTGAAGGCTGAGCTACTGACGGTAAGATGAGTTATCTCTTCTTCCTTGTTTTTTTTTTTTTTCATATTGGTTGAGCTTTGTATATTTTGCACAAATTATACATGTACCCTATTAATACATTCCCTTCTTTTGTGATGTTCAGTAAGTGATGAAAATTACGAGTGTGTGTTCACAATATTTTGATCAACTTTAAACTGATCTAAAGAGGTGGGGGGTTAAACCTGACCGGGAAGAATCGGTTGATTGACTGCAACGAATTTCACGAGAGAGTCTGTTCCACAGAGCAGGTCTTCGACAAAAACAAACAAACAAAGAAAACAAAACAATCTAAAAACTAAAGCGTTGACCAGAGTATTTGGTTTATCACACACGCACTCACTCATCCACCACGTTCACGGACGAAAAAACAAACAAACAAAAAAAAACCCAAAACAACAAACATACACTCAAACAGTGATTGACTGATCTAGTTACAATTTAATCTTCTAACAGGCGGGGTGATGAGAATTCGTGAATCAGAGGACGAGGGAAGCTGTCTCACAGGCTTGTACACGGGGAAGGGGGGGGGGGGGGAGCGGGAGGGGTGTTCAAAATGCCACTTTCCAACATTTCCACGACGCTTGCTCTTGTTTAAAACAGTTATTTTAAAACACGAGCAAATACACCTCTTTATATTGTAGTAACGTATCAGTACAAGTCGGTTTCTGGTTGATAAACGGCCATTTTCAATCGTTCTAACCGACAACTGAAAATCCAAAGTGTTTTTTCGGTCCTACGGCGTTTTGAATTTGAAACACACACACACACACACACACACACACACACACACGCACACACACACACACACACACGCACACGCACGCGCACGCACACACACACACACACACACACACACACACACACACACACTCGCGGTGCTATGGCGTGTCAACCCGCCGATTGATCTGAAGCGGCATAGCACCAGCAAAACGCCCGCCCGTTTTGTTTTACCCCCGTGTTGTATAAAATGATGCAGAAGGTCAGAGAGACAGACAGGATCCAGAGGAGAGAGAGAGAGAGAGAGAGAGAGAGAGAGAGAGGAAAAAAGAAAAGGTCAGAGTTAGGAGTTTGTTCCGGATGCGTGTTGCTATCGCGTTCAGTAACGAGCGGAGTGTGCGTAGACACGGGATGTAGCCAACCTGGACCGGCCCCAGTGTTTCCGGTCGTACCACGGGGGGTGAAACGAAATAGACGGGCGTTTTTGAGGTGATAATCTATGCCGCCCGAAATCATTGCACAGTCAATTAGCGGGTTCCGACGCCATAACACCGCGGTTTTTTTGGGGAGGGTTAGGGTTAGGGTTATCCTAGGATATCCTAGGGTTATCCTATGATAAATGGGGATGGTTCCGAAATATCCTTGGATTTGGGGGGAACCGGTTCCGATTTATCCTGGTTCGGAAATAATTCTACGACACCGGGGTGGCTGAAAGGTAGAGCGTTGGACTTCTAATGCTCGGGCCGTGAGTTTGTGTCCCGGCTGGAGCCAAATACTTGTGCTGGCTTTTTCATCGTTGCCCCGTCTTTGATATCACCCGTATGTGGTGGAAAAGGACGTTAACCCCCCCCCCCCCACACACACACACACACACACGATCCTCTAGCCCCTGCAACAACGCCAAATCGGGCTAACCGAGACAGGGCTGAGCTAAGTAATGTCTAAGAGGAAAACAATCAAACTACTCGGTGACAAGGAAAGTGGACAGTAGTGAACAACTTTGAGGTCCCAATGTTCTATCACAGCGTGCACAGAAGCGATGAAAACTGTCGCTTTCACCAGCACAGTACATTTTCAGCCTGTTTAGAGAGTATTGCCTGCATGAGTTGTCTCCCTTGCCGCAGCAAGCAAATCGGGCTAATCGAGACCGAGCTGAGCTAAGTGATACCTAAGAAGGAAAAAACAAAAATACTCGGTGACAAGGAAAGTGGACAGTAGCGAACAACTTTGAGGTCCCCGTGTTATTCCACAGTGTGCACAGAAGCGGTGGAAACTGTCGCATTCACCAGCACAGTACATTTTCAGCCTGTTTGGAGATTATTACCTGCGTGATTTGTTACCCGTGCGTACACAAACCCGCAGAATGCATGCATGGCAGCTTTGTGCTCTGCCACGAAAAATGCGTGCTGGTTGCGACAAAGGAGACTACTCATAGAGGCAATAATCTCTAAAGATGTACTGAACTGGTGAATGCGACAGTTCCCACCGCTTCTGTGCACACTGTGGAATAACACGGGGACCTCAAAGTTGTTCGCTACTGTCCACTTTCCTTGTCACCGAGTAGTTTGATTGTTTCCCTCTTAGACATTACTAAGCTCAGCCCGGTCTCGGTTAGCCCGATTTGACGTAGTTGCAGGGGATAGAGGATCGCCGCCCCTGGAACAGGGTTGTCATCGTCGGAACTATTGAAGCCGAGTAGCACCCGAAACACTGCCATCAATTTTGACTACATCCCGTGGTAAACAAGGATGGCATTACTGTGCTTATACACTAGGTCGCCAATAAACAAATGTAGGCTTGGCGACCCTCTCGATTTTTTTTTTACTTGAGGGGATTTCAATCATGGGAATATGCGCGAACTAATCTAAGCGGGACTTGCGCACAGTATTGTTTTGTTCTGTTAAAGGATTGTATTCCGACAATTTTATGCTGAAAATTTGTTCTGTTACTGTATCTAACATCGTACCATTTACCAGGCGTTTTAAATTAACACGGACACTTCTTTCAAATCAAAGAGGTTTCTCCGAACTAATCTGAACGCAAGTTGAGCACGGTATTGTTTTGTTCTGGTGAAGGATAGTATTCCGAAAACTGTATACTCACAATTTCTTCTGAACTGATACTGTCTACTCTGTGTGTGTGTGTGTGTGTGTGTGTGTGTGTGTGTGTGTGTGTGTGTGTGTGTGTGTGTGTGTGTGTGTGCCTTTCACCTGAGGAGATCCGCTTCACCATTTCCAGTATATGAGGTAGTCTACACAAATATTTGTGACATTTTCAGCACAAAGATAGGGGGGGGGGGGGGTGAGACACGGAGGGGGATGGTGAATGTCCCCTCCCTGTGTGTGTGTGTGTGTGTGTGTGTGTGTGTGTGTGTGTGTGTGTGTGTGTGTGTGTGTGTGTGTGTGAGAGAGAGAGAGAGAGAGAGAGAGACAGACAGACAGAGAGGGTGGGTTGGTGTTCGTAATACTTTGACACTTTTTTTTTTTCAAATCAAAGGAGGGTTTACCGAACTAATCTTAACTCAACTTGCACACGGTCTTGTTTTGTTTTGTCGTATTTCAAAATTTGTTCTGAACTTGTTCGATACTATCTAACACCGTTAGCAGGCGTTCGTGACACTTTGATACTTTTTCAGATCAAAGAGGGTTTCCCGAACTAATCTATATACTCAACTTGCGCAAAGTATTGTTTTGTTCTGTTAAAGTACTGTATTCCGACAACTTCATGCTAAGAATTTGTTCTCAGTTAATTTACAGACAGTTAAGCTGTGACAAAATGTGATTTTGTAACAACCATGAGATATTTTCTTAAAGATACATCCTGCAGTTTTTTTTTTTTTTTTTTTAAGGTTTACAGACCGACCTGGGTTTGTAACCGTGAAAAGAATACGATACCATTTAGACTTGTGCAAAATATGAACCATTTGGGGGCTGTCGTTGCAACGACAGGGGATTTGGTCTAGTGGTTAAGGCATCCGACTTCGGATCCTGAGCTGCCTGGTTCGAGTTCCCGGTGGGCAGGAATATGGTTGGATTTTTCCAAACCATATCGAGTCAAAATCCATGTGCACACGCGTTTACGGTGCCTGTGTCGCCTTCGTGTACACACGCACGCACAAATATCAAGTGTGCACGCTAAAAATCCCACGTTCATCTTTCGAAGAAGAGTAGGCTGTGGCCGGTGGCGTGGTAAAACAGAAATACTGTCGCACGCACCAGAGTGAATAGCAGGGTGGAGGTTTGCACATAAAGTAGCGCTTAGCAGCAGCAGGCTTTCACTGCTTCGTCCTCCAGCCCTGCGGCGCCATGAGCATCACGGTAGAGATGGATACGTGCGCCCAGGAGAAGTCTACCATAACATATGAGCCACAACGTGAGCCAAAACATACGCCTGCCGCCTATTTCACTTCCAAGTGACGTGACGCGTTTGTATGAAACAGGCTACAACCACAGACGTAAAGAGATAGACGCACCGCCGCACGCTGCCACCGCTGCTTGCGAGTGTCGCTATCGCGGTCATCTTGTGAATACCAGAACTCAGATGCTCTGTGTACAGGACGCCTCGTTCGAAATACAAAGTTCTTTAGAAAGACGTCATCAGAAATGTGACGTAAGATAAAGCGGACCAATGCTATGCGCGCTATGTAAACAGCTGATAGCGTCTGGCCAATGCTATGCGCGCTATGTAAACAGCTGGCACTTCCAGGTACTCGCAACATGGCGCGCGGCGGTGTCACACTTCCAGCACCGCAGGGGGTCTATCTCTATACGTCGATGGCTACAACTCGGTCAAGTGGTTGTCTCAGTGCGACTCGCTCGTGGTCAATGGCAACGTAACAGGTTTACAAAGCTCTAGAATATACTTTGGGAGGACCACTGACTCAATACTGGCAGCATCAGTGCAAAACACGCTTTTCAGACGGTGGTAGTTAATAAAAATAATAATAATAATAATATTAAATGGTATTTGTAGGGCGCATTTCTTTCAATGCGCCTATCACTCACTCACGCTCACGCACATTATACAACGATGAACGAACACACACTGGTGAAACTGATTGGTTAGACAGAAAATTACTGGTGTTAGTTATTTGTGGCCTCACGCCGCTCAAGCAACAAAGACCAGCACACGGCTGAGGGAATTACTGGAAGGCTTTGCAGAAAAGGAACGTTTTCAGATTGCTCTTGAAAACAGAGTGTGGGCTTATGGTATGAGTTACTCATCCTGCCTGGCGCCCCTTTAATTTTTGCTTGCAAAATTAGTTTCAATGGTGTTCCTAGAGATAAAACATGATAATCCCATGGAACGGCAAAGAAAAATGTCACTTTATCACCACAATCAACATAGAGAGTGAGCAAGCTGAGCTGCAGGCCGAAGGACACAAATACACAGGGCCTCCAAATGCATATATGTGACGCCCCCCCACGATTTGAGTCTGAAGTCACTTTTTGAAGTTTTTGAGGTTTTGATATGATCTTACAGGTTTTTTAATGCTGAATCCAATGGTGAAAACCAGATTAAAATCGGATAATTATTTTTGAAGTTATGATCTGTTAAAATGACGTACCCCATGAAACAAAATAGCCACCTCGGTCGGAAAATCGGGTGTTGCACTATTCAGCTGCATGTAACTTCCGACTCATTTCGTGGCGTAGCGTCACATATATTCCCTATTAGCCTCAGGCATCATAGTTCATTTTCATTTTATAAAAGAATTTATTTCAAGCCAAAATCTATCCCCTGTCGGTTGTTACAAAAATCGCCTTTTGTCACAAGTTCACTTACAAGCGCAGCTGGTCGAAAACATAAGCTGGTCGAAAACATAAGTTGGTTTACTACGTGAAAGCCTAGTAATGTTGGACGGTGCATCCTTAAAATAAACAGACCGCTCACGCTGCAGCCTACCGGCCATTGCCAGTAAAATACAACCAACCACTGAAACAAATTAAATACTAAATTGTTTTTTGTCCCAGAACAATTCCAAATTGTGAATATACTCTTTTTTTGGCCGCCTTTTCGCCTGAAAGTGACAGATGTCTCTGTATCAACGTGTCCAATCGCAATTAAGTCCAGCAAACGGATTTCGACGGTAGCAATCGTGTATGCATAAAAGCAATAATCTGGTTTCGGTTTCATCGTTATTCACACAGATAGAATGAGACCGACTGGCATTTATGGTGGTGGATAATGACACTGGCTGCAGGTGGAAACGCGAAATTGTCAATCGTTATAACGTGTTCGCAGTAATTGCAGTGAGCCTGCTTTGCGCAGTGAGTCGATCGTAATGTTGTATTGTGCCAGAAACAATAAATACATAGAGCTTACATGGTTAGTTCGAGTGGTTTAGCACGAAAGAAACTGCGAAAGGTTTCAACTTTTTGCCGTAGCTACCGAGCCTGTTACGAGCGTGGCTGTGCCGTTTGTTTGTATTTTGTTTGTATGCTGTGGGATAATAGCTGTAATGTTTTTGTAGGTTTAGTGAGATAGAGAAGTCGCTATGTTTAGTTCATATTCTGTTTTAGTAATGTAAATCTGTTTCCCTTAATCCTGAAGTTTCTATTGTTATCACGAGTATTCGAGAAGTGGTGACCTTGTTTTGTCTGTAGCTATTTCGCCTCGGGCAGCGGTATGCACCTAGGGCCAAGAGCTGAGTCGCTCGGAAATTTCGTGCAAATCGCTTTGTTCTGACTTGTTTACGATTAGAAGGTGTTATATAACGCGCCTAGGTTCGGCAGGCAGGGACTTGATTATTCTGGTTTCTTCTTTAGTTTTAAAATAGTAAGGTGATTCACGTTCTGATTTTTGATTGGTTCTTTTATAAGTGGTCCAGAATGTACTAGAATACTGTAATTGTATATAGGCCCGGAGATGTTTGCGTGTGGGTGTGTGCACTAGAGAAGCTTGTATGTGCGAAGCTTGAAAGTGCAGTTTAACACCAGAGAAGTGCTGTAATAAACCCCAGACGGTTATAACTTTTCTACGCGCTCATGTACGTGTCTTCTGTGAGTGAAAGACTAACCAGCAGTCCATAAGAACTCGCTACGTGAGGAGTTGTTTCGCCTGTGTGTCATCGTTTCACCTCGATAAGACGACGGGCTCTTCAACATTTCTCCACACATAACAGAGCCGCTGAAACATCTCGTGGTTTCTTTCGTGGTAAACCACTCGCACTAATCATGTAAGCTGTTTATACCGCGAGCATTCAGACTCTCACCTCTACTGCTCTAGTCGCATACATTTTCCGCGACATTTTATTTTTCTGGTAGGTCGACTAGTGATTTTTGTACCCTCCTCAAAATTCTGCGCACTGACTTGTGAGGAAATGATGCATGGGGTATTCGAAAGTGGCTGATGTTAAAAAAAAAATCATTCAAAGCATGTGCTCATGTACTGGCATTCAAAAGTGCACTCGCAAATACTTTGCACAGAATTTTCTGTGCGATCATTTTTATTTTTTACGTGATCCAAGCAATATAAAATTTCACCCCAAACGTGAACAAAATAACTATGCACCGGCTGTGACGTATGAGTTCCAAATGTTTGAAATGACGCACTCTCTGCGCGTCTTTGACTGATGACGTAACTTGAGTGTGGATTGGGGAACTTGTTAACCACTGAGTGAGTTATGGAAAGTCATAACTCACACTTTCTCCCTCTGTTTCCTTACTATTTTCAGACAAGAAGCACTGATAGTTAACTCACTTTACACCACTCGCCAGTGCAAATTTTCGGTGAGTTAACTATGAGTGCTTTACGTCCGAAAAAAAGTAATGAAATAGAGAGCGAAAGTGTGAGTTATGACTTTCCATAACCCACTGAGTGGTTTACGAGTTCACAAAAACACACTCCAGTTACGTCATCAGTCAGAAAGTGCATCATTTCAAACATTTGGAACTCATACGTCACGGCCGGTGCACAGTTATTTTGCTCAATTTTGGGGATGAAATTTTATTTTGCTTTCACTTAAAAAATGAAAAGAAAATTCTCTGCGAAGTATTTGCGAGTGCACCCCTGAATGTCAGTACATGAATACATGCTTTGAATGATATTCTTCTTAACATCAACTTCAACTGCCCTACGCATCTGATGATCATTTCCTCACAAGTCAATGTGCAGAATTTTGAGGTGGTGCAGAAGTCACTGGTCACCCTACCAGAAAAAAATAAGATATTGCAGAAAATGTATGCGACTAGAGCAGTAAATTTATGCGACTAGAGCAGTAGAGGTAAGAGTCTGAATGCTCGTGGTATGAACAGCTTACATGATTAGGCTAGTTCGAGCGGTTTAGGGCGAAAGACTAACCCTTCGACGGTTCGATTATTTGCGTAGCTACCTCGCCGGAGACTCGGTAGCTACACAAACAATCGAACCATCGAGGGGTAGGCTCGGTAGCTACACAAACAATCGAACCATCGAGGGGTTAGCCTTTCGCCGTAAACCACGAGAACTAATCATGTAAGCTCTGTGAAAAGTTGCACTGACGAGCGGTATCGATATGAGTGGCATCATAAAGTTATTGTAGCGTGTGAAACAAACAGAATATGAAGCCTCCACATTGTGCAACCACATGAAACGCTCTCACATCTGTACACGAGCAAAACACAGAGGTGTTTGTTGCATTTAAAGGGAAACGTGTGAAGTGCTCCAAACTCACGTATCGATCCGGTCTGCAGCAAGCTGACAAATTAACGTATGATGTAATGAAGATACGGACACTAAACACATTTATACTTAGTTATACTGTTTGTCGGAAGCATGGAAGTCTGTAGGTATGTGTGGGAAAAGAGGGGGGGAGGGGGGGGAGCGGGAATGACTGTTGCTTTGTGTGTGTGCGGGGGGTGGGGTGGGCGTGGTGGGGGGGGGGGGGGATGTCTGTTGCTTTGTGTATGTGTGTGTGTGTGTGTGTGTGTGGGTGGGGAGGGAGGAGATGTTTGTTGCTGTGTGTGTGTGTGTGTGTGTGTGTGTGTGTGTGTGTGTGTGTGTGTGTGTGTGTGTTAGAGGAGGGGGAGGGGGCTGTGTTACTGTCCCATCTGTATGTGTACTTGTTGAATATACATAAACATAGTAATGTGACTTGTAGTCAATGTAGTTCAAGGAGGACTTGTCCAGTGACACAAAAAGCACATATCTCCTAGATCTGGGCATCACTCTCAGCTTTACTTACTTCCCCTACTTTGAAATTGACCTGATTGAGGGGTGTGTGTGTGGGGGGGGGGGGGTTGGAAGGGGGGGGGACTGTTTTGTTTCCAAACTTCTCCGGCCTGTTATATCAGTAGCCAGTAAAGAAAAGACAACTCAGCCTTGCCTGAGGTGGGAGTTGCTAATCCTGAAATCGGCTCATTTAAATGTTGTTTTTGTTGTTTATTTACTCTGTTGTTTATAAACAAAATGACACAATCCTTTTTCCCAACATAGTCACAACCTTTATTGACAAAGTCATGCAATTTCAAAGATGAGACTAAAAAATTGACTGAGATACACTCATTTGAATGGAAATGGGTGATTTTTTTTTACCCACTGGGTATGGCGAAGGTTTAAGGACCTGTTACTACTATCCGGACAGATGGGGCCATGTGGTTTCCCAATCTCAGCTTCTAGCGAAGAATTGTTGCCATCGCGTCTCTTACCAGTGGAAAATTTTCAGTGACTTAACTTCGAGTGCTTTACGTCTGAAAATAGTAAGGAAACAGAGAGCGAAAGTGTAAGTCATGACTTTCCATAACCCACTCAGTGGTTTACTACGAGTTCACAAAAACACTCCAGTTACGTCATCGGTCAGTGGCCTTGAAATGGAGATCTCTGATCTTCTGCTAAAACCGCTGAAAATGGATTTTTTAAAAAAGGGTGATGTTGGCTGCATTCGGAAAGACAATGCAGAAAACAGCAAAACAATAAACCAAACGCAGCCCGGAAACGTGTCTCCATTTTTCTCTCCAAAATGTATCAGTACTTCAAGCTTATTTTACTAAATGTGCAAAGTATCGTTGAATGCACCTTTAAATCATATACATGAAATGTGATCACTGGCAGCAGATGCAAACTGCATCACCGGAGTTTTTCTCGTATTCACGGTGACTGTCTGACCCGTTTTGAGCTGTTACTTGCCTGCGTGATGTCAGTGACGATGCGCACTGCAAGGGAGATATAGCTTGCTGTCGAGTGTGATTCCTTCTCCGGTGGTAAGGGTTTTGCTGCTGATGTTGTTGTTGTTGTTTGGTGTTGTTGTTGTTGTTGTTGGGTGTTTGTTGTTGGTGGTGGTGGTGGTGTTCAGCTCTGTTTTTTTTTTTTTTTTAATCATTCTACACGAGCTACGACCAAAGTAATTTTTCCCGTAGTTATCCGGGGGAGCCGGGATGGTCGAATGGTGGAGCGGTGGACTTCTAATGCTCGGGTCGTGAGTTCGATCCCGGCTGGGGCCAAATATTTATGCTGGCTTTTTCATTGTTGCCCTGTCTTTGATATCACCCTATGTGGTGGAAAAGGACGTTAAACCCCCAAACACCCACCCACCCCACCCCGTAGTTATCGGTCTAGGTGAAATTACTCCCTAAGAAACGATTTCTGTTTACATTGGTTACCGTTGGTATGTTGTTGTTGTTGTTGTTGTTGTCGTTGTTGTTGCTGCTGCTGCTGCTGCTGTTGTTGTTGCTGCTGCTGTTTTTGTTGTTTTGTTGTTGTTACAGATTTATTATTGTAGTGTCAGTGTAGCCAGTGATCATTGTATTAGGGGCTCGCTTCCTTCCTTTCTTTCTTTGATTTGATTTTCGCTTTCTCTCTCTCTCTCTCTCTCTCTCTCCCACAAGGGACAGTCTGCTCCCAGTGCCTCCCAGTGCCTCGTCCAAGGGTTGATATCTATAAATGTAGCCTGTCTTTCTCAGGGGCATCCGTATGAGACTCTTTACCACGGAGTATCCAAAACGTTTCCAAAATCATTAACTTCAAACAAATTCTACAGGACACGCTCATCTGACCCTGTAAACAGAAACGGGTTACATACATGCAGCCGATACACGAATACAAGTATATGGCCACGCAGATAGTAAACTTTGAAATTATTCTTTCGTGGTTGAATTTACTGTGTCGGCAATTTGTTTCAACGGTCTCATCTTTACATTTAATGTTGTTCGTCAAACTTGTAAAACAAGACAGCACGCAGTGGTTTTGAATGGAACCACTTCTTTTCGCGGTGTAGGTGGGAATGGTCGCTGTAAAAAGGTCTGTCAAAAATGAGCACTTGGATCACTAAATTGGATTTTCCAAGAGAAAAGAAAATGCTCGTGGTATAAACAGCTTACATGATTAGTTCTCGTGGTTTACGGCGAAAGACTAACCCCGAGAAGGTTCGATTGTTTGTGAAGCTACCGAGCCTCGAGGTAGCTACACAAACAATCGAACCATCTCGGGGTTAGTCTTTCGCCGTAAACCACGAGAACTAATCGTGTAAGCTATATATAATTAGCTTTCCTTTGCGCATGTGCATGAAACTTTGTAGCGGTTACCTGATAAAGTCTCTACTTACGTTGTCTCACTGTCAGACTGCACAAAAATTCATTATCAAGGGCAGGAGAATTGTAACTACTCCAGCTGGATTTGTCATAGTTCGTATTCTACAAACTCTATAGACTTTGTACCACACTGCTGGGAAAACACGGGGAACCAGGGTGGCCGAATGGTAGAGCGTTGGACTTCTAATGCTCGGGTCTTGAGTTCGTATCCCGGCTGGGGCCAAATATTTGTGCTGGCTTTTTCAACGTTGCCCCGTCTTTGATATCACCCGTACGTGGTGGTTAGTTAGTTAGTTATTTAGGGCTTAACGCCGCGCAAGCAACAGAGGCTAATTCGCGGCAAGTACGTGGTGGAAAAGGACGTTAAGCCCACCCACCCCCCTCCGCCAAGCCTTTCAAATTCAAATTCAAATGCACTTTATTCATCCCGAACAGGGCAATTAAGATACAAGACAGGCTCAGTATACATCAACAAATAAATCATTAAGAACAATCAATATCAATCACAGATTCAACTAATTATATTAATTTAAAATAATTAAGAATTAAGAAATAGCGTAGGAGTTCATCAGTAGGATTTTGGATAGTTAAACCTCTGTTAAGCCTGTCTGTGTGTACCATGAATTCGTCGCACTGCCAAATGTAAGAGGGGATGTAAATAGTGTGTGTGTGTGTGTGTGTGTGTGTGTGTGTGTGTGTGTGTGTGTGTGTGTGTGTGTGTGTGTGTGTGTGTGTGAGAGAGAGAGAGAGAGAGAGAGAGAGAGATCCTTCCTTCCCTCCCTGCTGTCGTGTCTGCAATACAACCTTGGAATCTGGAGAGCAGCGCTCTTTAAAAACAACTAGTAGTAGCAGTAGTAGTCGTTGTCGTAGTCGTAGTAGTAGTCGTAGTCGTAGTCGTAGTAGTCGTAGTCGTAGTAGTAGTCGTAGTAGTAGTCGTAGTAGAAGTAGTTCAGAGGCAACAAAGCTCTTTCGCATGGATTCAATTCAATTCAATTCAAAATACTTTATTGTCTGTTTAAGAAAGACTCTAAAAACAGAAAATCTTCTTTGGACTCACTTGATGCTCTGTCACAGATAAGATAAAATACAGTCATTAAAGATCTTGGTATAAAACATAAAAACAATAAAATAGGGTTAAACGTTGAGGTCAAACAAAACTTTAGGACAATTTAAAACGAGTAATCATACATAATGTCAAACTCTAAAACTGTTTGACAAGAACGGCGTGTAGAATTTATAGTTCATTGACATACATACACGCTAAAATGTAGACCAAGAGCCGTGAGCCTCAAAAAGCTTAGTACAGTAAGAAAGATACAATCTCGCAGCCAGGATGTGCACAACATCCAACTTTCGATCAAAGTATTGCGTTACTGAGACGGCTAAATCGACAACTTCATTTACTGACTGATTTCGCGAGACGAAAATTGTATTGTGTTGACTGAAGGAGCTAGCTTCTGCCTCTGCCCCGCAAAGCGATCCAACAGTCAGAGATTTTTGGATGCGCGTTTCGGGTTGCGAACCAGTTTTGCTCGTCGCGCACCAATTTTGTAGCGTACCAAATTTGTTGCGTAGCGTGGCTTTTTTTATCGACAAGGTAAAAGGCTTTTCCCTCCTTGTCCCGTGCTTGAAATCTTAGTTATTTGGTGGAAAAGGATGTTAACCGGGCAAATTACCAAACAAACTAAACAAACCATCATTTTCATCAACCCCCCCCCCCCCTTTTTTTTTCCAGAGAGCATCAGCAGAGAGGAGAGTTGAGAAACGAAACTTGCGCACCGGAACTCGCCATGGAAGGGGAACAACCGCCGCAAACGATAGACAACCCCAGCGAAAATTCTGAACAACATGGAAAGATTTCAGAGAGTGGCCAAGACGATCCACCTTCACCGGATCCAGTCTATGAGAAAAGGGCCATCAGCCAGTCTCTGGATTCTGGGATCCACCTGTCCGGTGCCAGACAAAGACTTGACGATCCAGGCCAATCCACTGTAAGTCTGTTGTCTGTGACGTCACTTGAGGAAGCCTCGTTCTCAAGCGGGGATGTGTCTCGTTCAGCCACCACGGATGACGTCAGAATCAACGTTGAAGGTAATTTTGTATCAGATTCCATTTTTGTGTCTCTTCTTCTTCTTCATTGTTGTTGTTGTTGTTGTTGTTGTTGTTGTCGTCGTCGTCGTCTTTGTGGTTGTTTATTTGTGATCTGTGATGTGAATTTGGAAATCTGGGGAAAAAATAGGGGGTCTGCCTAAAGTCCCGAACAAAACGATACAATATTACAACCATGACGTCGAAAATGGTTCACCAACCGTGCTTTTTCGTTTCATAATGTAACATAGCGCCTAACTTAAAATCAGTTCTAGGCGCTTAAAAAAGCATTATAAAGCATTTATATGAACAGATGAAAAAAAAACCATATGGAAGACAGATAAAAGACAGATAAACATATTATAAAAGGATGAAATTAGATAAAAGACAGAAAATAAGCTAAACATCCGTCCATACACACACACACACACACACACACACACACACACACACACACACACACACACACACACACACACGCGCGCGCGCGCGCGCGTCTCAGAAATTCCCGCAAAAAAGAACGCAGCAGCACAGTGTCACGTAAGGTGTCTATGACGCAGATTTCGTTACGTCACTGTGTGGGTGAAAGTATGTATTTTTTAAAGAAACGTCACAGTCTTGTTTTGTAGCACTGAAATGTGCTGCTGCGCGCAGCGAAATCTGCTCCATCCTAGAAAGTTGTTTCTCTATAGTTAACAATGTAACGTTGGGCAACTGATGCAAAATGGTCCGTGGTGCAGTACAAACCTAGGACAGCTAAACGAGTGATAGAAACAGATAAAACTGATGACAAATTCGAGAGTGCCCCCCCCCCCCAAGACAGAGAGAGACAGAGAGAGAGAGCAGGTCTTACAACCAAAATAACACGGCTATGAAAGGGAAAAGAAGGTGGGCTTTAACTCTGAAATGCTCATGCAAAAAAAATCGCAATTTTACTTGAAACCTTCAGATCACTAGGAGCCACTTCAGACCATTTGCAGCGGCCTCGCGAGTAGCGGGGAAAGGCCCACGCCTTACGTAATACTGGCTTGAAGTGGAGTTACAATAATCAACTCTATACAAGATATATCCAGATACAAGGAGTTAAAATAATCAACTCTGTGTAGAACAAGAGACAAAGGGTTACAATTGATAATCAATTCTAAATAGAAACAATAGACGAAGAGTTACAATAATCAACTCAAGATACAAGAATAGACAAAGAGTTACAACAATCAAGTCAAGATACAACAATAGACAAAGAGTTACAACAATCAACTCAAGATACAACAATAGACAAAGAATTACAATAATCAACTCTAGATACAACAATAGACAAAGAGTTACAACAATCAACTCAAGATACAACAATAGACAAAGAGTTACAACAATCAACTCAAGATACAACAATAGACAAAGAGTTACAACAATCAACTCAAGATACAACAATAGACAAAGAGTTACAACAATCAACTCAAGATACAACAATAGACAAAGAGTTACACTAATCAACTCAAGATACAACAATAGACAAAGAGTTACACTAATCAACTCTAGATACAACAATAGGCAAAGAGTTACAACAATCAAGTCAAGATACAACAATAGACAAAGAGTTACAACAATCAACTCAAGATACAACAATAGACAAAGAGTTACAATAATCAACTCTAGATACAACAATAGACAAAGAGTTACACTAATCAACTCAAGATACAACAATAGACAAAGAGTTACAATAATCAACTCAAGACGCAACAATAGACAGAGTTGCAATAATCAACTCAATATACAACAATAGACAAAGAGTTACAACAATCAACTCTAAATACAACATAAGACAAAGAGTTACAATAATCAGCTCAAGATGCAACAATAGACAAAGAGTTACAGCAATCAACTCTAAATACAAGAATAGACAAAGAGTTACAATAATCAACTCTAGATAGCACCAGAGAGTAAACAAACGTTTTGCTTCTAAAGACGAACAGGCAAGATGATTCTGATGATGATGATGATGATGATGATGATGATGATGATGATGGTGGTGGTGGTGGTGGTGGTGATAATCATGATGACGATTTTAGTGATGGAAATGGTCAATGTCTGTGCTATGCATGTATAATCTATTCAGGAGCTTCGGGGGTCGCTCCACAGGCGTCCAAACAGCAGCCGAGGAAGCGGTCGTCAGTGCTGTCACTGCTGGAACCCAAACGGACCCGGAAAGCCAGCTCTGTCTCCACCATCTCTGACCTGCCATTCAAACTCAGCAAGTAAGTCAAATATTGGTGATGATTTTATAATACACCCACCCCACCCCCCTCCACACACACACACACACACACACACACACACACACACACACACACACACACACACACACATCAAATCAAATACATACAAATACCATCTTTATTATCCCAAGCGGGAAATTCTGGTTTGGTGGTCATAAAAACAAGTCGGGGAGCCGGGGTGACCGAATGGTAGAGCGTTGGACTTCTAACGCTCGGGTCGTGAGTTCGTATCCTGGCTGGGGCCAAATATTTGTGTTGGCTCTTTCATCGTTGCCCAGTCTTTGATATCACCCTATGTGGTGGAAAAGGACGTTAAACCCCTAAACACCCACCCACCCATAAAAACAAGTCGATAATACACATCAAATGGAGAAACACCTAAAATAATGCACAATACACACGACAGTTAAGATAAAGATTTGTATTAATTAAATATCACGTACAATAATCTTAGTATTATAATGATATGTATCATTTAGAATAGCTATTAAAGTTATCGCACATTAAATAATAATAATTCTAAATTATTCAGTCACAGACTCTGTCCACCATGCTCGGTCCTTTCAATTACGGGGAGCCGGGGTGGCCGAATGGTAGAGCGTTGGGCTTCTAATGCTCGGGTCGTGAGTTCGTATCCCGGCTGGGGCCAAAATATTTCTGCTGGCTTTTTCATCGTTGCCCCGTCTTTGATATCACCCACACGTGGTGGAAAAGGACGTTAAACACCCACCCACCACCCCACCACCACCACAAACCTTTCAATGACAGGACAATTTAACACACAGCAGATATTTCACAGCGCCGAAGGGTACAAAACGTTTCGTAACATCCCCCAAAGGAAACCGGAGACCCATATCAAATATTTACTAGAGGCGGTCGTGTGACACAGACGTGTTCGCGTAGACGCGCTCATTGAGTTTGTCAGAAGAATGTCGTATCAATAGCGAACGTGAGCAAGAGAAAACCAGTATGTTGGGTGTAAACATTAGTTTTTCCTTGATATCTGTGGCCAGTGAAGACGACCGTTAGTGCACTTTTCGGGGCTGACAAGGACAGCTATGATTTTGCTGTGCGGGGAAAGTCGGATAACCCGGAGAGAAACCCCTGGACCCGCATGCAAAAGTCAGGGTTAGGGAGTTCAGCCCTGGGTTAGAGTCTAACCTCGAACTAAACTACCTCTAGGGTTTTTGTTTTTTTTTTGTCTTAATTCAGGAAGCGGGTCCATTCCACCATAGTGCCTGAGCCGTTATAGAAGGATTTTTGTCTTTCTTTCTTCGCTTCCTTTTTTAAAATTTTGTTTTGGGGTTCTTTTGTCCTAGTCTGGGTTAGGCCCGTAGCCGTGGGTTAACGAAACTACCTCTAGCGTAATTTTTTTTTTTTTTTTTTTTGGGGGGGGGGGGTCTTAAATCAGGAAGCGGGTCCATTTCACCATGGTGCCTGAGCCGTTATAGAAGGATTTTTGTCTTTCTTTCTTCGCTTCCTTTTTTAAAATTTAGTTTTGGGGTTCTTTTGTCCTAGTCTGGGTTAGGCCCGTAGCCGTGGGTTAAATTAACCTCGAGTCTACACACGGGCCCAAATGAGCAGCCTGGTAGCCAGGAAAAACCGGTATCACATGTCACTACGACCTCTTATCTCATTCGGTTTGTCCCGGCAGTTTCTCCGCCTTGTGTGCAATTTGGCTCAGATGAGCACGTTATATGTTTTGACTTGTGCTCTGTTGTAATACTGTTACTGTTTGACGGCGATCCGTACGTGAATAAAATGTTTAAACCAAACTTACACGGCGCACTTCTCGACCTTGCCCTAGGTACAGGCTTCTGGCATTATGACTTGATACAAATGACTGCTTTAGATGCACATTATCTTTTGTAATTTTAACAGCTTCTCGACCTTGTCCTAATGACATGATTCTGGAATTATGACTTGAAACAAATGACTACTTTAGATGCACATTATCTTTTGTAACTTTAACAGCTCTCTCATAATGCAATATCAACAATGATACATTCGACACGTCATTTTTTTTTTTTTTTTTTTTTTTTTTAACAATTGCTGCAAGCACGTCTATTGCCTTTCTCTGTATATAAAGTACGGTTCAAAACCTGTTCCTCCTTTTTCTCGCTTTCCCACACGTCCTGAATATAGAGTGTACGCTTTCGCACCTTATTAACTGCCGCTGCCAAGTCTTGTGCAAACCTCCTGTGTGATATTTGTATTATATTACTACTGGTATTTCCATAACGGCACAGCTGTCAAAATTCCTGTGTGATATTTGTATTATATTACTACTGGTATTTCCATACCGGCACAGCTGTCAAAATTCCTGTGTGATATTTGTATTATATTACTACTGGTATTTCCATAACGGCACAGCTGTCAAAATTCCTGTGTGATATTTGTATTATATTACTACTGGTATTTCCATAACGGCACAGCTGTCAAAATTCCTGTGTGATATTTGTATTATATTACTACTGGTATTTCCATAACGGCACAGCTGTCAAAATTCCTGTGTGATATTTGTATTATATTACTACTGGTATTTCCATACCGGCACAGCTGTCAAAATTCCTGTGTGATATTTGTATTATATTACTACTGGTATTTCCATACCGGCACAGCTGTCAAAATTCCTGTGTGATATTTGTATTATATTACTACTGGTATTTCCATACCGGCACAGCTGTCAAAATTACGAAAAGACAATTTCATAACTCTCTCTCTCTCTCTCTCTCTCTCTCTCTCTCTCTCTCTATTCAAAACAAGCCTTTCCTTCGCTGGAGCATTACAATGGAATTCTCTCCCTTCACACCTGAAACTAAATATATCTACTTCTACGTTTAAGCGTGCACTCAAACAGTACCTGATGGATCGCACGTAACGTACGTTACGCGGCAACCTGTTATTTTGATTTTCTATTTTACATCAATTCAGTATTATATCAGTGATTTGTGTTTACAAAGGTCGTACGTGTGTGTGAATGCGTTTTAACCTGATGGACGATTTTCTCTATGGTTTTGTTTCTTGTAGTTTAGTGCATAATACCTTTTATATCTTGCTCCCTTTTTTCCCCGTAGTAGATAGTCTCTGTAGTATAAGCAACGGCAAGTTTGCAAACTGGCGAATTTCTGTCAAAACTTTTACCGTTGATAAATAAAGTTTCATCATCATCATCATCTCTCTCTCTCTCTCTCTTGCATACTTAACATGCGGCATTGATACGTGCAGAATTCTTTCGTCCGCCGTAATTATTCCAGACAGTTAGAATACAAAAGCAAGAAAGGAAAGTCCCTCATGAGTAGTATTGCAATAGGGGTACAGCTGTCAACGTAACAAAAGATAATACAGCCGCACTCGCCTAAACGAAACACGCTTAAGCAAAAAAACTCGGATAACAGAAAACGAAATCAATTCCCCGCCAGACCACCCCCCCCCCCCCCCCCCTCTTTGTAAGACTATTTCTAATTCGGATAAGCCAAACTCTGTCAAAAAATAGCTAACTCAAACACGGATATCTCAAACGTGATTTTGACAGATAAGCCGAACTCGAAACGCTGTCGGGGAGACTTTTTTTAAAATTCTTGCTTGAAAAACACGTCGGGAAGATAACTTATGAACATATTTCGTCACGGCGTAAAGAAATTCTGTAACACTTTTTTTTTATCGAGAACCTATGCTCTGTATCAAACGTAGGTCGTATTATCACGCGCCTGTGACTGACAAGCCGAGCCTGTGTTGTTGTTGCAGCTGTAACTGCTGTGGAGCTGTTGCTGCTGTTGTAGCTGTTGTAGTCATCCCGGACCGAGAACCGAGGTAACTATAGTTAAATATCGCGATCGGAAATTATCGTGTATCGAATACCGACCCGAATAGCCAGTCAGTTGGTAGATTAGGTTTTAGTTCGTCGTTCGAATTACGATGTTTCAGATGACGTGCGGTATGGTGTGGTGTAGCGGGTAGTGGGCATTGCGATGGGTGTCCCCTCTAAACCGTGGCCCGGTGAGCAGATACCGTCCCCTCGCCCCTGAGTCTACCTGCATGGTCTAGAAGGAGGTTGTGATCTCCCAAGAGCACCGTAGTGATCGGCCAAGATCGATTCCTGGTGTTTGTGACGTTGTGCTGTGGAGTGCAGTAACGGATCGTCTCTCAGTCTTCACCTCTCACCAAGGGGTTGGTCATCGTCATGTAATGTCAAATGATCGTCTCCATGTCAGTTTACATGAACCGTAATAGTACCAGGTGTTACGTCAAAATTGTTTTTATGTTCTTACCTTATTTGTTTGATTGTGTACTTGTCTCTGTTTCAATGTAATAAATACTGCCATGGGACTAAATTTCGAAAGGGTTTGTCGTGGGAGTCAGATATATCATTACAATACTTTCTGACTGTCTATCTAACTTTAGCCAGACAGAGATATGAAACCCTATTCGTTACACACGGCTATAATTATCCTACGGAAACGAACACGTCACCTGTTTTTTTAGTATGCGGGAAACTGATGACGTGTGCCACATGTTTTGCAGGCGCCATTGTTTGGACAGAACGAGTGGTAGA
>JACVVK020000262.1:597500-600000 GCA_018292915.2 Batillaria attramentaria
TCCCTCTGGGTTCAAAGCTGCGCGACCTTGTGTTTGAGAGCACCGAGACAATTTAGGCCCGTCACGGTAGCGCAGTGAGCGCCATTTCCCCACCGTGCACAGAGGTACTTTCCACTGAAAGACTCTGTGCCCCAGAGAGTGCGTTCCCCTTTGACAGAGTTACTTCCCGCAGACCTGACTGACAGGACGATTGCTTACTGGTATCGGAGAAGAGACCCCCTCTCTCTCTCTCTCGCCTTAGACGCGCGCTTGCCCGCGGACGCACGCACCCCCCCCCCCCTCCCCCTACACACACACACACACACACACACACACACACACACACACACACACACACACACATTATGCAAAGACCTTGGAATCAGAAAGACGCGTCACTCCTGCCCTCGTAAGAGAGACATATAGCGGGACAACGCGAAGAGTTGTCTGCCCGCATTAGCGCGCATCCTAGATCTGGCCCCTATAGTGACAGCATGGCGGAAAGTGGAAAGCGATCACAAAAGCATGCAATTGTGTTCTGCGCCGAATTGTTCAAATAACAGACAATTATAAACGGGGGAAATACTTCTTTTGGTATTCTTGTTGAAAAACAAACATTTTTTTTTTCGCTTTCTTGTGAAAAAAAAAAAAAAAAGACCTCAAGTGGTACGTGTGCATGCAGTGTAAACTAACAGTAAACACACGCGGCTGACGCAGATACAGCGTAATTTTTTTCCCTGACAACTTTACAAATCACGGTGACTTAAATTGTGCTAGCGTCTACCTGCATCTAAATTCAGAACACACACACAGAACAAAATCATCCGGCTGAACTTCATTCTAACCATTGTAAAACCATATCACAACATAGAATCTGCTGGATCGTCGGTCGCAGATATGATTAATGCTGAGTTAGCAGGAAGTATTCAGCGGATGCGTCCATCTTTGGATCTCTCGCACATTCGATCTTTCTGTGTTCCGTACTAGTTTTACTTGAACACATCGAACGAAATGCACTGCGTAGCCTACGTACAGCAGTGAAAGCCAAACTAGATCTTTCGTTCGTCCTCCGGAACTTTGAGAGTACTTATGTTTTCCATAGGCCTAAAACACATGCGAAATATATGGGGGGAGACCACCTGTCAGTCGCTGACATCTTCGTTTTTGTTTATTTTCTTAAAATGTTTTACGGCGGCTAGTGTAGGGTTGGGTCAAACAACTGCGTAGATCTGCAGGATGCGCACTACAACTCTTACGCGTTGTCCCTCAAAGGGAGGTAAGTGAACTATCTTTATGTTTCCAAGATCTTTGCATTATGCTTCTGAGTGTGAGTCAGTGGCAAAAACGAAACCCACTGAAATTCCCGCTTTCCACATGTCAAGTTGTAGAGACTCTTGCGAAAAGATACTGCATTTCGATGCAAAATAATTTCTAGACCATCCCAGAACATGCTGGTGCAGTAACGTCAGTAGATTACGTCACCTTGGAGAGATTTCGAGCCTTCCAGTAAGTTGAGGAATGTTCTAGATCTTACCTGTTCAGTTCGTAAGCAGCCCTGCACAGCGTTCTGGATTCTTCTTCTTTCATGAATTTGTTCTCCGCGCATATTCTGTTCATAAAGTATTGGAGTTGTAGTCTGTTGTATCCCGTATCATCTCTGCGAGTGCACGATGATGGCGACATAGCATAAGTAAAATACAACACCACGTCTCCAAACAGAGGAATTCGGAAAGAAAGTGGCGAGACACCCCCAAGAAAAAACAGCATCACGTCAATCAAACATGACGCACTTACTTTACGTCAGTGCGCGTGCGTCTCTTCTTCGATGTTTGTGAGGCGTGTGGCTTGCAGAGGAAATGTGCTGTGAGTACAAATTTTCGAGTCAACTGACGATAACGGCTGCAGTGAATTTTTCTAATTTTTTTGTATATTTTTTATGGCACCCCAGGCTCATTATCTATGTATAGTAGGAGCGATTTTGAGATCTAAAGTGTGTTCACCAGCACTTTCATCAGGTACGGCTTACGCCAAAAGTATAAAAGCGACAACCTCCAAATTTCACTTAGTTGAGAGTCCGTATTCATGCTATCTATGTCCAAAAAATGGAGTGGTTTAGGTAAAGGGCGATAACTCGCAAATCATGTGTGCAATCGTACCTGGACCGGGCCTTCTATTCAACAATCTTGATTCATTTAGAAACCCCAAATTTGAAATCGATCGGTTCAGTATTTTTGGAGAAATAGGCATCTGAACTGGGTTCACATGCAATGTCAATTCAGGCTCGGTTTACATGAAAACTATAAGAGCGACCATTTTCTAGTAGTGACTCTGTTCAGAGTCCGTATTCAAGCTATCTACTGCCAAAAAATTGAGTGATTTAAGTAAATATTACGCCTGTACACGAAGACAACCAACTTGTCTCAAAAGGGCGATAACTCCCAAATCACGTAAGCAATCATCACACGCTTGAATCGTCTAATGTAACATTTTGATATATTTGGATACCCCAAATTTGAAGCCA
>JACVVK020000262.1:602500-725000 GCA_018292915.2 Batillaria attramentaria
AAAGGCGCTGGATCAACCTACAAGTGGTGTAGGGCTTCGTGTCGTGAGACTTCCACGATCTTTTCTACACAGCAAACAAAACGGTTGCGAAATATTTGTACAGTACTTCCAAAATACGTGTGCGCTGTAGGGCAACTTTATATTTAGACAGTCGGAGAGGCTGTATGTCACGTTTTTGGCGTGAATAACACAAAATGTTTGAACTTAAGTTAAGGTCATTCGATTTTGAGTCACCCGCTGAGGTCATGACCCCGGGTAGCTGGATTAGCTGGTGATACTGGTTAAAGGAGGTTTAGACTCGACTTCGAACTTGTTTTCTTTCTTTAAGTTGTATAAAACTGAGTGTGTTAGCACGAAGATTATTAGTAGTAGTAGTAATAGTAGTGCTAGTATTTCGTATTCTTATTCTTCTTATTATTATGACTATGATAGTGATTATTATTATTATTATTATTATTCATTTCGAGTCACTCAGTCTAAGTTAGACGAGGTTGTGATGTGAAACGTCTGACGCCTAAATTTTTTCGTTGCGTGACAAATTTCTGTGTCGAATAAGAGCCAGTATTGTATGCCTTGAAACTCAGTAACATCACATACATGTTAAAGGCCTATGATGGGGAAAACATTATGATGTTTTATATAGTGGGAAGCATTAACATAACGGGAAACATTAATATAATGGGATCAGATTAGCATAGTGTTTCATTCGGCAGAGGAGAAGTGTCATTTTCAGCTGACCTACATTAGTATATTATATATAACCAAGCAATCGTCAAAGTGTAACTCAGAGTGTCAAATTGTCCTTCAAACCGACGCTGTGCTTGACGCAGCAGTGAGCTCGTTGATCACTGTCTGGTATGGAGACGAAAGTTGACAATACCAAGATGTGTGAAAGAATTTGAAATTGTAGCGCGCGCACACACACACACACACACACACACACACACACACACACACACACACACACACACACACGGGGAGGAGGGAGCGGGGACGGAGAGTGAGAGAGAGAGAGAGAGGGTGGGTGGGTGGGTGTTTGGGGGTCTAACGTCCTTTTCCACCACATAGGGTGATATCAAAGACGGGGCAACGATGAAAAAGCCAGCACAAATATTTGACCCCAGCCGGGATCGAGCTCACCACCCGAGCATTAGAAGTCCAACGCTCTACCATTCGACCACCCCGGCTCCCCGAGAGAGAGAGAGAGAGAGATCGCATTATCTTCTGTCCGTCAGGTTGGCCTGACAGCAAAGACTCAGAATAATCCGAACAGTATACAGACCACAAGCTGACCTCTCCTTTAAATACAACGGGCTACTCTGAGGCCGATAGGAAATCATACAAAAGCTAGCGTGAGCACCCGCCGTACCCAGTAGAAAAAGGGAACTCACGTCGCATATTAAATTGTGAAATCGGCTTCTGTGCCCGAAGGCCAAAGACTGTTGGTGGACAGAACTGAGTCCGTCGTGCAAGCAGTGTGGAAACGGTACAGAGGCCTTTGTGCCTACACCACAACAGCTGGGTGTAAACCGGTTATAATGAAAGACCGTTCTGGCTGAGAGAAAGTAGGTTAAGGTAACTAAATCCAGTTCTGCGTGAAGCGAGGTAGGGCTAGCATGGCAGTGGCCTAGTCATTCCTCTCTTCACCTCTGATGCTGGCGTTTCGAGACACATTTTCGACAAACAGTTTACAGGTTCGTCGTCATGAAAACCTTACACGTCTGACGTAAAAAGTATCGTTCTAAATTCATTTCCGTCAGCTTCTAAGTTTCCTTCTCTGCAGTAGCTGCTGCAGAAGAGCTGATTCCTGACAAAGCTGAACTGGTGGAATTTGCTAAGAGCTGCCCTCTCGCTTTCGGGTTGATGTCGTTTTTATTTTGTACGGTATCTAGATTTCCTCTCAAGCTTCCAATGTGCGTATGGACAGTATTTACAAGAAGTGTGTGCAGATCTGGATGAGTCCAGCTGTAGTCTCGTTGTTTAGTGATAAATAGCTACACACCAGGAAGTCAGACAGTTCATGTGGACCAAGTGATCGTGAAAAAAAAATGTCGAAAAAAGTGACGTGGTCCTTTAAACGTGATGATGTGACACACAATGAAGAAGGCACATTCAGAACTACTGTAGATATCCCCACCAACATTGAGACACAGACAGTGGCAAATGGAACGAACGACGGAAACGGAAAGATAAACCAACAGGAAGTAGACAATGGAATTGGTAAAACGCACCATTCAGAAAGAGGAGTCTCTGATACCAAGGAGACTCCAGTGGAAGCCGACAAAAGCGCTGCTGGGGACACAAATGCAACGACAGTCCCACAGAAAGTGAACGAAGGAAGTGGTAAACAACACCATTCAGAAACAGGGACTTCTGATACCAAGAAGACTTTATTGGCAGCTGACAAAAACGTTGCTGAGGAACTTAGGTCAAGCGGGGAGAGGCACGCAAACTTGACGACGGAGCCGCAAGAATTTGACAATGGCAACGGCAAAACACAGCAATCAGAAACTGGGATTTCTAGTATCAAGAAAACTTCCGGTGAAGCCAATGAAAATGCTTCAGAGGGAATTGTTGTAATGATTCCCAACGGGACTCAAACTGGAGGCATGCAGGCCGTAACGAAAGAACCAGAAACAAGCAGCAAAGCAGTGACAAGAGTTGGTATTAGGGATATCATCCTCCGTGAACTGAATGCCCCCTTACACGCGTAAGTCACAATATATTTGTTTATCAACTTTCTGTGCTGTCTAGCATTGTTCGCTCTACTTCTATGGTGGTTTTCGTTCCGGGATGTGCCCCCCTGACAGCATCTTTCGCTTCTTGAAAGAGTCAAATTTGTTCTATAAATTTAGACATCTCAAGTAATACGGACTATCCTCGACCTCAATATGTTCGATGTACAAAGCTTTAAGCCCGAACTAACTAACTAACTAACTAACTAACTAACTAACTAACTAACTAACTAACTAACTAACTAACTCGATGTATAACGAAGTAAAACGTGTTTATTATTTAAACCGGATAGATTTTTAATATATATATATATTTTCACCTTGATTTCTTTGTCTTACTTTTTATTTTAGTCTGGCGAAGAAGGACCTTGATTAGCCACGAAATAGTCTATGTTGCTTGGGCGGCGTTAAGCCCTACATAACTAACTAACTATAGTGATTTTCATCCCTTACGGAAACCATCCCTAAGCGTAAAGATCTAAGCTCCCAACAAAAAGCTTTCCGAAGTGTGAAACAATTTTACAGAGTCGACCGTGCAAGCACAGTCAGCTCTGTCACAGTTGCAGAGTTTTCAGCGCTTCGGAGATCCTTATAAAACCAGAGCACGAGTTTGCCGTGACATTATTTGGCTTTTGGTCAGTGAGCGAGACACATCGCTGCAGTGTCCAGCGGATGTTGAGTGCTGCACGATCTTTCTCGCTCAGTGTCAAAACGCAAAACTGAGCCTTGAAATCAGGCTGCCCTTGGCTTTTATTGGGGTTTGAGGGGCGCTGAAAACTCTGCAACTGTGACAGAGTTGACTGTGCTTGCACGGTCGACTCAGTAAAAAAAAAAAAAAATAAATCACACTTCGGAAAACTTTTTGTTGGGAGCTTAGATCTTTAAAGGTCCCACTGGCAACATTTTTAGGATCAAATATCATTCTGAGGTTATATAGTGGTACCTAGCTCCACACCACTCAGACACTTAATAAATAATGATAAATGGGTATTGTGTAGACGCTTTTCCCAATTTCTTGAATTGGCGCAAGGCGCCGCGAGCTGAACCCAACACGCACACTCACACGAATCACGCGCGTCCTCTCACGCACTGGACATGAACACACAATCACGTGGTGCGAAGGGTCAGCTCAACTACTTAAGTTTCTGAATTTAGAATTGCATTTATTTTCAGATTTTGTGGGCTGAACATTTCCAAAGCAGAGAGACTTGCACAGAATACGTGCACAGACAGGCATGCGTTCAGCGTGCGTTTATCATCATCATCATCATCATCATCATCATCATCATCTGTCATCATCATTGTATTGTTGTTCTTTTTTTTTTTCTTTTTTTTTTTTTCTTTTTTTTTTCGACATTTTTCATATATATACATACAAACATACAAACAGGAGGGCAAGATACAAGGAAATTTGATATCCGGCAAAGTACACATATACATATACCCTCACACATAGCTTGCTGGCTTACAACTACGCACATAACAGGAGAGAGAGAGCGAGAGAAATCCACACCTTAGGGTGCCATGCACCACAGATAAGATGAGGTTTCATTGGATTAATGCCTCATATGGAAGCCAGATTCTACAAAACTTAGAATATTGCCCAGCAACACCATATCTGTATTGTTGTTCTATTTTTATATTTGTGTTTTTGTCATTCTTGTAGTTTGATGTTTGCTTTTGTGGTATATTTTTTCATCCGAACGATTCCTGATTGTGTTACTCCAGTTTTGTGTGGGACATTATTCGGTTTTTAACCGAATTCGAATGAAGACAAAACCTACAGCACTGCGATTTTTTTTTTTTTTAAACTGCCTCGGTATTTTATTTCTTGGACTAGCCGATGTGCAGAGAGAAGGGAGAAGGCGCTGTATCCGGCCCAAATTGTATTACTATTTAAAAAAAAAAGGAAAAAAAGTGACCTTGTGCGTAAACATGACCGCAGTCCCTACCCCTCTTTCCGTCACGTGGTCAGCAGGCGACGTTCCTTTAGTGGAGAGTCCGTGAGATATAACGTGACAGATCATGCTTTTAATGGGCGGTACTGTGTATGCTTTGCTTGACCTTGTGCGGGTATGTTTATGAGTGTCTGGACAGTTTCACACTTTCACAGAGAGAGAGAGAGAGAGAGATTACAATCATGACTACAATCGCGAGCAGAAAAGCTGTATTACTCGTAACTATATTAACCATTTGGGGGTTTGTTTGTTTGTTTGTTTGTTTGTTTGTTTTGGGGATTGTTGTTGTTGTCGTCGTTTTTCTTTGGGGTTTTTGGTTTGTTTTGGTTTGGTTGGTTTTTGTTTTGTTTTTTGCCCGGGGGGGGGGGGGGTGTTGTTGCTTTTGTTTTGTTGGGTTTTTGTTTGTTTGTTTGCTTGTTTTTTGTTTGTTTGTTTGTTGTTGTTGTTTTTTTTTGTTTTTTTTTTTTTGGGGGGGGGGGGGTGGGGGGGAGTTCAGAGGAAAGAATGAAACTTATAAATGTGTGTTTTGTTTTGTTTTTAACTGTCGTAACACAAAGTTTCCTTTCATTCCATCCCACGTCATCTCCGTCTTGACCGAGCGTTACTACACACACCACTCACCATATCTTGACCTTCTTACCTACAACCGTTCATACCAGCAAATGCTGTTGTTGGTCGTCTTTTTAGTCGCGGTGTCACAAACGTGTTGCCTCCTGCATGCGGAACTACATTATCACCATGCTCCATCTTAATGTTTTCGTGACCGCTTCGCCGAAACGGGGACATGACCTCAGTAGTTCAACCCGGATACTTTGGGGGTAGGTGTGGAGGGAGGAGGGGGGGGGGGTGGAGAGGAGGGAGAGGTAGGGGGTGAGATCGAGGTGGGAGGGGGGGGAGGGAGAGGCCCGAGGAAGAGGCAGAGGGGGGAGGGGGTATTTTTGGCTCAAAACCGCGCAAACAAAACATTATTTCGGGTCTTGCGAGTCTTTTTCTGTCAAGTCATTCTAGTGAGAGGGGGGGGTGGGGGGGGGGCAGGAGTAAGGGGCGAGTTCGAGGTTTTGAAGGAGGGGTGGGGGGGAAGAAGACACCCGAGGAAGCGGCAAGGGCGGGAGAGGGGGGGGGGGGGCGGTATTTTTGGCAGAAACCGCGCAAACAAAAGAGTATTTTGGGTCTGTCAAGTTTTTTTTTTTTTTTTTTTTTTTTGTCAAGTCATTCTAAAACATAAAAGTTATTTACGATTGAAGGAGACAGTGGGAACGGGGACGGGATGGTGTCAAAGTATTGATTTAGGCATAAGTTGGCCAGGGTAACGGTTTTATGAGAAGAAATACAAAATCAGGAATGGATTCATAAAAATTAAACTATGGCGATGTCTTAAAATTAACAGTAATGTGAAAATGTCAGCGAATCGATCAGTATGATGCGTGCGTGCGCGCGCGCGCGCGCGCGTGTGTGTGTGTGTGTGTGTGTGTGTGTGTGTGTGTGTGTGTGTGTGTGTGTGTGTTCAAGTTAAAGTGCGAAGTAAGGGTGACTTCTAAGAGGACATGTCTTCAGAAGAAAACACACCTTCTGCCTTCAGCTGTGAAAAATGCCTGACCGTTTTGTCCGCCACATTCATCCCCATTTTGCGCTTAGTATTTATCTTTCTTTTACCTAGTTATAATTGTTATTTGTTTTCTACGCTTTTTTGTAAACGGGAGTTCGAGAAATTAGCATGAAGGTGCAGCGTCTCCTGCATGTCCTCGTATTGCCCCGTAGACCGGTTTGTATCAGCTGCCCGACGTTGCATTTTTTTTTTCACGTGGTGCAGGCACACTTAGCCGCGAATTAGTCTTTGTAGCTTGCGCGGCGTTAAGCTTAAAAAAAATCACTCAGTCACACGTCCACTTTTTCCCCTGACACGTCACTATCAGTCTTGTTAACTCAACTGCCTTCGATTCTAAAATATTATACGCAATACGGAATACGTATTCACAAACTCACGTGCGAACGTATGTGTGTGCGTACGCTTTCACCTCAATCGAGTATGCCGAGATAAGTGAACAGAGCTCACGAGCTTGATCGACGTGCACTTTTGTACACAGTTTATGTAACCGTGATCATGGTAATACACAGTTTCCTGCAAGCATATATGTGTTGAACTTTGTATGAGGCAGGATGCAGCCATGTACTGTCTGTTAAGGAGAGATACAGACATCTTTGACATTACTTACGGGGATTTCGCATCTTTGAATGAGTTTTCTACAGACGGGTATGTGTTTGTTTCGTCCTTATTATTTTCATCAGTGATATCGGGTCGTGAGTTCGTATCCCGGCTGGGGCCAGATATTTGTGCTGGCTTTTTCATCGTTGCCCCGTCTTTGATATCACCCGTATGTGGTGGAAAAGGACGTTGATTAAACCCCCAAACACCCACACCCAGCCTCATCAGTGATATTTTGCAATGCTGATCTGGTGTGTGTAGTTGATTAGCGTTCACCATCACAAACAACAACAACAACAACAAACCTACATCAACTATCACCACTACAAAACAGCAACATGATGCCCGTACTTACTTACTTAGGCCCCTGGCTTCAAGTGGAGCATAGGCCATCGACAACCCTTCGCTATCGCACTCTGTTCTGGGCTACTTTTGCCACTCCAGTCCAGTTGGTCCCCTGCTTATTATAGCTCTGCCTCAGTGTCCCGCCTCCAGCTGTTGCGAGGCCGGCCTCTCTTCCTTTTCCCCTGCGTGTTCCATGTCAGGGCTTAGCGTGTGGTGCTGGATGCTGGCTTCCTGAGGGTGTGTCCAATCCAGCCCCACTTCCTCCGCAGGATCGGCTATGATGTCCGAACACCGAACGCATTTCGTACGAGTATCTCACATTTTGGACTCTTTTTCGGTTTCGGCTCGGTATGTGAGTAACGGTTCTTTGACGGCTCTTATTGCAGCAAACACGAGTAGAATCAAAGTGAAAACACTCCCACTGTACTGAGCCAAATTTAAATCTGTGCAGACTTTTGTTGTTGGTGGTTGTTGTTGTTGTTGGTTGTTGTTGGCGCTGCTGCTGCTGCTGTTGTTGTTGTTGTTGTTGTGGAGGCCTTTGGTGTACAATCCCAAACTTACTTGGCAGGAATTGCGTTAAATTGAGAGAGAGAGAGCGAGAGAGAGAGAGAGCGAGAGACACAGACAGACACACAGACAGACAGAGAGGGTGGGTGGGGGTTTGGGGGTTTAACGTCCTTTTCCACCACACAGGGTGATATCAAAGACGAGGCAACGATGAGAAAGCCAGCACAAATATTTGGCCCCCGCCGGGATTGAACTCACGACCCGAGCATTAGAAGTCCAACGCTCTACCATTCGACCACCTCGACTTCCCGAGAGAGAGAGAGAGAGAGAGAGTGTGTGTGTGTGTGTGTGTGTGTGTGTGTGTGTGTGTGTGTGTGTGTGTGTGTGTGTGTGTGTGTGTGTGCGTGCGTGCGTGCGTGCGTAAAACGACCGAGTATTTTCTTTTCGTCAATTGCAGCAGCGCTTTGTGATAACGTATTAGTTGTTGCAGTAGTAGTGGTACTATTGGTGATAGTAGCTTTGGTAGCAGCAGTAGTAGTAGTAGTAGTAGTAGCAGTTGTAGTTGGTGTAGAAGTTGGTGTTGTAGGCGAAGACAAAAATACAACCTTCACTGGCATTTAACGGGTGGGGAAAAGATACATTGTTGTTTCTTTCGTGCTCTGAACCTAACTACATCAATATAAGATAACTTCAACCTAGGTGTCGCCGCGCAAACTCCCTCTTAATCCAGAGCTAAACAAACTGCCACAGTGCCACACCAACAGCGTCGGACGTTACTGCACAGTAACCGGTTTGCCGGTTGGTGTAACTGACACAGAAAACCTCCCCCCTACGGAACGTTAATCTTAGCGGCGATCTCAAAGTAAGAACATGTCAACGAGGAAATGTGTGTCCATGCATGTACAGTTCACACTCGACAGCACAGAAGCTTGGTCGCATGGGTGGCCACTGGGTGGGTGGGTAGGTGGGTGGGTGGGTGTCGGAGAGCGGAGGGGGGGGGGGGGCAAAGTTCGCAAAGCTAGTTTCCAAAACTACCTGCCAAATTTCTGCCCTGGGGATTTGAACCCGATACCTCAGGATCTGCCTCTCTGTCATCTCGGCTTCTCGCGCTCTCTCGCTTCTCTCCACCCTTCTTTAAAAAAAAAATCAATAAAAAAAACCCGCGCGCGCGCGCGCGCGCACACACACACACACACACACACACACACACACACACACACACACACACACACACACACACACACACACACACACACACACACACACACACACACACACCATTAATCCCTATCCCAGATTTGTGGATAGCCAGGGCAGAAAAACAGATGATTCCTTGTGAAAATATTTTCAGCGTTATGAGTGATCAGTGTGTGTGTGTGTGTGTGTGTGTGTGTGTGTGTGTGTGTGTGTGTGTGTGTCTGTCTGTCTGTCTGTCTGTCTGTCTGTCTGTCTGTCTGTCTGTCTGTCTGTCTGTCTGTCTGTCTGTCTGTCTGTCTGTCTGTCTGTCTGTCTGTCTGTCTGTCTGTCTGTGTCTGTGTTGTGTTGTGTTGTGTTGTGTAACATCTTACGTGATGTGTTGTCTAACATGTTACAGGGAAGATGAGAAATCGTTTGCATGGATGGAAAAGCAGTTTCGGAGAGTGGCCGGGTCGGACGGCACACTGGACAAGGAAGGCTTAAGGAAAGCACTACAGACCAAAAAGGTACCCCCCTCCCCCCCCCCCTCTCTCTCTCTCTCTCTCTCGCGTTGACCAAAAAACAAAATTTCTTGAAAACGACCCACGCCAAAAATCACAGAAAGTACGATCAGTATCAGTGGTGTCCAGCAGGACAGATACACCGATAGTGCCAGCATGGCGTAACAATGTCCGACACGCAGGAACTTCACCCAAGCAAGACAGCGTGACACGGATTAGTAGGCCACTAGAGCCCACTCCAGTATCCGAGCAATCGTGACGCAATCAACCGTTACTCTGGCTCGGAGGGAAACGCTACACTAAAAGGAAAAGATAACCAACTCAACGCGAAGGCACAAAAGGAGTAAATCTAATAAGAAAATAGAAAAAAAATTAAACATGCAAAGATAGAAAGAAGCGCAAGAAAATCTAAGGAAAAACCTCGGAAAATAGGTGAAGAAGTAGATAGCATGGTGTTTGAAATTGTAGTATACGACATAACTTGTAAAAAGGTAACATGTCATAGTGCCATCTGATAACGAGTAATTTAGCATGGTTCAGATATTGTTCATGGACCTATGACTGACGTAAGTATCTGAGAAGTTGAGTTTTAAATGAGTGAAGCTTCGGGGTACATTTAAGTATGCTGGCAACTGGTTCCATGAAAGTGACCCAGAGAATGAGAGGCTTGTTTTAAAAATGTCCAATCTAGGTAATGGTAATTGGAACAGGCCATTTCCTTGCGTTGTGTCGCTGACTTGGTTGATGAAACAGGGAGCACTTTGTTAAGCAAAGGGATGCGTCTTCTACTTCGTAACCACATGCACACAATCGGTCGTCAGACATATGACTCTCTCGTTTCTCATTGTTCCTCCAGTCTTTCTTCACGGATCGTCTGTTCAAACTGTTTGATGACGACAACAGTGGCAGTATTGACGTGGTTGAGCTGCTGCACGGCATCAACAAGCTGACCAGGGGAACGCCGACTGAGAAACTACAATTCCTCTTTAGCATATACGACGCTGATTGTAAGCGCGCGGTGGTCGCCCTTTGCTTTTTTTAAAAATAAATTTTATCAGTTTTAATCTATCTTTTATTAATTTTTATTGGTTGTTGTTTATGAATTATTTATTTATTTTAAAGTGCAGGTATCGCTTTTTATCACCTGCTGTTTTAGGTTGTGTTATACATGTATATGTGTGTGAGTGAATATATGCGTGAATGCGCAATGAGTTTATACGTTATTAGTAGTAGTAGTAGTAGTAGTAGTAGTATCATTATTTTTACTGTCTTTATGTATTTTCTAGAATTGAGCTGTATGAATGTGCTTTATTATTATTATTATTATTATTATTATTATTATTATTAATTAGGCAAGTGGGAATCACGCTGGCAGTGAGATAGTCTTTATCTATCAGCGAAAGCATTAAAAAACGCTGTCACTGTCCAGGGGCCAGTTGCATGGGCTGCCGGTAACCCGCTACCTTAGCTGGGATAGTCTATCCGCCGGTAAATCTGGGGAAATCCCGATAACTCGGGTTGCATGAGTCGGCGGTAGGCTTAGCGGAGGCCCTTATCCTCCGGTAAATTTACAGGCACCTCTGAGCCCCCGTAACTGTTATCGTGAAACTGGTAAATATGGCCGCGCACATAGTTATTGCAAATCATCGCAGGCGACAAATACAAAGAAACCGCATTTTCCGGGACCGATTGCATCCGCTGGATAGATATGGTGACGTTGAACTGTTTTTTTAAGTTCAGATTTCGACGAGTGGACATACTGCAAATGACAGATGAGCTGAAAGATGACATAGAACACCCCAATTGGAAAGGCGCTTTGCCGCCAGCATTACAGGTACTGTTAACGCTCCGATTTTACGCGTCCGGATGCTTTCAAGACATGTGCGGCGAGTTGGTTTGGCGTTCACAGTTCGACAGCTTGCCGAACAATACACAGAGTTACCGAGGCCTTCTTGCAATGCGTACCACAGTGGATAACATTTCCAACCCAAAGGGAGGCAGATCGCACCAAACAGAAATTCTTCCAGATGAGGGGATTTCCAGGAGTGATCGCCGGTGTATAGATGGTACACACGTGCGGATCCAAGCACCCACCACAAACGAGCATGAGTTTGTGAACAGAAAGAATTATCATTCAATCAATGTGCAAGAAAGTACAGGCTGTTTATTTATAATCATTCCTTATTCCGAGATTTATTTCTCTAAAGTACAATGAAAGAAAGCGAGAAACTCAGTGACTCTGTGTGTGTGTGTGTGAGAGAGAGAGAGAGAGAGAGAGAGAGAGAGCCTCGGCACACACACACACACACACCTCAACACCTCTCTCTCTCATTAAAAACTTCGCCAATGTACACGTTTCCGGGAAAATCCTGTCTATTAATAGTACGGTGCCAGTAGCTAACGCCGCTTCGAAAACGACTCATGAAATCCAAACTTGATAACTAAATTACCCGCCGGTAGCTACCGGAGCGGTAGCAGTTTACCGACATCACGGTAGACGTCTTTCCATGCAATTGGCCCTAAGTGTCTAAGTGGTGTGATGACCTGAAAACGTGGTGTGATGACACGAAAATAGCTCAGAATGATCAGTGAGAATAAACCTGGTATCATTAGCCTCCACTTGACAAGAACATTAGTATTCGTCTTCTTCTTCTTCTTCTTATTATTAAGAACTTGCACCCTTCTGACAGTAGACCTGTTCACCAAGTCCGTTTTCCTCCACCCCTTCATAGCAAGCGGCACCATCAGTCGAGAGGAACTGTACACAGTGCTGCTGTCATGCATGGAAGAATCTTCACTGAACCTTAGCGACGAGAACCTCGACGCCCTGACGGACGCGCTTTTTGAAGACGCCGACACGGACAAGTCAGGGGAGATCTCTTTCGACGAGCTGAAGGAACAGCTGGAGAAGAATCCAGGGGTCATGTCCAACCTCACCATAAGGTAGAGCTTCCTTTTAAAGATGATTATATTATTTTTGCTGTTGTCATTGTTGTTGGTGGTGGTTGTGGTGTTTTATTTGTTGTTATTTTTGGTCAATAGTTGTTGTTGTTGTTGTTTTTGTTGTTGTTGTGTAAACTTTGGGTAAATTTAAATTGGGTAAAGCGCCTACACAATACTCTATTATTATTATTATTATTATTATTATTGTAATAATTGTATTGGATTGGATTGGATTGGATTGGATTGTCGCTGTGTCTGGGCGGACACGAAATTTCCCCATGAGGGATTAATAAAGTGATCTGATCTGATCTGATCTTATCTTATCTTATCTTATCTTATTAAAATTCAGGTATGTAATAGTTGGCTTTGTTATTCCTCCTGCGACTCTTACCCACCCCTTCCCCCATCCCCTCCTCTACACTCCCCTCCCCTCCCCCACCCCCTCCCTCCTTTCCCCGAGAAGGGCGGGTGTGGGTGTTTGGGGGTATAACGTTCTTTTCCACCACACACGGGTGATTTCAAAGACGGGGCAACGATGAAAAAAAACAGCACAAATATTTGGCCCCAGTCGGGATACGAACTCACGACCCGAGTATTACTCCCCCGAGAAGCAACTCGACCTCGAAAAGAAAAAAGAAAAAAAAAAAAGAATAAGCTTCAAAAATAAACGTGCGTGGCCCTCACTCAGATCACCTGAAGTTAGACCATCCGGCAAAATGCCACATTGCACAAGTGAATTTGGTGGATTTGCTTGCAAGTTGTCTGCACAGATCGCGTGCTAACAGTCATGGTCACCTCTGATAAGAAATATTGTCTCTTTATAATTATATGCGTGACCAGGCATGGGCTGTTAAGAGAGGTGGGAACCAGCATTAGTGTCTTCTTCTTGTCTGTTTTCAGCACAGCAAAGTGGCTCCTTCCTAAAAGAGAGAAGAAGCAGAAATCTTGGGTGCCCAGGAAACTGACCTTGACCTACATCCGTAACAACCTTGTCAAGGTCATATTCACTGTCGTCTATCTTCTTATCAACGTTGGCCTGTACGTCCTGAACGCCTGGCTGTACCGGGACAGCAACTGGTAAGCTGAACACGCGATCGCGTGTGTGTGTGTGTGTGTGTGTGTGTGTGTGTGTGTGTGTGTGTGTGTGTGTGTGTGTGTGTGTGTGTGTGTGTGTGTCAGTGAACGCATGGCGTTAAGTGCATGTGTTTCGTCTTTGCGAGGTGCAATGAATCCTGGGCAGCCGATGTGATTCGAGCCTTGAACTTTCACTGCTCGGGTCGTGCGTTTGCTTTCACTGCGTATAGTCTGACATCTTCTCAACACAACTGTGACGTTTGGTGAAGTAATATTCACACATTTACAAACCGAGGTCGTTTTTAACAACAATCAGAACTGCAAAGTGGTTTTTGAGTTTTTGTGACGAGTGTAATAGTGCTGCTAGTAGCAGCAGCAACAGCAGCACTGGTACTTGTGTTTTTTGTTGTTGTTTTTTTTTGTTTTTGGTTTGTTTGTTTATATTGTTTTCGATGTAAGTATAGTTAACTTAATGTAAACTACACGTATATACACTACCATAAAATTAAGAATACACATATACAAATTATAATTTTATGAACATGATTTTAACAACATACAGTATCATAATCTGCCTGTAGCGTCATCAGAAGATAGAAAAATCATAATTATAGCACTTACTAGTACTAGTAGCAGAAGTAGTAGTGGTAATAGTAGTAGTCGAAGTTGTAGTAAGCCTATATAGCAGCAGTAGAATCAGTTCATAAGTCCCATTGCTAGAGGCAGAGATAAAAGTTTGAAGGGTAAAGGTAAAATGAGGTAACACGTACACATTTTATGTTTCTTCTCGTCTCTTTCGGGGAGCCGGGGTGGTCGAATGGTAGAGCGTTGGACTTCTAATGCTCGGGTCGTGAGTTCGTATCCCGGCTGGGGCCAGATATTTGTGCTGGCTTTTTCATCGTTGCCCCGTATTGATATCACTCGTATGTGGTGGAAAAGGACGTTAAACTCCCAAACACCCACCCACCCACCCTTCTCGTCTCTTTCTTCTTTATGCAAACTTTTCAAACTTCTTCTCTTATCTAGGTACATCATCATTGCAAGGGGAGCTGGGATGTGCCTCAATTTCAACTGCGCGGTCGTCCTTGTTCTGATGCTGAGGAAGACGCTGACGTTGTTACGCAACACGCCATTGGTCAAAATCCTGCCCTTTGACCACAGCGTCATGTTTCACAAGCTGGCCGGCTACGCTATTGTGATTTTTACCCTGATCCACACTGGCGCTCATCTAGGCAACGCTGGTGAGTCCCCCCCCCTCCCCCTTCCCCCCTTCCTCCCGCCACCACCCCCAACCTCCCACAGCACGCACACACACACGCACGCACACACACACACACACACACACACACACACACACACACACACACACACACACACACACACACACACAGAGCCCCATCCTCACTGAGTTTCTTTTTTAATCATTCTATGTGGATTTTTTCCATTTTTAAACTCTTTCGTGGATGTGCGGAGCCAGCATGACTTTCTTCGTTTTCTAAAGTCAGTATATATATATAGATATAGACACACGCACGCACGCACGCACGCACGCACGCACGCACACACACACACACGCACGCACGCACGCACGCACGCACGCACGCACGCACGCACACACACACGCACGCACACACACACACACACACACACACACACACACACTGTCCCCAACCCCATCCGTCAACCTTCTACCACCAAAATCCACCTCTCTACCCCTCCCCACGCAAAGTCGTCCTGAAACCAAGGAATAGCATTAAACGGGGGTCCTGGACTTGCATACACCTGACCCAGATACAGGCCTTTAATATCATGACTCGAAACATCAAACAGTTTCATGAGCACGTATCTGACGCACTTGGCAATCATCAATTTTGCCAGTTGTTTTGTTTTCTATGTCACACACATATGCACCTGTAACTCTAATTCTGGGTCATCTTTCCTTTCTTTTCCCAGCTGTGTACCTGACAGAAGATATGGATCTGAAGATGTGGGAAATTCTGTTTACATTGAAGACAGGCATCGGCTGGATCCACGGGTTTGCTCCCCTGTCTGGCGTCATTCTGGATGTCATCTTGGCTGTCATGTTCATCTGCTCCATGGACTTTGTCCGTCGCTCGGGATTTTTTGAGGTATAACATTTTAATTTGCTAGTCGTGCGAACAACTATATTGATCGAGTTAAACCATGAAAATGATCAAATGCGTCCTTTTTTCTGTTATCCCGAGTTTGATCACATTTTCTATCAAAAACAAACAAACAAACAAACGAACAAAACCCCAAATAAATCTATTGCGGCCTGTGGATTTTTATTATTATTATTAAACGCTCCAGACTCTGCAAGACTGGAGGAAAAAGCAATGAAATCCTGCTGCTGCTACGCGCCTTATTATGTTTAACTGAATTCCTGCCAAGTAAGTTTTAGTTTGTTCACCAGTCGCCTGACATAAACAAATGATAAATTTATTGTCTGCGTGCATTTAAGTTTGGCTCAGTGGGAGTGTTGGACTTTGATTATACTCGTGTTTGCTGCCGTTAACAGTGAATCATTGCCCACTTCACGGGTGCGACTTTGGGGGTGCTTCCCTTGGTATGACACGTCTTATGATGTGGATGATTACACAGCCGGCACCGCAGGTGCCGTAGTTCCCGGGCCTGGTTAATGCCGGGATGTTTATGACAGGAAGCGTGGAATGCGGCCCTGTCCCGCAGTCCCAAACCACACGGACCTCCACAGCATCATCTTCATCATCATCATCATCTCCATCATCAAAAATTGCCCCAGCTTCCGAGCCCTCCGTGGATTCCACCCATTACCTGGGAGGAACACCACTGGAGCCGGCAAAGAGTTGTGGCAGCAAAACAAAAAAAAAAGTTAATCATTGCCTGATTTTCATAGAGGGCCGGTCACAAAGGTGGGATACTTATGCGCGCCACGAAATGTGTTAAAACTCCATACTACATGTACTATACACTTTGCGTTTTCACGCCATCGACTAGAGCCTTGTTTTCTTTTTTCTTTTCTTTTTTCCCGAAAGATGGACGTGGGTTTTTAACGTGCACACTTGGTAATTCTAGGTGTTTTACTGGACACACAAGCTGTACATTCCTTTCTTCATTCTCAACATTCTACACGGGGCCAACTTCTGGAAGTGGATTGTCGGCCCTGGCGTGATCTTCATCGTGGAGATGATTTTGAAACTCAAGTGGATACGGAGAGGCGGGTCCATCTATATCAGCGCTGTCCGTCTTCTGCCTTCAGGGGTGAGAGAAGTGTGTGTGTGCGTGCGTGCGTGCGTGCATGCGTGCGTGCGTGCGTGCGTGCGTGCGTGCGTGTGTGTGTGCGTGTGTGTGTGTGTGTGTGTGTGTGTGTGTGTGTGTGTGTGTGTGTGTGTTGTGTTGGGATGTGGTGCACGAAGTTGTGCAATAGCCTCCCATAGACTACCTTCCCCCGTTTTTTCTCAGTCCCTCCCACCTCCCTTTTGTTGTTGGTGTAGTTGTTGCTGTTGTTGTTGTTGTTGTTTGTCTATTTGTTTTTTGTTTATTTCGTAGTGTTTTTGTGTTTGTGTGTCTTTTTAAAGTTTAGTTTCGGGGTTTTTTCAGTGTTTGTTTATTGTTGGTTTTTTTTCAGTGTTTGTTTATTGTTGGGTTTTTTTTCAGTGTTTGTTTATTGTTGGTTTTTTTTTCAGTGTTTGTTTATTGTTGGTTTTTTTTTTTTTCAGTGTTTGTTTATTGTTGGTTTTTTTTTCAGTGTTTGTTTATTGTTGGGTTTTTTTTTCAGTGTTTGTGTATTGTTGGGTTTTTTTTTTCAGTGTTTGTTTATTGTTGGGTTTTTTTTTCAGTGTTTGTTTATTGTTGGGTTTTTTTCAGTGTTTGTTTATTGTTGGTTTTTTTCAGTGTTTGTTTATTGTTGTTTTTTTTTCAGTGTTTGTGTATTGTTGGGGTTTTTTTCAGTGTTTGTTTATTGTTGTTTTTTTTTTCAGTGTTTGTTTATTGTTGGTTTTTTTTTCAGTGTTTGTTTATTGTTGGTTTTTTTTCAGTGTTTGTTTATTGTTGGGTTTTTTTTCAGTGTTTGTTTATTGTTGGTTTTTTTTTCAGTGTTTGTTTATTGTTGGGTTTTTTTTCAGTGTTTGTTTATTGTTGGTTTTTTTTTCAGTGTTTGTTTATTGTTGGTTTTTTTTTCAGTGTTTGTTTATTGTTGGGTTTTTTTGTGTTCGGTTTGGTTCGTTGTTGTTGTTGTTATTGCAGTTTTGTTTGTTTGTTCTTGGGGTTTTGGGGGGGAGTGGTGGTGGTGGTGGTGATTGGTGGGGGGGGGGGGGATTTACAATATTTACAATGAAAAGCCATGTCACATAATCAAAAATTACCAAATGGCCGGATTACTGCATTCTGTCGAAAAGAACGTGGTTTGACCAAATTCCTCCTTCCCAGTTTATTTTTTTTTTATTTGTTTGATTGTTTGTTTTCAGGTGACTGAACTTATCATCACTCGACCAAGTGGCTTCGACTACAAACCAGGGGACTATATCTTCCTCAATATTCCGTCCCTCGCCAAGTACGAGTGGCATCCCTTTACCATCAGCAGTGCCCCGGAAACGCTAGGTAGACTGCCTCTGGTAATTCAGTCGCCAACAATTTTCGACGATCACTCTTTATGGAGCCACTTTGGCATACCTGTCAAATTGAAACAGCGGATCCTGAGCCTAGTAACCCAGTTTCTTTCATGATTGTCGGGGGTTGTCAGAGTTTTGTTGTTGTTGTTGTTGTTTTGTTTGTTCGTTTGGGGGCGGTCGGTGGTCTAGCGGTTAAGTAAAGAGACGTCACCATTGCGAGAGGTCATGGGTTCGAGTCCCACTCGGGGCAAAGAATTTTCCCCTCTCGAATGTGGCATCGTTCATTCGGGCCGATCGTCGGGGGTTCTCTCCGGGTACTCCGGCTTCTTCCCCCTCTGCTTTGGAAATGTTCAGCCCACCAAATTGAAAAAATAAATGCAGTTCAAAATTCCGAAATTTACATAGCTGAGCTGACCCTTCGCACCACGTGATTGTAATGTGTTTATGTCTATGCAGTGTGTGTGAGAGAACGCGTGTGATTCACGTGAGCGTGCGTGTTGTGTTCAGTTCGCGGCGCTTTGAACCGATTCCTGAAACTGGGTAAAGCACCTATACAATACCCATTATTATTAGTATTTATTGTTTGTTTGTTTGTTTGTTTTTCTTTTCGTTTTCTCTCAGCGTCAGTGATAATCCGAGCTGGAAAAATTGTGAAGTATCAAAATTAGCCTAAAACATACCCCCCTGGAGAGCCTCAAGTAACGATGACGTAAAAAGTAATCACGCTCGGTAATTCACGTGTGCTTTTAAAGAACTTCATAAATCAACAATGCACGCGTTATCTTTTGCCAAGCTATGCGACCTTGATGACCTTGTTGAATGTTTTGACAACACTCTTTTCTTTTCACCCAGAAACGTTCAGTCTTCACATCCGATCAGCGGGCCACTGGACGAGGATGGTGTACCAGTATTTTGAGAAGTTACTCGAGGCGGATAGTTCACCTTCAGACGCTGAAAACGGCAGAGCGAATGGGAAAGGTACGTCATCGTTTTTTGCGCACCGCGTCAGCGTTATCTGCGTTGGCGGATTCATACCTTTGCTTTTAACCATTTTGTTTGGTTGGTTGGTTGGGTGGGTGGTTGCTTCTTGTTGTTGTTGTTGTTGTTGTTGTTTGGGGAGGTGGGATTGTTTATCATTTCGGTTTTTGTTTTTGTTTTTGTTTTTTTCGTTTTTCTCCCCGCTGTTTGTCGCGTGTGTGTGTGTGTGTGTGTGTGTGTGTGTGTGTGTGTGTGTGTGTGTGTGTGTGTGTGTGTGTGTGTGTGTGTGTGTGTGTGTGTGTTTGGGGGAGATGGGTAGGTTGGTTGGTTGTAAGTTTGTCGACGCTTCCTTCCCTTGTCTGATGTGTCCAGCTCATTGCGCCAACGTCGCTCTTAGAAGACAGACAGTCCGCTCGGCAGCAGCGGATTTCCACAGTTTTTTTTGCAAACTATCTGCCTACCGTGTTGTAGTTAGTGAATGATTTTGCCTGTGGTACCTCTAGAGTGGGTAAAGATGCGAACATGCAGCAGATTTTCTGGGACACTTTTCCCTGTCGTAGGAATGCCAGACATAAATAGCGCCTATAGCGATTGTCCTTTAATCTAGCGGTTGATTGATGTGGAGCTGCTGGGTCTGTTGCAGCTTCCACCAGATCCAAGGACAGCTGGAAATCACATAGCACCAAGAGCGCGTTCGCCTTTCGCAGACGGAACACAAAGGTAACTGTATTTGTCACGTTGATGGTGAATATTTGGTATCCGAGTCCATCGCTATCGTCAGGGGTTTCCGAGGTTGTTGTAATTGTTGTTGTTCTTCTTCTTTGTTGTTGTTCTTCTTCTTCTTCTTCTTCTTCTTTGATGTTGTTGTTGTTCTTCTTCTTCTTCTTTGTTGTTGTTGTCGTTGTTGTTGTTGTTCTTCTTCTTCTTTTTCTTCTTCTTTTTTGTTGTTGTTGTTGTTCTTGTTCTTCTTTGTTGTTGTTGTCGTTGTTGTTCTTCTTCTTCTCTTCTTCTTCTCTTCTTCTTCTTATTCTCTCCTTCTTTTTGATTCTGCCTTCTGTGGTTTTCTTCCATTATTAAGAAATAAATTGGAATGACGCAGCAAACCATTTCTCGGTACTTATTAAGGCGTGTGATTTCGCGCGTGTCTTTGTTCAAATTATTGTAAAATTTCATTCTCTGATCCTGTCAGTCAGCTCTCTCTCTCTCTCTCTCTCTCTCTCTCTCTCTCTCTCTCTCTCTCTCTCTCTCTCACTCACTCACTCTCTCTCTCTCTCTCTCTCTCTCTCTCTCTCTCTCTCTCTCTCTCTCTCTGTGTGTGTGCGCGCGCGTCTTTACTTACTTGTTTGTTGTCGCTAATGTTGCTGTTTTTGTTTTCTCTTTCTTAATGAAGGCTACGTCACAGTTTGAAGAATTTACAACAGTAATTCAAAGATTATGCTTTCTATTTACACACACAAAACTGCAAAAACAGTGCACTGCATAATATAACCTGCATACACAAGAGAGGGACAGCTGTTGTTATCAGGTTTTTTCTTGTGTCAGCAAAATAAAATCTTAGAGTATTTTTCAACAATAAGTCACCTTTTCTTCCTTTCTACAGGCGAAAAAGATCGCTTCAAGTTACAGGAAACGGGTCAAGATGCTGAAGGTCAACGTTCCTGTAAGTGTTTCGATTTCAAGTGATGTGAATTATTACACTCAAACTATTAATAGAACAAGCGCACCTGCGTTATTAGGCTTACTAGGTACTGGCTTAGAGATAGATGCAAGCCTGTGATGCTATAATTATAGCTTAACAGAAGTGACTGTTTCGGGTGCACAAATGTAACATACACAACGAAATCATGACATTAATCGGTTTTATAATAGTAAGTATGTTGATTTAATTTTTGACAATGTTGGAACAAGAGGATTGTGTTCACGGTATTATCAAATATTGTCATATATTGACATCCTGTCATATATTGACATAATTTATATTAACATTCTGTCATATGTAAAAATGCATTGACATACATTGATACCCTGTCAGAGAGTGACATATATTGATATTCTGTCAAGTATTGACATATATTGACATCTTGTCATGTATTGACACATACTGGTATTCTGTGATAATTATATAGACATATATTGACATACACTGATATCCTGTCAGAGAGTGACATATATTGATATTCTGTCAAGTATTGACATATATTGACATCTTGTCATGTATTGACACATACTGGTATTCTGTGATAATTATATAGACATATATTGACATACACTGATATCCTGTCGTATATTGACGATATTGACATCCTGTCATATATTGTCATGTATTGATATTCTGTCATAAATATAGACATATATTGACATACATAGATATCCTGTAGATATATTGACATCCTGTCACATATTGACAATATGTCAATGTATGTCAATATATGACAGGATGTTTACTTAGCCGCGAAATAGTCTTCGTTGCTTGTGCGGCGTTAAGCCCTGAATAACTAAGAAACATGTCAATATTTACATCCTGTCATGTATTGACATATATTGACATTCCGCCATACCTTGATATAAAACTTATTTTAAATGTCCCGCTTCAACAGGTTAACGTGGACGGACCGTACGGGACACCAAGCCGCCATATTTTCGAAGCAGAGCACGCGGTTCTGATTGGCTCCGGCATCGGGGTCACGCCCTTTGCCTCCATCCTGCAGAGCATCATGTACAGACTGAAAGCAGCCGAGGTGGAGTGCCCGCAGTGTCTTCATCGGTTCGGTGTGGATGTGCCTAAATCCGTGATGAACTTGAAAAAGGTGCGTTGGCAAATTCCCTATGTATGTGAGTGCCAGGTTGGCCACATTTTAGGTAACCTTGTGCAACGTTTTGCCTGTATACCCGTCCGACTGGACTTATATATTTGTAACTGCCTATTGTGTTTTAAAAAAAGCCAATATAGAGTAATAAAAAAAAAGGCTGAACCCCCCCCCCCCCCCAAAGAAGAAAAAAAAACTTGTGTAACGTCACAGTCGGAAATTCGAATCCCGACTGGGGCCAAATAATTGTGCTTGCCTTTTTTTCTCGTTGCCCCGTCTTTGATATCACCCATACGTGCTGGGAAAGAACGTTAGACTCTCACGCACAGCCCCCCCCCCTCCTCCCCCCTTCCCCGCTCCTCCTAGTCAGGAATTCCTGAGACATGGCCGCCTGGCAGTCACACTGGATTTAATAGTGTTCAGCTGGACTGTTCAGCGAGGTTAGCTGCTGTCCCTGCCGTCTCCCCCCCCCCTTACCACCACCACCACCATTGACCAATATCACAGACTTCTCAGATGTGTCCTTGGACGTGAAACCCATCTAACCAACCGGTTTCCTACCTGTGAATGTGATTATGAGGTGTTGTGTACAGACTGTTTTTAGTCTTCTTTTTTTTTTTTAAGCTGTGTGTGACCCCAAAAATGAGTGATCTAGAGCCAGAAATGGCCGCGGTCAGAGCCAAAAGTCATCCGCGTGGGTAGGACTTTGTTTGAGGGTTCACACAGCTAATCCAGTCAAAAATTTACCTACGGGCTAGAGTTGTTGTTGTTGTTGTTGTTGTTCGCGCTCTCTCTCTCTCTCTCTCTCATGTTTTGAAATATTTGAGACGACTGTAAAGTTCTTATTTGGCACACAGCCAGTATCATCAGCACATGCCACGTATGTTTTGATTTGTTTATCGTGTGTATTTTTCTTTCCTGTATTTCCCCTAGATAGTTTATACCTTTTTCCTTTTTATTGTTTGTTTGTTTGTTTTGATTTTTTTTCTCAATACCCTTTAATGTGGAATAGCAGGACAGCATGTAAGATAGGCTGCAATGCCTAAATGCTCTATCCTGAATAAAAAACGTATCATCATCATCATCATCTCTCTCTCTCTCTCTCTCTCTCTCTCTCTCTCTCTCTCTCTCTCTCTCTCTCTCTCTCTCTCTCTCTCTCTCTCTCTTTGTGTCAGCAGTTTACTGTCTGCCTTGTCCCTACCCTCTATGTCTGTATGTATAGGGGGAACAACCCACTGAGCCAACGGGGGCCCAAGGGAGCCGTAGGGTCAGAGGGCGTTGACCAAAGAAAGAGCATTAACTGCCTCTTCTATCATAAGAGCGGTGAGCGCCAATCACGTTTGGCTGTCTGCTCGTCTGGACTCCCAGTGTCCAAATTCTGGCGTCTGTAGTTGGGCATAAAAAATAATACACACATACCGATCTTTTATTTTTCTACGGCCATGAGTCATGAAGATCCTTTCAGTTCTTTCCCGCCTTCCTTTTCCCTGTAAGTAAAACTTCTCGGTGTTGTAGTGCTTTTAGAACGTCCCCAGTTTGATTTCAGGTGGATTTCGTCTGGATCAACCGGGACCAGCGTCACTTCGAGTGGTTCCTCAGCCTCCTCACGCGATTGGAGAGCGAGCAAGCACGTGACTCCATCCTCCAGCACCGACTGGACATGCACATGTACATGACGTCCGCCGTCAGCAAGTCCGACATGAAGGGCATCGGTCTGCAGATGGCGCTGGACCTGATTCACGAATCGGAACAGACGGACCTGATAACTGGGTTACAGACCCGCACTCAGCCAGGGAGGCCGGACTTTGATAAGGTGAGACAGAAACGATGAAATTAGGGTATTAGCAGCCGTCGTTAAACATAAGCATAAAAATAGTCATAAATCCTGCTCTACAACAGAATACAACTCCAATACTTTATGAACAGAATATGCGCGGAGAACAAATTCATGAAAGAAGAACCCAGAACGCTGTGCAGGGCTGCTTACGTACTGAACAGGTCAGATCTAGAACATTCCTCAACTTACTGGAAGGTTCGAAATCTTTCCAAGGTGACGTAATCTACTGACGTTACTGCACCAGCATGCTCTGGGATGGTCTAGAAATTATTTTGCATCGAAATGCAATATCTTTTGAAGTTTTCGCGATCTCTACAACATGTGGACAGCGGGAATGTCAGTGGGTTTCGTTTTTGCCACTGACTGACACTCAGAAGCATAGTGTGTGTGTGTGTGTGTGTGTGTGTGTGTGTGTGTGTGTGTGCGCGTGTGTGCGTGTGTGCGCGCGCGCGCAAGCGCACGCGCAAGCGCAAGCGCGCGTCTAAGGCGAGAGAGAGAGAGAGTCTCTTCTCCGATACCAGTAAGCAATCGTCTGTCAGTCAGGTCTGCGGGAAGTAACTGTCAAAGAGGAACGACTTTATTACAAAAATTCATTCACCCATGTAGAACCTCGCATGCGTCAAAAAAGTTAGTGACGTCAACCGGCTGGGCAAGCTAACACGACCTCATGTGTTTGGGGTTTTGCGAGTGCATAGAGGCACGGAACGGGTTTCCAGTACTTCCAGTACTTGCTGCTTGATGTCAGAGAGCTTGCGTTCGTGTGCGCGCGGGCTACATACATGACACAACGACTACGACTGTGACTACAGCAGGTCATTGAATAGAAACAACATATTGGGCTGGTGGCCATCTTGTTTGTTTTGTTTTGTTTTGTTTGTGTATGTGTGTGTGTTTTCGCTTTATTTTTATTGGTTGGATGTTTGTTAATGATATTATTTTGCTTTCGGGGAAGGGAAATGCGGTTATGTATCACTACCAAGGACGGCACAAGTTAAAACAGGAAGTCCCGCTTGAAAAGCACACACCATGCACACACACACAGTAATCACTTCTATCCTCTTTTTTTTCCAGCTGTTTTCACAGATATCCAAGAAGGCAAAAGGCAAAGTCAAGGTCTTCTTCTGTGGCGCACCAGTCCTGGGCAGAACCGTCAAACACTACAGTCATAAGTACAAGTTCGGATTTTCACAAGAAACTTTCTGAGGACTGCGTGATCGTGACATCAAAATGTACTGACAAAAACACTGACGATATATACAATCGTCATTGTGCTCAAATTTTGTAACGTTTGACTGAAACGTACTACGAACGTTTCAATTGCTGAATTTGACTAGCGTTTTGCTTGATGTGCAAATTTTCCAATGTCATTTGTGTGCAATCACTTTATTCACCGCCACGTTAAACTATTTTTTGACTATGTCAAAGTAATGTCTTCCGTAAATTATGTACCTCATTTCAGCGGTGTTTGGTACGTTTCCTACAAACTATTCTGTAGTTTCAGCTCTTTCAAAAATCAAACAAGACAAAAAATGATATGCTTTTTTGTGCTAATTGTCCAATCCGTGTGCTTTCTAGAAAACCTGTTTTATTTCTCAAGCTAATGTAAATATCACGTTTAATGAACTCAGTCTGCCCGAGCTGCGCCTATAGCCTACAAGATTACAGCCCCCACTGCCGCACTACCACTATTCAGTAGTATGCGAAATCTTCGTTCTGCTCCACCGTTGCTAGCCGTAACCAGGTTTTCTTAGAGTGTTCTCCCTTAGGAACGGTTTCTGCTTTTGTTGGTTACCGTTGTGTACGTTTTTCGTGCGGTTTATGCAGTAAAAGAATGGCCAATAGAAGGCGGCTTGCTGTTATCACCGGGGCTCCAGACAGATAGCGTCAGACACATTATGATGGTAGTGTCAGTGTAAGGGGGGGGGGGGGGGGGGGGACACCCAACACCCGAATCCTGTAAAAAAATTTTAAAATAATCGTTGTACTCGTAATCACACTCAACAAATACACCCCCCCCCAAAAAAAAAAAAAAAAAAAAAACACCGCCACCAACAACAACAAAAACAACAAAATAAACACACACATACACACGCTCACGCTTTGACGTACGTTCATATGATCTGCTGATAATGATCAACAATGATATTTGGAAATCCAGCGATATTTTAGAGACTAACATGATGGTGCTTGGTTTTGCGTTGCTTGCATTGTTTCTCGTCTTCCCAGTTACTGTCAGTATTCATCGGTTACTATTTAAGCGTCCTTGTAGCCTTACCTGATCACATTTCATGCAGCCTTAGTGTGTTTCTCGTATTTGCTCGAGAATTCTGTTTATTTTTCCGAGCGGCAGTTCCTGAAGAAACCGTGATTTCTTTTGTGTACATGCTTGAGATTTCGACTCGTTTTGGTCGCTGGGTTGTGTGTTTTTGATGTGTACCAAGATGTGATGTATGTACATTTATATGAAGAGACAAAGTAAAAGAACATATTCAAACAAAATAAAATGATTCAATTGATTGTGCTTGCCTTTTTTTCTCGTTGCCCCGTCTTTGATATCACCCATACGTGCTGGAAAAGAACGTTAGACTCTCACGCACAGCCCCCCCCCCTCCTCCCCCCTTCCCCGCTCCTCCTAGTCAGGAATTCCTGAGACATGGCCGCCTGGCAGTCACACTGGATTTAATAGTGTTCAGCTGGACTGTTCAGCGGGACTGTTCAGCGAGGTTAGCTGCTGTCCCTGCCGTCTCCCCCCCCCCCCCTTCATGATTCAATTACGTTGTGTACACTGAACACTCGGGGTTGTGTGTTTTTGATGTCTACAAAGATGTGATGTATGTACACTTAGCATGAACAGACAAAGTAAAAGAAAATATTCAAACAAAATAAAATGCTTAATAATAACAATAATAATAATATAATAATAATGAGTATTGTATAGGTGCTTTACCCAATTGACAAAATTAATGTCCCCGTCCCAGAAACAAGCCGTCATCACCTTAAAGATCTAAGCTCCCAACAAAAAGCTTTCCGAAGTGCGAAAAAAATGTACAGAGTCGACCGTGCAAGCACAGTCAACTCTGTCACAGTTGCAGAGTTTTCAGCGTCCCTGAAACCCCAATAAAAGCCAAGGGCAGCCTGATTCACAGCTCAGTTTGCGTTTTGACACTGAGCGAGAAAGATCGTGCAGCCCTCAACATCCCAGCGCTGAACACTGTAGTGATGTGTCTCGCTCACTGACCAAAAGCCAAATAATGTCACGGCAAACTCGTGCTCTGGTTTTATAAGGATCCCCGAAGCGCTGAAAACTTTGCAACTGTGACAGAGTTGACTGTGCTTGCACGGTCGACTCTGTAAAAAATTTTCACACTTCGGAAAGCTTTTTGTTGGGAGCTTAGATCTTTTAATACACAAAGGAAAAAACTTACCGCGAGATAATTTACGCAACTGGTGTCCGATTTCACTGACAAACACTGATTATAAAATCTTGCTAAATGCATAGCCGTACGCATGTCCAGTGCAATTGAAAACATCGTGCACAAAGACCAGAAAGGATACATCAAGTGTAGAAAATAATATTATATCCACGGCAATTAGATTGATAGACGATACTACATAATATATTAACACCACAAATAGTCCGGGGCTGCTCCTGGCGCTGGACTATGAGCGTGCCTAGGACAGTATCTCTAAGTCAAGTTATTATTGTTGTATGCGCTCGAAAAGTTTGGTTTTGGTGCTCAGTTCGTTCGCTGGGTGTCGCTGATGGAGGGAACAAAAGTAGTGCCAGCTACTCCTACATGACAATGACCAACTCGGCCAAGCCGGAAACTGAGGAAAGTTTGAACCTCCTATATGGGTGGGTGGGTGTTTGGGTGTTTAACGTCCTTTTCCACCACATAAGGGTGATATTAAAGACGGGGCAACGAGAAAAAAGGCCAGCACAAATATTTGGCCCCAGCCGGCGGGATTCGAACTCACGACCCGAGCATTGAGAGTCCAACGCTCTACCATTCGGCCACACCGGCTCCCCACCTCCTATATGACCACAACCAACTCGGCCTAGTCGGAAATAAACGAAAAAATTTTAAGTGTGACCCTCCTGGTGACCATAACCAACTCGTCCCAGTTCGACCGAAAGAGCTTTAGCTTCATCGATCGAGCCGAGTTGGTGGTCCGAGTTGGTATAGAGGTTGGTCCGAGCTGATCCTATACGTGGGCCGAGTTGACTCTGTACGTGGGCCGAGCTGACTAAGGCCATGGTCCGACCTGTCTAAAGGGCTGGTCCGAGTTGACCGGATAGTCCGTATTTTATAGTTCCACGACTGATAGTCCTTTCGGGCTGATAGTTGAACAATTATTTAAAGTCCTAAGTACCATTGGTCCTACGTGTTGATAGTCCGAGGTGTATTTCTATTCTTATACAGAGGCGAATAATTATAGTCCTCAGGGGCGACGGAACCGGGGGGGGCAGGAGGGGCAGCTGCCCCCCCCCCCTGTACCCAAGCAGGGGGGGCAAGAGTATCTTTTTGCCCCCCCCCCCCCCCCCCTGGAAAATGAGGTGACTATGGCAAGAGGGGGGGGCAAAGCCATGGTCTTGCCCCCCCCCCCCCCTTCACCTCCCCCTACCCCTATTCCTGTTCTCTCCCTCATCCCACCCAACAGAGAACAGTTTAGCCGTTGCATGAAATATCAAAACGACTTGGCAGAAAGTCGTCTGATAACCACTTTGCCCCCCCCCCCCCCGCCCCCCCCCCCGCCCCCCGCTTTTTACTTTCTTCGAGCAACGTCCTTCCTTTTAGAGGCTCCCTGGTTCTGCGCAGCATCTGAACGCCGCCCTCCCCCCCCCCCCCCCCCCACCCCGCTTTCACTTTTTTCACTTCCTCTGGGCAACGTCCTTCCTTTCACTGGCTCTGGCCTTTCCCCCCTCTGAGATTCTGCCCCCCCTCCCCCCAACATCTTCCGGCGCCACTGGTCCTAAAGGAAAAAGCTAAAGAAATATAAGACTATCAACACATAGGACTAATGACAGGTTGGACTGAAGTGACTTTTTTTTGCATTTATATGAGTGTTTTTTGTGGGGGTTTTGGTTTTTTTTTTTTTTTTGTTTTTTTTGGGGGGGGGGGTAGTTTTTATTTCTTTTTCTTATACAAATATAAATGGGCAAAAAGAGAGAAACAAACAAACAAACACACAACTATGCACAAACAGAAAAATACGGACAAGGCAAAATAAACAAACAAAAGCAAATTAAAACAAAAAAAAAACCCAAACAAACAAGCAAACAAACACCTCCTAAGTCTTAGTAGAAGTTGCTTCAAACTGTACATGTATGTTTTAACTGCACATTCTGGTTTAGAAAGGTTTTCCAGTTATTTAGATTTTTTTTTTTCTGTCGCTAGTTCCCAGTTTGGAAACACACATGTATACGTACTGCATGATAGCATCCCTAGTCTGAAGAGACTTTGAGTAAGTGTGGGACTTTTGACACGTAGTAGGCCTAATATCGACCGTAGGGCTACCAAGAATTCGGACTTTCGACACGAAGGACAACCCACGTAGAACTATCGACACGTACGACTAACATCACGTAGGCCTGTCGACACGCACCCTTTCGCGACATACCGAATATCGATCGGTTTCCGGTGTGACGCGGTCGTCTGCTGGTGGCATCTGTCGTCTGTAGTTTGCCGCGAAAGGATGAGGCTGTGTAATTATAGAAGGTATGTCGCGCGTCCGGCATGTAACAGACTGCTGGTGTCCAACCGACAACGCAGAAGGCAGGAATTTTCAGTGAATTTCTTACGTAAGCACAGCAGGATAACGGCCAAAGCATCGTGTGACTCTCTGGAGTATAGTAGGTCACGATAAGCGTAGAGCCACAGCGTGTGTTGTGTCGATACGGAGAACTGAAGACGAAGGGAGAGGAAGAAAGAAATTCGTTAGAAGTTGCCGTCTGTTCTGAGAGGTAGGTAAAGGTTCGTTCAGTTTGCTTTGGTTTCCGTTTTGTGTGAAGTTCAGTTTCGTTTTTGTGTTTTTGGGAGGCGACGTAATACCGAGGATGCACGGGGGGTAGGGGGAAGGGGTCGGGGTGGGGGTTCCGGTCAAAGACGTGACCTTTTGTTCTGTGAGTTTGTTTGCTTGCTTGTTTCTGTGCTCTCTCTCTCTCTCTCTCTCTCTCTCTCTCTCTCTCTCTCTCTCTCTCTCTCTCTCTCTCTCTCTCTGATTCAGGCAGGTTGTCAAATCATGACCGACGTTAAACAACTTTCTTTCATTCGTTCGTTTGCTCTCTCTCTCTCTCTCTCTCTCTCTCTCTCTCTCTCTCTCTCTCTCTCTCTCTCTCTCTCTGATTCAGGCAGGTTGTCAAATCATGACCGACGTTAAACAACTTTCTTTCATTCGTTCGTTTGCTCTCTCTCTCTCTCTCTCTCTCTCTCTCTCTCTCTCTCTCTTCGACCTCTCCGATTGAAAAGTGGCAGATTATCACATCATTGCCGTCGTTAAATATTGTTTGTTCGTTCATTCGTACGCTCTCTCTGTCTGTCTTTCTGTCTCTTTGTCTGTTTCTCCTCTGTCTCTCTCTGTCTGTCCGAGGCTCTCTCTCTCTCTCTCTCTCTCTCTCTGGCACTGACTCACTCACTGAACTGCCAGCAAACATATTTTGACGACTCTTTTGAAGCTGAAGGTTTAAACTTTGTGCTATTTGTTTCTATACTGCTACCATCACCACCACCACCACCACCACTACTACTACTGCTACTACTACTACCAATATACAATAGTCTGTGGCGTTGTCCATTTACGTAGCTCTCTTTTCCCCGGGCTGCCTCTCTCGCTAAACGCACGCAACAACCCTCGGGGTGCCACATTTTATATTATACTACCCATCCCAATATATCGACAACCCTCTGACTGCTTCAAGCTTATAACAGCGTCCGCCACCAAGCCAAGCCTACAGCGCTAGATTTTACCGGTTCGGCGCGGTGAGTAGGAACAACTTCAATGACGCGTTTCCATGGTAACGGGATTCGTGAAATGGAGCGCCGGGAGGGTCCAGCTTAGAATAGATTCTCACGTAAATTTATGGTGGTATTTTTTTTCCCCCCTGCTGTTTCTGCCCTGCGTGGGAGCCGGGTTAGCCGAATGGTAGAGCGTTGGACTCCCAATGCTCGGGTCGTGAGTTCGAATCCCGGCTGGGGCCGCATATTTGTCCTGGTCTTTTTCTCGTTGCCCCGTCTTTGATATCACCCATACGTGGTGGAAAAGGACGTTAAACCCCCAAACAACCACCCACCCACCCTTCTACCCTGCGTAGTGGCACGATGTGGCCATCATTGTCTCGGCTGAGTATGATTCTCTGAGCTTCTCTACAAGTAAGCTTTCTATAGCAACAACAGCAACCCCCCCCCCCCACCCCACCCCCATCCCCACCCCCGCGTGATGGTAGTCGAACTCAGTGGCAGAGCTTTGGGCTTTCTATGCTTTCTACAGCAACAACAGCAACAATTCCAACCCCCCCCCCCCTTCCGCCCCACCCATCCCCTCCCCTCCCAAAACAAAACAAAACAAAACAAAACAACAGTGTGCGCGTAAGATGTCTATGACGGCGATTTCGTTACGTCACTGTGTGCGTGAAAGTATGTAAGCTTATTGTGTGGAGAAACGTCACAGTCTTGTTTTGTATCACCGAAACTTGCTGCTGCGCGCAGCGAAATCTGCCCCATCCCATAAAGTTGTTTCTCTGTAGAGAAACAACTTAAAAAACAAACAAAAACAAACAAAAACCAAACAAAACACAGCAACAACAACAACAACAACAAAACACACAACGTTAGCTACAACAACAACGACGACGATAGCAACAACAATAACAGCAACAACAACGACGACGATAACAACAACAACAACACTAGCAATAACAGAAAAACATCATCATCAATAACAACAGCAGCCAAGACAACAACAACACCAACAACAACAGTACATTTCAACCGTAGCTATGCACCGCCGTAATGGCAGGGACTGGTCGATGCAAAATGAAAGGAAATCTGTAAAACACGCATGCTGAGCTTTCAGACCGGGATTCGAATCAGCAGCCTTCCGGTTTCTAGTCCAGCACACCGCAACCTGAACCGCTCCGATGCCGCCTTCACGCCGGTAACCAAGGTTACGGAGCGTAGCCCCGGGAGGCATGTCTAAGGCAGATGAGGGCGTTGCAATTTCCACAAATCCATGAACTACAGACAGAGTATTGCACGTACCATCACCTTGGCATGTGATGACTTGAAACAGCCATTACAACAGCAAAAGAAAATGCGTTGGATGGATATTACAATAAAAATATAATTAAATGCACCTTGATTAACATTGTTATCATTTTATTATCACTAACATTATCAGTTACCAATAGCCGGAGGTGCATTAGAAAAAGTGAAAGCCCCACTAATGAAATCAGCGATTACATCAGCAATAAAGCATGAGGAAAATGCGCAAGATGAAACATAAAGAAACGTACTTTCACCTTCATTGTCACCTTCTCATTATTAGCACTAAAATCATCGGTTAGAAACAGCTGAAGGCGCATTAGAAAAAGTGAAAGCACCTATTTTCTTTATAAACAAAATCACTCATTAAAAACGGCAAGAAAACGTGTTGGCCGTGTTGATTTAGACTTTTGTTTACTCAAGCGTGACTAGACATCAAATCGCTGTAATAAAGATGATTTGGATAACTTAATGTTGTCTAGGAGTGAATTCTGATCCTTACTGTTATTTTTGTGAGAATAAAACCATAAAATCTCTGTGTAAATTCGACTGAAAATGGCGTTTGTTTTCTGTGACTTTTGATTTTGACACCATGTGCACCCAAGCGTGTATGGCTTATGTGGTTTCCTCATCACAACAAAAACACTTTCTTCACCCTTTAGACAAATGGGCCAATGACTTAAAAACACCAAATATGTGTATCATTCTGCTTTTGGTTTTCCAAAAGATTTGATTGAAACAGGTGGATACGTTATTTTGACGCTGACTGTATGTTGAAATACTATCGATTTTAGCAGTAAGATCCGCCTGAGCTGAGCTGCTTAGCCTGCAGGACTGGTATGCACGTCAGAACCGGTTAGCTTAAACGCGTTTAGAGCTTAAACGCGGTTAGCTATACGGGCCCTAACCGCGTATAAACCCTAACCGGATTTGGTATGCACGACGCGCTAAACGGAAACGTATAGCTAAACGCCACGTTAAAGGTGAGATATTTATAGATTACTGGGAAAACCAGCTCCGCTGTGTGCTTTCGGTTTAATCCAACTACACGTGGAAGTTTCTGAAATTTGCAGCATGACGGAGAAAGTCGGAAAAAGGGCCAGAATAGGTAACTTCAGTGCTCAGCAGGTTAGAATACTACTTGAAGAGCTGCAAGTAGAACATATGACCGTTTTCAGCAGCCACAGCGCCACCATAACGCAACACCCTCGCATTGTGCACGCTCCCTGGCCACTTGGCCACACAGTTGATGAAGACGAGGTCCGCGTCACAGAATAATGAGATCACCTGATAACAGCCGAAATGATGAAATCAATAATTAATTTATACTCACATTTTCTGTCTAAATATCACACACACACACACACACACACACACACACACACACACACACACACACACACACACACACACACACGCATGCACGCACTGACACACGCACGCACACACGCACGCACGCACACACGCACGCACGCACGCACACACACACTGACACACACACACACACACACACACACACAGACCCCCCCCCCCACACACACACACACATGCACGCACTGACACACGCACGCACACACGCCGGCACGCACACACACACACACACACACACACACACACACACACACACACACACACACACACACACACACATTCTTCTCTGTCGTCGTACGTGTCGAAGGGATTAGTACGGTCCCGGAAAATTCGGTTTCTTCGTAGAAGACGCCGCTGTCGTGCTAGGAAAAACAAAAGTGCCGCCATATTTACACGCGTTTAGGCCCGCTATCGGACCCCCAGAGGTGCGATAACTTTAAACGCGAAAATCCGTATAGGACAGGCTAACCGGATTGACGTGCATACCGATTTTTCCCGCCTATCTGCCCGTATAGGGGATAAACGCGGTTAGTCCACTTAACGGACCGACGTGCATACGGGCCCAGGTGATAAAGGAGGGACTGGCGAGTATATTAGCTCAATGCACAGTAACGATTTTGTGTGCAGTCTATCTTCAGTGGACACCTGCTCACATCAGCGAATGAAGATAGACCATAATTATGCACTTTCTGTGTACGACATCTCCGACAGCTGCTGTATACGGTGTCCAGTGTGTGAGAGAATGCGCGTGATTCACTTTGAGCCTGACGGGTTCAGCTCGCGGCGCTTTGAGCCAATTCAAGAAAATGGGTGAAAGCGCCCACACAATACACACTTATTATTATTAATATTATATCCATACACATAACTTCATTGTCCATTTTCGCTGATGCAGGTGAAACCGCCATTCTAACACAAACCCAACGAAACATGGCGCAGAAAAGTGGACAATGTGTGGTGGTGTCGTCTCCTGCCACCCCACAGGAAAACTTCACCCTCGCAGCGCCCTCTCGCAGCGTCTCCAGTGTCGAAGGGGGGGACGGAACTCTTACCTGGAGGTTGGTGGGCGAGTTCCGGGACCTGATCATGAAGAAGTGCCGACGCGTGTACAGCAAGAAGGGATCACGCCACGACCTGGGTCTCTTCTTCCACAACGGGACCTTCTACGCTTTGGGCGCTTGGTGTGGGCACATGGGTGAGTATCCTCTCCCCCCCCCCCCCTTCCCCCCGCTCCACCTCCTCCGGCACACACACACATACAGGCACGCACTTGAACACACGCACTTGCAAGCACGCAAGGGCACACACACACACACACACACACACACACACACACACACACACACACACACACACACACACACAAACACACACACACACACACACACACACACACACACACACACACACACACACACACACACATCTTGATCAACCCTTTATATAGCGCCTGCAAGTGGCAAAACAGGGACGTTAAACGCTTCCCATTCCCCACACCAACCCCACCCTCACCTTTCTACGTTTTCTACCAGACAGCCAAACGTTGGCGCCAAGGCTACAGGGACGAGCCTTCTTCGGTAATGAATTACAACTAAAACGGAAAACAGTGACAATAACAACGATAGCGATCATGATTATCGTAAATAATTTTTTAAATGTTGTTTTTGGTATGAACAGACATGTACAGACGAGGTGAAGGAGAACAGGCATGACGTAGTTATAAACTAATTAGGCATGTTTACAAATCACTCGCGAAGCACATGGAGTAGCATAACAAATAAACGAGCAAAAAGTTCATGTATAACACTGAACAAGCTAACAATATAAAGTGGTAGTAACATTTTGAGCCGGTGGATGCTGCAATTCCACTTACTAAGCCAGACATATCAAAGATAGAGGCAAGACCGCTCTTGTCTAAAATAATTATACCTTTTGTACATGCATGCGCCAACACCGTCTTCAAATGAATGCTGTATTCACAATTTGAGGAGTACAAACGCCTCCCCTATATCCGATTAAAGAACATGCTTTTTTCAGCTCTATATAACCCAGATATACAGATAAAAGTGCATTCTGCCACATTTCTTTTTTAAAAAAAAAACAGGTCACATTTTTGTACCACTCTGGTCGATCAGTCAAACCCCTCCCGAGATATACTCACCCTGTAAACAAGATTCTCTGATGCGGTTGTCATGGATACGCTTTACCTGTCACCATTAGGGACCTTCCCACGCTGACTCAATTCAAAGCCCATTTAAAGACCTACCTCTTTAGGTAAGCTTTCGAGCTGTAGTCCGACCACTTTTTCATCAGCACTCGGAGTGTGTGTGTGTGTGTGTGTGTGTGTGTGTGTGCGCGTGAAAAACTGCACAAGTGGGTTCACGAACCTGGAAACACTCAATACAAGTGGGTTTACAAAAAAAAGTGGGTTCACGATCGGTAAACCCACTTTTTTCAATACTTGGAAAGAGTAGCAAATGCTCTAAAAATGCCCCCCTATAAATATCTCACTGAACCCCCACTACTCAACTTTTTCCAACTTTGAGTGTTTGCGATTTCACACTCCGTGGTGTGTGTCGGTTTCTGCCTTTGGCAGGTTTCAAGGGGAAGTCACTCTGAAGAGCTATTGGTTTATGTCACTTCCGGTTCGCGGTTAATACGCGCGTGCCGCTGCTTGTGGAATTTGTGGTGCTTTCATGGATAGTTTTCTGCAACTTTCTGCATTCTTGCGTCCCAGACATGGAAAACAAAAAGATGAGTACTGTTGTGCATTTGATCTATGCTTGAGTCTTGTCTGTATTTGACATTTCCTGACTACAACGACCTACTTCTCAGATCAAAATCAGTTTCACTTTCAGTGAAACACACTAACATTCCAGTTGGCTGAAGGCGCTTGATTTTGTTTTCCCGACAAACAATTCATCTATTAATGTACTATCATTAGGCATGGGAAAGCGTGTAGAACGGCTGACTTTCATGAGAAAATGCGCGGGGAGAAACGGGTGTCCGCGTGCACCAACGATTTGCATCATTCGATCGGTCGCGTGGCACACACACTTGCCTCCGTTGCCATCTAGCCATCGCACAACAATCTGTCTATCGCTCAATGCAGTCTATTGATAATATTGTGTTGCCTACAATGTACGATTATGGATAATAATTATTGTGTTGTCTACAATGTTCGCTCGCGCAAAATGTGTTTCCATTTTAGTGACCAACTTTACTCTTTGCTGAAGATTCTGTCACTGTTGGTTTATGTAAGTTAGGTGTGTTTATTCCACCGGCGCACAATGGTCTTCTCTTACGAATGATGGAGACTGGATCTTTAACGAGTACACTTGATGATAAATGTATGTACTCGGGAGTCTAGTAAGCACCACAGTCGTGTGTGCAAATGAGTTTGACTCTACAGTATTTGAAGAAGGCAAAATCCTAGATCAAATTCTTACCCCATTTGGGATCAAATCCAGGACCCATTGCCTTTTACTTCAGCCACTGTTTTGAAAAAGATGCCGTTTTATTGAGGTGGGGGTGGGTTGGTCTTGCTGGTGTATGTGATTTTCTGCTGCTGAGTTCAGCCCAGTCATCTATTTGCGCTGCACCACCACAAGAAAACTGTGCTTGTCACCTTGCGCAGAGCAGTCATTTGATCTACACTATAAGCTCATCATCGGGTGATAAATTGATTTGTGCTGTGTGATCAACAGAATGATGTTGTGCGACCGACAAATTTAAGAGATCAATCGTCTGAGAGATCAATTGTGTCGATCGCTATTGAGTAATCTCTTAAGCCCTTGGTGGATTATGTGTGTATGTGTACAGTACAAGTTGTATAAGTCTCGTATAATTTCCATTTTATTTCAGACAGGATCTCTGAGTGCGTCAGCTGTCTTCGAGTATTTGAAGTCTTCAGGGATAATAAATCAAAAGGGGTAAGTGCAAACTTTACACTTACACTTACTATTTACTAATTTAGTGGAATTTTTTTTTTTTTTCTGAGCCAAACCAGGGTCCAGAATGCTTGCTTTCAATAATACTTTGCATCTGGTAGCCGGGAAAAAAATGGTCGGCCCCGAGAACTAGAGATAAAAGCTGAGTTAAGTTTTTATTTTCAGTGACATGCATTCCGCTGAGACAGACTGAGAAAGAAAACACACACACACACACACACACACACACACACACACACATACGCCATTCACCCATATGAAAAAGCCTTATGCTTTGTTAATTAATACACATAAGCCATATGGGCTTTGACATTCTGGCTGTTGTTGACTTTTGTTTGTCCAGATCTCGCAGTGCAGCAAGTCAGCGTGACGTTGATCAGGAAGTCCTTGAGGCAGAGAGCAGTGCAGCTGAAGAGGAGGTACCGGACTATGCGCCTGGTTCCCCTGACCTCTCAGATTCTGCTTCACTTCCTTCGGTTATCACTGAGTCGGTCAAATTCGACAGTGGGAGTGACATTGTTCTTATTTTGCGTGACGCTTTACGAAGTGGGGAGAGGAGCAGTATGGGGAATTCTAGCTGTGTAAGTTTGACAAGCAGTCAGGTTATGACATTTGGCTGCTTTGCTGATGATCGTGATCGCACATGAAGATTATGCTGTGGGATATGGCCTTCTGTGAAATTTTATGGTTTCTTTGCATTTGCACACCACTTTTTTGTTGTTGTTGTTTCCTATAGATCTGTTGTGTAATTCATGTCATGTAGATTTTTCACTGTCTTTTAAGTCAATGTGCATATGCAACTTTCAAATGCTTTCTGAGTGTACAGTTCTGTGCTTGATTAGCTGTTTTCACTGCTAGCACACTGACTTTCGGCGGCGGTTGATTTAATGTCCATGATTTTTTTTCTTTTTTTGTTTGTTTTGTTATTGATTCATTGAATTAATGAAGGTGCTTATTGTACAACTTTGTATAAGGGAGGTGATGATTGACTCAAGTATGTAGACGAAAAGTGAGTCTATGTAATGACCCTCCGGCGTCCGATCGTCCGTCCATCACAAACTTAAACATGAACAATATTCTCGGAAACTATTTACCCTACAGTTATGAAACGTGGCCAGTAGGTAGTACGTGACAAGACCTTTCTAGAAATATAAGTGAAGATGGCCTTGACCCAAGGTCAAGGTCACAAGATCAGTGGAAAATTTTGAAAAAAATGCACTTTAAGCATTTTTCCCTTGACTATGGCTACTATAACAATGAAACTTGGTGTTTAGGGAAAGGGTTTTTTTTTGTTTTTTTTGCTGCCCCAACTCTTTTTGCCAGCTCCAGTGGTCTTCCTCCCAGGTCCTGGGTGGAATCCACAGAGGGCTGGAAAGCTGGGGCAAGTTTTATTATGCATGATGATAGACATGAGGATGATGGTAAGATGATGCTATGGAGGGACATGTGGTTTGGGACTGCAGGACAGGGCCGCAGTCCTCGCTTCCTGTCATAAATATCCCGGCGTTCACCAAGGCCAGGGAACTACAGCACCTGCGATGCCGGCTGTGTAATCATCCATAAGACGGGAAGCACCCCCAAAGTCACACCGGTGAAGTGGGTGAATCTCGGCTGTGTGGCAACAGCCTCCCCATTGGGCCCATAGCACACCCGCTCTGGGTAGGAGCCGACTTAGGTAGGAAACATCCCGCTTGCCTCGGCTGGGATTTGAACCCGGGTCTCCAGGTTCATGGTCCGAAGTGCTAACCACTACACTACGGGGGCCGGTGCAGAAAGGGCTTCCTTATTGTATAAGTTTGGATGACCTTGGGTCAAGGTCAGGGTCACAGGAATTGATGGAAAATCGTGAAAAACTGCAACATTTTCAATTTCTTGGAAACTGTTATCACTACAGTAATGAAACTTGGCCAGAATGTAGTTTGTGACAAGACCTTTCTAACCACGTAAGTGAGGATGATCTTGACCTAGGGACAAGGTCACAAGATCAGTGTCATTGGAACACGTGAGTCACATGGGCTTTGTCCTTCTAGTAGTTCTACTTTTAGGAAATGTTGAATGTTCTGATCATGTGGTATCTTGAGAATTAATGCCCATAACTTGTTCTTACATGTGTTATAACTGGCACTGTATGCATTCATTTTAGTGTCCAACATTATTTTGCTTCATTTACTTGCACTTCTTGCTTCTATTTTCCCAGTTTCATGTTTCTATGAAATCCATCTAATAATATTTCTGTGGGTTCTTTGGCTTCCTGTCTGTTTTTTTATTTGCCTTTTTGGAGGTATTCTGCAGACCAGCCCTCTTTTTCAGTGCAAATTCACAAGGTGGTATAAGAAAATAGGAAGGGGGTCTCTTTGTTTGTTTAATTTCTCACTACAAATTGAGAACCCCAGCGGTGGCCCGGTGGTTAGGGTGCACACCTCGGTATGCAGAAGACCCGAGTTCCGAGGTGGCTCTGTGTCAGTATACTTTAACTGGGGTGAAACATGAAGCCTGTGCTGCAACTTCTCGCTCATGTGTGGCACATTAAAAAGTCAAAGCAGCACCGCCCTAAAAGAACCAGTGTAGTTTGCTGGGCATTAAAGCACGCTATTTTGAGTTTACTCTTGAAATTGTAATAATTTTCTGGAATCCAGTACATTTGTTTTGATGTCGATCGATGAAAATTCCATTGCAATTGACGGAGCGGTTTTGTCGCTATTGTTGTCGTCAAGTTGATAGGAAACCGCCCCTCCCTTCTTCCCCCATTTATGTAAAAGCTCATTCCCATGCTTTCGACCAATCAGCTATGGCCAGTCCATTTTGGCTGATAGTATACAAGAGTCTGTACATGCATGCTTCGGTGAAAGTGGACCAGTTGGCGAAGACATCATAGAATTGTGCTAAATTTATTAACAGTGTCAGTAACACTCCTGAGGAAAAAAAAATCTTTTTTTCCCCGAATTTTCTCCTAGTTTTTGTTAATGCCAAAAGTCATGGGATGACGCACTATTTTTTCCCAACAGGAAAATTCAATATACTGTAGCTCCATTAAGCAATTAACAATCAACATACTTAAAATGGATTTTTTTTTTAACACCGAAAAGATTTTTGACAAAAATTAGTCTCAATCCTAAATTGTATGTGTCACATGTAAATTGTATGTAAACCATTTTTGAGTATGACAAATTCTTTCAAATCAGAAACACAACTTGTATACAAGTTTGACAACATTTAGTGTTGATTTGGACCCTGTAGATGATCGCAGTTTGCGTAATAGGACCTTCTGTTCCTGTTAATGTCACTTTGATTTGAATAAAAACAAAGTAAAGAGTAATCTGTGTCAGTTCATTTTGAGATTTTGTTCTGTCTGTCTGTCTGTCGCTCTGTGTGTGAGTGTGTGGAGCAAGAGGATACATGAAGTTTAAAAACAAAAACAATGAATGTTTTTGTTTATTCTTATCAGCTGAAGTATCTTGATTTCGGGTAGCACCAAACTGGGCTAACACACATACCCACATTATGATTAAGCATTGACAACCTCATGAATGAGGGGAGTCAGGCTACCTCATGGTTTAGAGCATTGGACATGAAGGTTGCGGGTTCAAAACTCGGGAGCAAAATTTGTTCTTCTTTTTTCCTTGGTTCCCCCGTATTTAGAATAGTCGTCGTGGTGAATAAAGACATAAAACAATGAAAACACCCACCTGCTCGACCACCCACATCAATGAACCCAGTTTTCCGGTTTGGTGAACCCAGTTTTAAACACTCGGCACTCTAAAAATAGCATGAACCCACTTGTATAAAATGAACCCACTTTTTCCTACGTCTGTCGTGAGGTGGCAAAAATTATTTTTGTAAATCTGTGGTAATGGTTGTTATTAGCAAGTCACAATGAAAGAGTGTGTCAAGCGTTGGAGCTCTGGGAGGTACAGAACTGGTGGAACCCATTTGTGCATATTATGACAGGTTACCCACTTGTACGGTTTTGAACGTATGTGTGTGTGTGTGTGTGTGTGTGTGTGTGTGTGTGTGTGTGTGTGTGTGTGTGAGCGCAAAGAGTGTTTCGTAGAAAACAGATAGGCGCTATATAAACTGTATTCATTATTATTATTATTATTAATAATACACAGTGCCACACACACACACACACACACACACACACACACACACACACACACACACACACACACACACACACACACACACACACACACCCCGAAACACACATCATAAATAAATGTTAATTATCTGAGTACATACGGCATTTTCTTGTATTCTTATTTACAGGTGGCCCATTGTTTGAAGGCGATATCGAAGACTACAAAGGTTCATGTCACGTGATGTGTCCATGGCACGCCTACATGTTTGACCTGAAAACTGGAAAAAACGAAATTGGTTTGGAGGTAATCCTATCTCTGTCTCCGTCTGTAGTTTGGTCCGTTCGTTTGTGTGTGTCTCTTTGCCTGCCTCAGTTCTTGACTGTCTTATTTCTTTCCCCAAACTCATCTCCCCTCATCGTCAACCATTCCCAATGAAAACCTAGACAAACGTGTGTGTGTGTGTGTGTGTGTGTGTGTGTGTGTGTGTGTGTGTGTGTGTGTGTGTGTGTGTGTGTGTGTGTGTGTGTGATGGGGGGGGGGGGGAGGGAGAAGCAGAGAGGGAGGGAAATGAAATGAAACTTTGAAATGAAATAACTTGTCAATGGTAAGAGAGAGAGAGAGAGAGTTTAGGTGTTTAACGTCCTTTTCCACCAGAGAGAGAGAGTGAGTTAGTTAATGCTTAACGCCGCGCAGGAGAGAGAGAGAGAGAGAGAGAGAGAGAGAGAGATATGACATGATATGATGTTTTGATATATGATGCCTATATTCATATATAGGCCTCGGCCCCTTATAATGGGGGTGTACAGAAGTGATACACTGACAATCACACAGCACAAAATTGCAAAGAGACATACACTGCACTAGCATGAACAACATACATATTCTGTTGTTAAGATAGGATTATGCTTCTGATTCTAAAGGCTCTATACAAATAAACAGCAAGTTTTCTCGCAGTAGCTTCTCTTGTATCAGCTATCAACAAAGTTAAGCGAAATAAATTAGGGTGTCTATAATCTTTTGCGCCAATAAACATTTCTCTTAAATTTCTGTACATAGGGCAGCTTAGCACAAAATGGACCTCGTCCTCCCGCTCTAAGAGAGAGAGAGAGAGAGAGAGAGAGAGAGAGAGAGTCAGTTAGTTAGTTAGTTAGTTAATTAGTTAGTTAGTTATGGCTTAACGCCACGCAATCGAGAGAGAGAGAGAGAGAGAGAGAGAGCATGTATCTTGTATCAGACAGACAGACAAAAGAGACAGAAGCATACACACACAGAGAACCTGTCTTGAACCAGTACAGCCACTGCCCACTAAGCCTTTGTCACGGTGGACAATCATACTCATTGGGCACCAAAGGCAGTATGGATTTTACCGCCGTTACTATGACAACGATGGATTTTGCACACACTTATCGTAATTACAAACTGCAGAAAGTCCGAGATCGTATGAGTCCCTAAGGGGAAAATGGACACCGAGGAATATTTTGTTCAGCTCAATGGTTATGCTGACTGTGTGAAGATCGCTGTCACTGGCACTTTGGTTGTTTATACAGTTTAGAATTAGCTAGCAACATCTGACTTAAGCAGGAAAACCCCCGCCCCCACTCCTCCCCCTTCCCCCCTCCTCTCACCAACCAACCCCCCCCCCCCCCCCCACACACACACACACACAAAAAAAATAAATAAATAAATAAATAAAAAATAAAATAAAAATAAAAAAAACCCGACAACAATAACAAAACAACATCAAAAAGACCACAAAAAAACCAAAGACAAAAAAAATCACCGACAACAAAAGACCCAATAACCCCAAACCACACAAACAAACAGACAAACAAACAAACAAACAACAACACCCCCCCTTCCACCACCACCGCCATCAACATAAACAAAAACACGTATCACCATCATCATTGTAGTCGTCGTCAGCATCGTCATCATTATCATGTCTGAATAATTATTGCAGTAATAGGTTTTGAAATGTTTTGTATACGCGTCTTCTTGCCGCCAGTGCTACTGCTACTACAACAACAACAATGATAATAATCATGATAATAATAATAATAATAATACATACATTACCCTATCGCTTGGCTCAAAGTGCTGCGAACGACCCAACCCGCAAACTCACATGAATCACGCGCGTTCTCTCGCATCGAAAATCAACACACTATAATTGTGTTCAATTTACATCTACGTGGCGCGAAGGGTCAGCTCAGCTATTCAAGTTTTGGAACTTAGAACTGAAATTCCTTTAATAATTTTGGTGGGCTTGGCCGGTATGTAAAACTCGAAGTTAATTTAACCCACGGCTACGGAACTAACCCAGACTAGGACAAGGAAACCCCAAAACAAAATCAAATAAAAAAGGAAGCGAAGAAAGAAAGACAAAATTCCTTCCATATAACGGCATAGGCACCTTGCTGGAATGGACCCGCTTCGTGATTTAAAACAAAAAAACAACAGAAAATTTAACCCTAGAGCTAGTTTAGTTCGAGGTTAGACTCTAACCCGGGGCTACACTTCCTAACCCCGACTCTTACATGCGGGCCAAGAACATTTTCAAAGCAGTGCAGAATAATAGTTGATCACAGCTCTCAAGGAGTTTCTTTTCTAGTTATTCTACGTGGATTCTTCCATTTCAAAACTCTTTCGGGGATGTGCGGAGCCAGCATGACTTTCTTCGTTTTGTAAAGTCAGTATATATATATATATATATATAAACAAAGATAATAATAGAATTACTAAATCCAGTGATGCGTGCGACTTTTCTTGTTCTTTTCTTTGTTACAGCAAAGCACTCATGAAGTTCGTGTGGCCGATGGCAAGGTCTACATCAAACACGAAAGTCCTCTCTCCCTGTACCCGTTCTTGTGAAAAACGACACTTTGCCGACCGCAAGGCTGGAATGTCTCTGGCACAGGACAAAGGTTTTGCCACCGAGACATTCAGTTTTACACATGGACGACATGTTTGTCGAGCGAACGTCTTTGTGATGGGACAACGTTAACTTAGTTTGCAATGGGACAACGTGTTTGCCACCAGGACATTAATATTAGACTTGTCTGTCGAGCGAACGTCTTTGTGATGGGACAACGTTAACTTAGTTTGCAATGGGACAACGTGTTTGCCACCAGGACATTAATTAGACTTGTTTGTCGACGAACGTGTTTGTGATGGGACAACTTTAACTTGGTTTGCAATGGGACAACGTGTTTGCCACCAGGACATTAATATTAGACTTGTTTGTCGAGCGAACGTCTTTGTGATGGGACAACGTTAACTTGGTTGCAATGGGACAACGCGTTTGCCACCAGGACATTAATATTAGACTTGTTTGTCGAACGAACGTCTTTGTGATGGGACAACGTTAACTTGGTTTGCAATGGGACAACGCGTTTGCCACCAGGACATTAATATTAGACTTGTTTGTCGAACGAACGTCTTTGTGATGGGACAACGTTAACTTAGTTTGCAATGGGACAACGTGTTTGCCACCAGGACATTAATATTAGACTTGTCTGTCGAGCGAACGTCTTTGTGATGGGACAACGTTAACTTGATTTGCAACGGGACAACGTGTTTGCCACCAGGACTAAAGTTAGACTTGTTTGTGAGCGAACGTGTTTGCCAACGGGATAACTGGGTTGCAATTGGACAGCTTGTTTGCCACCACCACATCGTTTTTAACTGGGACGACTTGTTTGCCATTCAGTTTAATAATAATAATGAATTAATAATAATGAATTGTACTTATATAGCGCAAAATTCTCACAGAGTGACTCAATGCGCGTACTCCCGCACTCATACCAACACACACACACACACACACACACACACACACACACACACACACACACACACACACACACACACACACACACACACACACACACGTTCAGTGGTTTTTTCAGATGAAGAACGAAGAGTGTGTGCTGTTTGGTGGACTGTAAGTAACTGTGATATGGTCGGATTTTTTCTTTTTTCAAAATCAGCCGCGCCGCGCTGTTTTGCACACGTTGGAGTCTGTTCTGCCGGCATCTCAATTAACACCGAATTACAAAAATCCAGTCGTGATGTGACAAAGCTGTGAACAATTTTAGAGCAGGCGGTGTCAGAGAGAAAAGGTCGGATGGAAGCGATGCGCCTTAACTCAAAGTTTACAATCGGACGACAAGATCATTGAACGTGTTTGCCAACCGGATAGCTTGTATGTCATCATTTAGTACTGCAGTGGGGCTTGATTCCCAAATCGAAAACGTATTTGCCAACAGGACAAACAGTTTATCGGTTTGAAAGCAGCGTCGTTGGACGCAAGAAAGTGGTTGTCCTTTTCCTTGGGTGGATGGGTGGGTATTTGAGGGTTTAACGTCCTTTTCCACCACACACGGGTGATATCAAAGACGGGGCAACGAGAAGTGTATTTGTATTACTAATGTTCCTCTGTGAGGACACCCAGTGTTAACATGTGAGAATTACGGCACAGTCAAGGGAGTAGTTTAGTTCAGATAAATAAAACAAATATCTGCTTCTAAATTATACTGTGCGTGTGTTTTCAGGACATGCAGTCATTTTGTCCTGCTGAAAGCAGAGATAGTATCAAGTGAGGATCGAGAATCCGGGTGCTTGGTTTACCTGAAATATACGGCAAATAGTTGAATAATCCAATTCAAAACTTTGTGTGTGTGTGTGTGTGTGTGTGTGTGTGTGTGTGTGTGTGTGTGTGTGTGTGCGAGTGCATGCGTGTGCATGTGTGTGTGTGTGTGTGTGTGTGTGTGTGTGTGTGTGTGCGTGCGCGTGCGTGCAGTTCTCTCCCTTGCAGCATCGACCTCGTCGTTTCCTTGGAGAACTTCTCGCTGTTAGAGATAGAGACTGCGCCTTCAGGTGCAACCTGCACCATATTGAAAATAACGTCTGTGTCATCATGAGGGTGGGTGGGTGGGTGTTTGGGAGTTAAAATTAACGTCCTTTCCCACCACGTATGGGTGATATCAAAGACGGGGCAACGAGGAAAAAGGCCAGCGCAAATAACTGGCCCACGCCGGGATTCGAACTCACGACCCGAGCATTGAAAGTCCAACGCTCTACCATTTGGCTATCGCAGCTCCCCCCGTGTCTGCGTGTCTCGGATACTGTCACCTAATGGTGTTTATCTGTGCGCGCAGCAAATTTCAGCAACAGCTTGCAAAAGGCAGTGCGGTACTGGTGAGTCACATTGACATCGTGTTATTATTTTTTATTATTTTTTATTGTTGTGTGTGGTGTCCATTTGTGTTTTGTTGTTGTAGCTGGTTTGCTGTCTTTTTTTTTTGGGGGGGGGGGGGGGGTAGGGGGGGGGGGTAGGGGTGTTGTCGGTGTCGTTGTGTTGTATGCTGGTAGTGGTGGGATCATGTTGTTGGTATTTTTCGGAAGGAGGAGGGTGTGTGGGGGGGCAGGTAGGGGGGCTATGGGGTGACGGTGAGGCGTGGTGATCGTGGGGGGATAAGGGTTAACCAAACGCAAGAGGACATGCAGACAGACAGACAGATTTCTGACATAGAGACAGACAGACAGAGAATTTCTGACAAACTACACAGTTTTCCTTACAGATTTTATTAAAACATAGAAACAAAAGGGTGAACAGTTCTTACTCTAAAATGCACATGTATATAAATTGTCAAAAATACAATTTTACCTCGTTTCCTTGCAGCATGGCAGACGCACAATCAAATGCGACGATTTCAAAATGAAAATGTATAAAGTACAACTGGAAATGGCTACTCTTTGCTGCATCGTCAAGCGGTGCGCAATTAAGAATAAAAAATAATAACAAGGGAGACAAACGTACACCAAAGAAATGTAATCCTGCAAGTCATTGTTGGTGCTGGTACTATTAGTCATATGTTGTGTTTGTCCTTCAACATTGCGTTTTCAGTGCTTCACTTAAAGTACACCGTCATGTACTCACGTTTGAGGTAAGAGTTATATTTGATGTGATGTAACTGTTAGTTGTATCTCACTTACTTATCTCGCTCTTAGGCTGACTTTGTGTATTATAACCTTGTGTGCGTGCGTGCGTGTGTGTGTGTGTGTGTGTGTGTGTGTCTGTGTGTCTGTGTGTCAGTGTCTGTGTGTGCTTATTTAAACTAATTTTATATTCAGATCATACTAGAATGAACGGAGCAACTGCATAGGTCTGCAGACAATTTTCTGTTTGAAAATGTTATAGTAACTACAGACAATGAAGTATTTTGAATTAGAATATTTGATTGTTGTAAACTTTATGTAATACAGCAAGACAGTATTTAAAGAACACAACATTTAGCCCTGATGAATAAACTTTACCATACATACCATCTAAAACAATATAAAGAAGATAAAATATCACAGCAAAAAATTATAAAAAAAAACAGAATTAAAATCAACAAAATGATACAAACAAACAACAGCAAACAAAAACTGTTGCATGTTCATACTTCAGGAGAAAAATGGAGTTCAGTCTGTGAATTAGCATGCAAAGAATTTAACAACCTTAGCAGCGAACTGAACACGCAATGTATTATGCATACGGCCAGTCAACAGTGTATACACGAGGACTGCATATTGCAACGTACTTCTAGTATAAAAACGGAGTCACAAAATAAAAAGCCATCGCCGTATTGTACAAACCTTGGACTTACTAAGCATAAACCACACTACCCTACTGTTACAATAACGTTTATGTAAAAACTCTGTTTTTGAGTTGGTTGGTTGTTCCTGCTTGTCCATACTGAACTGGAGCTGCGAGGACATAGCTCAAGGTGGGTGCGTGGGTGTTGGGGAGTGAAACGTCCTTTTCCACCACGTATGGGTGATATCAAGGACAGGGGGGGGGGGGGACAACTAGGAGATCCTACCGTGACACTGCAACCGTTAGAAATCCTGAACGAAGTCGCTGTACGTTTTCTGTGTCGCCCGCAAAGACTGAAATTATGGGTGTTGGAAATGAAAGACAACGAAAGGGGACTGTACTGTGTACTGAAGGCGTCTGGTGGAAATTTTCACCGCATGATTGTACATCAAGGCTTGAAGCACTTATCTACCCGCGCATAAACAACTTTTCAACAGTCAGATGTATTCCTTTTCAGGTTCTTTTTCGTTTCAGTTTTGCTTTGTTGCTCCCTGCTGCACAATCTTGTATCCGCCCCAGACAAAAGATTTCCATCCGTGTTTTTCCCAATAGTGTGCTACAAACCCTAGTCTACAACGTTTGTAGATACGAACTACTTTGCGTGTTGCTGTCAACAACAAATTTAAGGGGTTCTGTTTTAGCTAAGCAGGAAAAAAGTGAAAATTGATCTTTAAGAAGAAACAAAAACAAAAAAAAACTCTCATATGTAGCAGTCACCTCTAGTTGACGTTGCACATTCTGGTCAGTGCAAACTTACCCTGATCCAAAAGTGAAGCACTGCATGTGTACATCTGTTTGACCAAAGTTCTACGGAGCACACACTGCAAAAATGCATTACTTTCACAATATCCATGTATTTCACATGTTCCCCGAGAATTTCGCAAAAAAAATCCTTTAATTCTAAGTAATTCTAAAACAATTTACTACAATGTTACAATGTTACAATGTTACAATGTTACCAAACTAATCATTCACGTACGGCCTAAGTGTTATATTCACAACTGACTTTACGTGACTGCAGAACCCCGCCAGGCATATGTACTATTCAGCCTTGAGGTAATTCGGGGTTGAAAACTGGCAGAAGCGAACTCATTGTATTACATAAGAAGAAACACACACAAAAAAAAACAAACCACAACACGACAAGCAAACAATCACCTGAACACCACAAGGAAAGGTAGACACAAGATGAACTCTCCTGCCGAAACGCACCCTTTCTCTATAACATACAACAACACAAATCCACAACACGACAAGCAAACAATCACCTGAACACCACAAGGAAAGGTAGACACAAGATGAACTCTCCTGCCGAAACGCACCCTTTCTCTATAACATACAACAACAATACTGTAAACAAAACCAATCTAATATAAGAGCAAATAATATTAACAATGGTGGACATACACAGCCTTGATAAAAAAAGGATTGTGTTTCTGTTGAATCAATCTCTCTCTCTCTCTCTGTCTCTCTCTCTCTCCTCTCTCTCTCTCTCTCTATCACACACACACACACACACACACACACACACACACACACACACACACACACGCACACGAGTCATGCAAACAGTTCATTTTGTTTAAAACTTCTGAAACGTCAGGAAACCTTCGGGAATGTCTGATGTGGAATAAATGCATCATCGTGTAAGATGAAACAAAAGCATATACTTCTCTACAAGGACAATAGATAAGGTAATGATGACTTCAAGGTTCTCCACTAGTGACAGTACAGTGACCAAGTGATGTATGTAACGTGTGAGTACAAATGTTCAAGAACGAAATTTGTACCAAAACGTATGCAAACAAGACCACACACACACACACACACACACACACACACACACACACACACACACACACACACATACACGCCAAAATTCTCTGTACAAAAGGATATCTATGTTACAGTGAATGTGTGTAATCAACGATTCTCTGAAATCGCTGATATTTTCAGTAAGTTTATGTAATCACTGTTTCACTTGGGGATTTCAAGACATTCCCATACTGTCAAGGGATTTCTGAGAAGCCCTAACTTAAAAGAGCCAGGGATTTCAGGAAATTACTGACCCAAGACTTCCATCCCGTTCGACTCATCTCTCATCGTCTTTCAGGACATACAGAAAGTGAACACATGCTGGGACATCTCAAATAAGTCACTTATTTGAGAGTCACAATGAAAATAATAAACCATGATACGTAACTCTACAAATGAGATAGTCACAGTAAAAAAAAACAAAAAAAAAACGAGCAAAACTTGCAAATACGTTTCGCGAAACTCACGAAAGAGAGTCACAGTATAACGGAAATAAACATCGATGCTTACTAAGTAATATACTCTTTAGTGTCACCACTAATACACCTCTCTCTCTCTCTCTCTCAACGGCAAGTTAAAAACATGGTATTTCTGCCAAAAATTCTACTGTTGGAAAATAAAGATTACTCTCTCTCTCTCTCTCTCGTTTTTTTTTCCCCTTTCTTGTCATGTGTATTTTCTCTCTCCTTTTATTTCCTGTAGATAGTTTGTAGTTGTTTGATTTGTTTGTCAGCTTGGTTTTACCCTAGAATGTAGAATAGCAGGACAGCCTGTAATATAGGCAGCAATGCATAAATGCTCTATCCTGAATAAAAACGATTCCATCATCATCATCATCATCATCTCTCTCTCGCACGCACGCGCACACACACACACACACACACACACACACACACACACACACACACGCACGCACGCACGCACGCACGCACGCACGCACGCACGCACGCACGCGCACGCACGCACGCACGCACACACACACACACACACACACACACACACTCAAACCAAACATAAACATCTGTTGTTTTGTGTGGCGTTGAAGCAACTTGATACACGACGAAAGTGATAGTGCGTCCTTGCATCAAAGCGCCCGGTATACCGATATCATTGTCTTTGTTTTGAATGGAACGGGAGACATATTTATTAAAATAACAGTACAGTGCCCTTTCATTTGTCACAGCTTGATGAATGAACTCAAGCACGGACACTGAACAAACGAAGGCAGTCATTCATGAAGGGTTTTATGTGATGCATAATGCGCAAAAAATGATTTCATATGTTTACATGGTGCAGCTGTCTACAGCACAATGAGCGGAATGGCCTTGGAACAGAAACCCAGGTGTGGGGAATGGTCCCCCCCCCCCCTTACCTCCCCCACCCCCCCTCTATTCTTCGTTCTGAAAATGTTATAACAGTCTACAAATTCCGATACCGGAGATGACGAAATAGATCTCTTCAGGTGAAATGTATTTTTTGACAGAATTGGACTATTTAAAACTGTTGGGAATATACTCCCGCGCCAGGTGTTTCATTTATCAAGCCTCTGTTCCGACACCCTCACCCCCGGCCCCCTCTCCCCCGTTTGATTTTCCAAGCCTCTGCCCTCTCCCCGTCGCGGGAATGGGGTGGGGGCAAAACATCTCCCTACGCCGCTGAATTACAATAGGATATCAATGGATGTCATTAGTCAGTACAAGTTACTGTGTGTGTACAGAGTTGTCATCTGGTGAGTATGCTTGCAGTGAGCTGTTGCTGCGGGTGAATTCTCAGCGTCTAGGCAGTTCCGGCCTCGTTACCTGATCCCGTCTTTGATAGCACCCGTATGTGGTGGAAAAGGACGTTAAACTCTCAAACACCCACCCACCCTTGTTACCTGATCTTACACAAATTCACTAATAATTATCAGCGAGCGAGAGCAATAGGGATTTCAGGAAATCCTTGGAAATTTTAGGGATTTCTTTGGACTCCCGAGTGAAACAGTGATCACATGAACTTACTGAACGTTTCAGGGATTTTAGAAAATCACAGATTACACAGATTCAATGTAACACAGTCATCAAACACTGATAAATCACTGTAGCATTGTTAACTGGTAATGAACAACAACTCTTCTATAGCACACGTTTCTAAAACATTTCGGAATTCCGTCCAAACAGATCCCACTGAAAATAAAAGACCTGGTAAAAAAAATATTTAAAAAATCAATCCCTCTCCCCCCCCCCCTCCCCCTAACCTTTTCAGACAAACTAAACAAATAGAGTTAAGTGAGTTTATAGAATTATATCCTGCTCATACTGACAATTTTGTTATTGGTGAAAAATGTACTGACTTAATTACTAGTGTAATGTACGCAGATGTACTGACTTCGCAACTGCTAAAGTCTTAAGTTTTGCATTTTGAACTATGAGTTTTAGCACGCTGCTTAAAACCTGTTCAAACAGTCATGTCATAAACAAATCCATACTGTTATCTCATACGCAATGTCAATACAACCCCTCATTCACAAGGACAATCAACAATAACAGATATAAGCACTCATCACGCAACCCCAAAAACACATCTCTCACATTGCCATAATCATACGTAAGGGTGAAACTGTGACAGAAGACAATGTACTCGCTAAGTGACCATGTGCAGTTAAACTTACAAAATAGTGAACAGCAATATATCTTATGATAAATGGTGATTATATGCACTTGACATTACAGTACAGGAGTGAAAATAAAAATGGCGGTTGAGTCTAGTTCTACATTCTACTCCAACAGACACAGTTATGAAGGTTTAATGATTAGGAAGCTGTTTACACTGTGTAAATGCAAATGGAAGTCGTGCATGTTTTTGTTTTCTTTCACAAAATAAGTCTCCCTGCATGCTCCTTGTCTGGTATACATAAACAGGTTGATCATGTCTACCACCACAGATTACCAGGGCCCGAATGTAATAGTCGAGGTTACGGCTTGTAGCCCCGGGTTAGAGTCTAACCTCGAACTAAACAAGCTCTAGGGTTAATTTTTTTTTTTTTTTTCAAGAAGCGGGCCCATTCCAGTAAGGTTGCCTAAGCCATTATAGAAAGATTTTTTCTTCCTTTCTTCGCTTCCTTTTGTATTTAATTTTGCTTTTGGGTTTCTTTTGTCCTAGTCTGGGTTAGGCCCGTAGCCGTGTGTTAGGGTAACCTCGACTTTCACATACGGGCCAAGCTCTCAAACTATGAAATAGCTTCTCCTTGACCCATTTAGACCTTACATTTTTAATGGGAACAATGGACATATATAATCACGGTAATCAGATGGTTTAAATGAATTATCTACCAAGTGTTTGTCCCCACGTTCAGGCAGCCAGTTCTGCCAAGGATGGATTTGTAAGAGTATTTTTGCGTTGTACTGAAAAGGTACAATTTCTCTTTCAAACAAGGAGAAATGTTTCAAGAATATTCTCTCTTCGCCTTCTTGCTCTAGGGTAGCGAGCGATGCATTTACTGCTCTTGTTTGAGTGCTCCCTAACTTCCAGTGAATCAATGCAGACTGATGGCGGGTGTAGAGCATCAAATGTATTCTTTACAATGGTAAAGATGTGATGGCGTGACTGCACGTACAGTCCAAGGTTCTGCTGGTGTTTAGTGAAGCTCGTCCATTGCTGCAGTAAATCGCAGAATGTCAACAAAGGACAGCTTGAGTTTAGTGTCCAGCAACTGGAAGAAAAACTGCGGAGCCTGGAAAGAAGCACACAGACGGTGAATTTATCTAGTGGCAGGCGGCAATGAGGTGTCGAGGGGTCGACTATGGCATGTCGACGTGGCGACGGTGGTTAAAAATGACCAATTACGTATGAAGCGAGTCTGAACCAATGGGTTTTTTTTTAAAGAGTTTTTTAAAAGTTTTTTTTAACAGAGTCTAAAAGAGTTTGTTGTTGTTGTTGTTGTTGTTAAAAGAGTTTTCTTTTTTAAACTATATTGTCTTACAAACGGAATACGGCTATTAAATGTGAGGCAAGCTACAGCTGAACCGAACTCTATGCGAATTAGCATGAAAACAATTGAAGCAATGGCTAAAAACCATACTCAATAATGTAAATCACGTGTATTCACCTACCAACACAGGAACACACACAAATTACAGCCAGGTACTTCGAAAGGCCATTTTAGCTATTGATTGGTTTAAACAAGCTTAATTAATGCAGTACGGGTTGTAGAAATGCAACAATATAGAGCATGAACTTGCACAGCTTATAGTAAGCACAACTATTCATTATTTTCGGAGTGAAGAGTTACTTTTTAAAAAAAAAAAAATTATTCGACACATACCTCATCCTTCATTCTCTTGAGCTGCCATAGCAACTTTCCATCCAGTTGAGCCATCAAAGGCACACACCTGTTTAAACAAACAAACAAACAAAAATAATAACAAAAACCTGTTAGTCCCGTTTAAACGTACAGCCGTGCATACACAGAGCCGCAGCATGCTCGCATTTTTCGTGGCAGCTTTGTGCTCTGCCAGGAAAAATGCATGCTTGTTGCGGCAAGGAAGACAACTCATGCGTGCAATAATCTCTCAACAGGCTGAGAGTGTACTGTGCTGGTGAATGCGACAGTTTTCACCGCCTCTGCGCACACTGTGCATTAAGTAACACGGGAACCTCAAAGTTGGCCGCAACTGTCCACTTTCCTTGTCATCGAGTATTTTTGTTTTTTCCTTCTTAGGTATCACTTAGCTCGGCTCGGTCTTGGTTAGCCCGACTTGGCCGTCGTCGCCCCTAGGGGCCTAGTGTTATCTACGCAACCGGAACAGGGTTGCGTATAGTCCAGTTCACCTGACCCAGAAAGCCTGAGTCCAGATTCCTACACTCAAAAAGGCTGTTTCGAGCATTGTGTGCCGTCGGTGATTTTGACTATGTGTCGGCTGAGTCGCAACTTGGTTTGGAAACTATAAGATCCTTCCGTGACACTGCAACTGTTAGAAATCCTGAACGGGGTCGCTGTACGTTTTCTGTGTCGCCCGACAGGTCCGCAAAGACTGAAATTATAAGTGTGGGAAATCCGAGACAACGAAAGGGGACTGTACTGGTTACTAATGGCGGCTGGTACAAATTTTCGTTGCTCTGTGCTGCACGAACTTGGATGCGCCATGGCCATCTTTCCCCAATACTGTGCTACAGACTCTAAGGATTCTACTTACGCATCCAGCTGATGGCCCAGTAACCAATGAGCTACATCATCCTTTGACATGTTGTGTGCAGTGTGTGATGTAGCTCCGTTGACCACTCTGTGTGGATTACCAGCGTGGGAGACTGCAGCGTGCTCTGAGGTCATGGGTGTTGCGTCAGGTTCGTCTGAAATTAAATCGTGACCATTACCTGACAATACGCATCACGTGGCAAGAGTATTAACACAGTCAACAGGGCCGTAGCCACGCCATCTTGATTCTCCATGGCAACACATCTTTCTGCCGTGCAGTGACACAACACGGTAAGTTCATGACGTCATTTGATAGGAAAACGGGTGATTTTCAGAAGAAAGACATTGACGTAATGGTCGTTTTCCACAAAATGACGTCATGGATTTATTGTGTTTTGCCGTCACACGGCAGCTTGGTCAAGCAAATCGGGGGTTCCCTGCTATCGATACAGACAGAAAGAAGAGATATAGGATGTTCTGGCAGGGAATCATCGAATACTCCAACAGATAATCTTACACGTGTGATTGGTCTGTCGGGAATATTAGTGCACTGTGATTGGCTGCACTGAGTTGTCAATCAAAATCTACCTACATGTCAATTCTTGTATATCAACTTTCCCTTTGTAAAACTCTTCGGCACTTCTACAGAGCAAACAAAGACGTGGACAGCAAATATGAGTATCTGTTGTATTTTACTCCTGCTATGTCGTTCTCTTCGTGCACCCGCAGAAAAGACACTCGATACAACAGAATACAACTCCAATACTTTATGAACAGAAGATGCGCGGAGAACAAATTCATGAAAGAAGAAGAACCCAGAACGCTGTGCAGGGCTGCTTATGTACTAAACAGGTCAGATCTAGAACATTCCTCAACTTACTAGCAAGTTCGAAATCTTTCCAAGGTGACGTAATCTACTGACGTTACTGCACCAGCATGTCCTGGGATGGTCTAGAAATTTCCATCGAAATGCAGTGGCTTTTCTTCTTGATCTCTACAACAGTATCACTACGAAACTAAGGCAGTGGCGCGGCCCGAGGACTCGAGTGAACTCGAAAATGATGTTACGCCTAGCGCGAATCTCGAAAGAAACACTGACAACGATGTCCGAGTAAACGGGAAAATAGTAGTTACCATAGCGTTCGTGAAAACTCGAAAATTACATTGACTCTACGGTTTCAGTAAACTCGAAAATGAAACTGACCCTGTACTAGCGTTCGAGAAAACTCGAAAATGGCAGTTACACCAGTGGCGAGTAAACACGAAAATGGCATTGACTCGAGTGAACTAAAAAATGATATTGAGAGTAGTGTTAATCTATAAACTAACACCGATAATGTAGTCCGAGCAAACTGGGAAATTGCAGTTACCACAGCGTTCGAATAAACTCGAAAATGACATTGACCCTGGCCTACCGTTTGAGGAAACTCGAAAATGACATGTACACCTGCGTCGAGTAAACACGAAAATGGCATTGATTCTAGCGTTCGAGTATACTCGAAAATGGACAGTACCCCAGCGTTTGAGTAAACTCAAATATGGCAGTTATCTTAGTGGCGTTCGAGAAAACTCGAAAAAGGCATGGAAAGTGTTAATGGCTACAATTCGAGAAAACTCGAAAAAAGCATGGAAAGTGTTAATGACTACAATACTTACCCATGGAGTCGACACTGTGTGTACTCTTCCCCCGTCCCCTCAGCTCCTTCAGTAGTCCCTGCATGCTTTTCTCAAACGGGTACTTCCCGCTGAAGTCAAAGAACAGCTTGGCTCCCAGGATGGCACCCAGCCACCCGTCTGGTCGGTATTTCTTTTGCATCATCAGTGGAATGTACTCTTTCCGTAGCTGGAACGTGTATTCTCCCTCTGTGGCAAAAAGAGCAGAAGTCATGTTATGCTTTGTTGTTGTTTGGGGTATTTTTGGGGGGTTGTTGTTGTTGTTTTGGTTTTGGTTTGGTTTTTTTGTTGTTTTTTTCTTTGTGTTTTTTTGGTTGTTGTCGTTTGTTTTGTTTTGTTTGTTTGTTTGTTGTTGTTGTTGTTATTTTGTGTGTTTGTTTGTGTCTTTGTTTACTTTTTGGGGGGTGTCTGTTTGTTTCTTTGGCCAATATGTTTTTAAACTGGTATAAAAAATTCTGCAAACAAATTGTCTTCTTCCTCAAATGACGTCAATGGACTTAATGCTTTCTTTACGCGTTTCAGTCAAATCAAACTATTGTGCTTCCTTCTTCGTAGTGTGTAGCAAGAAAATTTGCCAGACCATGCCAGACGTTGTGCTCATTATGCAAAATGCACGCGATTGGCTGAATTCTTGGGACTCGCCCTTTTGATGGACAGGAGTGGAGTCGTCTATTATTCACCTGTGCGACAGTTGGCGCTCTCCTTGTATTTTTCCGACATGCAGACCAGGACCACTGCCGCGTTCTCCACCGCTTCCGCCATGGCCTGCAGCGTGGACCCTCCCATCTGCTCGTAGTCAATCCACACCTTGTAACCCTCCGCCTGAAACACGGGTAGAGGTACAACTCTAAATACATGGCGGAAAAAAGATGTTAAACTCCCAAACACCCACACATACAACTCTAAGATTAATCGCTGCTCTTTTAGCTTCTTCGGGCATGGGAATTGCTTTTCAAGAAAACCTCTGAAATATAAGGGGGGGGGGGGGGAGGCTCCTCTGGAAAAATTTCGGCTACTTTAAGATCTGTGCAATATGAGGGTATCTGCACAAATTAGTGCATACATATTCTTCAGAAAACACATAGTAAAAAGTTTGACAGGCGTTTAAACTTTTGGAATATTTTTTCTCTGAAATTTGCTTATTCAGGGGCAGATCCCATGCCTGCCTGTTGGCCAAGCATTCAAAACAAAAATGTCGAAATTTTTACAGTTTTCTTGAAAAGCATACAGTATTGGGAAAAGGCCGAAAATTAACGTGCTCTCTGGCTGTTATTGTTGAAGTTGTTGTTGTTGTAGTTTATTTGTTTGTTTTGTGTTGTTGTTGTTGTTTGTTTGTTTGTTTTTGTAGTAGTAGTTGTTGTTCTTATTCTTGCTGTTTTGTTTGTTTGACTGCCAATGGCTGTCTTTGTTTTAAATAGTTTTTTTATAATTTATTTTTAGCCAGTGACAGTGTTTTGTGGATGAGGAAATCGTGCAGTTGGCGATACTGACCCTGAGTCTCTCTCTGAGATTCTTCACAAGCTCTTTCTCGTTCCAGGAATAACTGATCATAATGTGACTCCTGGATTTCATGGCACTTTTGGGTCCTGCAAGAGAAAACTCAAATCGTACACAGTAGGTTCTCAGCAGTAGTGTTCGTTAATGATATTATCAGACAAGAAAGTTGCAACGTACATAGGGGTACTTCATAAGCGTTTAAAACTGTATATAAGTACTGTTATTATTATTGTCATTATTGATAATTGTTTGTAATTTCCATTTAAAAGATTTCCTGAAACCGCAACAAAGACTAAAGTTATAAGATCTTTAATCAGTGATAGTTTCATGTGTAAGTTTGAATGCTTTCTGTAACAGCTGCAGTTCTTAAAAAAAAAGCTTGAAGTTCACTGTTATAGTACACACACTGAATAGTAAAGGCACACAACTCCTGCTCTGCGTAAGTCCGAATGCTTTCTGTAACAGCTACAGTTTAAAACAACAACAACAACGAAAATTGCCGGATTCAGCCGCACGAAGTTCAGTTATACTACAAGGGCACACAACTCCTGCTCTTACTTGTAGACGATGGATCGTTCTCTCCCTTTATAATCCACAGGGCTCCGACTGCTGCCTTTTTCACCGGGCCGTGTTCGCTCTTTTCTAGCGCCTCCAGGGCTGGTACCAGACCCTCGCACTCGATAATTTTCTGCCTTGCCGTTTTGTCGAAGGCTAAAGTCCATATACAGGTTGCTGTTGTGGCCTGCTCTTTCGGGTCGTCGTGTTGCAGCATCTTCAGAAACACTGGCAGTGCGCCTGCTTCGACGACCTAAATGTGACCACAATCAATACAAGCATTACAGAATACAGAATACTTTATTGATCCCGAGAAGGGAAATTGCATTTCTGGCCCGCACACTAGTAAACACACAATAAACATTTTGATAAATAAGACGGCAAATATACGCATAAGATAAATTGAGTAAAACAAACAGCCTTGGACAGTAAAATTACTTAAAATCAAGAATAAACCACACTGTAACAAACATACAATTTACTATCACATTAAACACTCATTGATACATAAATATATAAATAAATAGATAAATGATAAATTTATTTAAAAAAATTAAACGTATTATGATAACTTTCTTTTTGTTTGTGTCGTTGACGTCGAGTTTGTCCAGTCCCTGAATTAACTATAAATAAATCAATAAATAAATGATAAATTTGTATAAATACACATGATTTTTATACCTTCATTTTGTTGGCGTCGTTGACAGCGAGTTTGTCCAGTCCCTGAACTAACTCCCACGGCGCGAACCCCCTGAACCTTCTCTTGGCTGGGTTCTCTATCGCCTTCTCTACCCACCGGACGATCTGCACGATGGTACCTGAAGACGAGAAGACACATTTCCGTAACACTGAAAGGAGCTATTGCTACTACTATTATACTCACAGATCGGTCTGAGCTGGTTTGTGTGTGTGTGTGTGTGTGTGTGTGTGTGTGTGTGTGTGTGTGTGTGTGTGTGTGTGTGTGTGTGTGTGTGTGTGTGTGTGTGTGTGTCCGGCATCCCTGAGACAGGGAAACACGTTCCAGAAAATCTACTGCATGTTCGCATCTTTACCCGCTCTAAAGGTACCACGGGCAGAATCCTTCCCTAACTACAACACGACCCGAGAGGCAGATATTGGCGGAGCTGTCCACGTTCAGTGAATTTATTAGACAAAACGGAAGAGAAAAATCCCAGAATAAGGGTTAAGAAAACATACAAGTCCAAGATTCTAGGAGAAAAGCAGTATTGCGAAATCCACTACTGTTTGGGGGGCTAAATCCATCAAGTTTGTAAAAAAAAAAACACATTAAAACCTGACGAAATCCGTTGCTGCCGAGCGGACTGAAGTCTGTCTTCTAAGACCAACGCTGGCGCAATGAGCTGGACACAACAGACAAGGGGTGGAAGCGTCCAGCGTGCGGAATTAGGTCATTTTATGCAATAGCGTGGCGTTGGCGCCCCCGGAGAGGAAAGCCATGCCAGCCATAAATAGCCTTGCGCTTGTGAACGGCGCGCAACTTGTTTTGTGGTTTCTATCATCACATCACTTAGACACCTGGACAGTTACACTCTCCCAACAGACGCGAACTCGATGCAGTAGGGAAAAATATGGCATTGGTAAGAATTTTCGGGTACAAAATTAATATTCCATGCCGTAATACTATATTCCTGGCTAAACTGGAATTCGTGAAGCTGGTTCAAATTTTGATTAATCAGGTATGCAATGGCTTCAAGTGTCTCAGGTTGAAAAAAAACACACACACTCAGCAGCGCGCACGAACACACACACACACACACACACACACACACACACACACACACACACACACACACCAAAAAAAAAAAATCCGAAAAACGAAAACTTTGCAGGTACACAAAATTCTACTACTACTACTACTACTAATTGTGTATTGTGTAGGCGCTCTATCCAATTTCTTGAACTGGCTCAAAGCGCGGCGAGCTGAGCCCAACACGCACGCTCACGTGAATCATACGCACTCTCACACACTGGACATGAACACAGTTACAATCACGTGGTGCGCAGGGTCAGCTCAGCAATTTAAGTTTCGGAATTTAGAGTTGCATTTATGTTCAAATTTTGTCGGCTGTACGGGGAGCCGGGGTGGCCGAATGGTAGAGCGTTGGACTTCTAATGCTCGGGTCGTGAGTTCGTATCCCGGCTGGGGCCAAATATTTGTGCTGGCTTTTTCATCGTTGCCCCGTCTTTGATATCACCCGTATGTGGTGGAAAAGGACATTAAACCCCAAAACACTCACCCACTTACCCTTGTCGGCTGAACATTTCCTAAGCAAACAAAACCAACAACAAAAAGGGGTACCAACCCGTTTCATCAATAAGTTTGGCATTTTCCTCCTCCTCCACAATGTAGGCCAGAGTCAGCATGGACAATGCTTTCAGGAACTCGTCTTTCATGGTGATGAAGGGGATGATGACCTAGAAGATGAAACAGAATCCACTGTACTGCCATCAAAGTGCAGAGAGATACTCGGGACCACCCCTGGTCTTCATACAGTTCGCGTATGTTGCCAAACTTGACACTGGTCATGAAAGAGGATTTGGTGACAAGGGGATTTGGTCTAGTGATCTGGCTCCACACGTAGAAGTCGAGGTTGGGGATTTTAGCCCCGGGTTAGAGTCTAACCTCGAACTAAACTAACTCTAGGGTTAAATTTTCTGGGGGGTTTATTGTTGTTGTTGTTGTTTTTTTGTTGTTGTTGTTTTTGTTTTGTTTTTAATCAAGAAGCGGGCCTATTCCAGGAAGGTACCTAAGCTGTTAAAGAAGGATTTCTTCTTCCTTTCTTTGCTTCCTTTTGTGTTTAATTTTGCTTTTGGGTTTCTTTTGTCCCAGTCTGGGTTAGGCCCGTAGCCGTGGGTTAAATCAACCTCGACTTTTACATACGGGGCCTGGACTTCATACAGTTCCCGTATGTTGCCAAACTTGACACTGGTCATGACAAGGGGATTGGGTGACAGGAAGTTGGACGGATTTTTCCTATCCAAATCGAGTAAAATTCACGTGCAGACTTGTTTACGGTGCCTGTCCTTCTTTCTTGTACACAGACACGCACAAATATCAAGTGTGCACGCTAAAAATCCCGCGTCCATCTTTCGAAGAAGACTAGGCTGTGGCCGATGGCGTGGTAAACAGATATACTGTCGCACGCATCAGAGTTAATAGCAGGGTAGAGGTTTGCACATAAAGGAGCGCTTAGCGGCAGCAGGCTTTCACTGCTTCTTTCTCCAGCCCTGCAGCCAACTCTTGCATTTTTAACTGAAATCTTTGGATAACCATAAAATGTGTTTGTTTATTTGTTTGTGTTTGTTTGTTTGTTTGTTTGTTTGTTTTTACTTTTGTGAGTTATTGTAGTAATGGAGCCCTCTAATTTTCTGGACTTTGTTAAACACAGAGCATCAGTGACTGGGTTCATTGCTACGAGAGAGAGACAGACAGACAGACAGACAGACAGACAGACAGGAGTAGACGGGCAGACGGAGGAACACACACACACACACACACACACACACACACACACACACACACACACACACACACACTCACACACAGAGAGGAAGACAGCGCAATGGCAAATGCCAAGCTTGCAGTTGCTAATCTAATCTATAAACAAAATACTACCTGCACCACATCTACGCCCGGATAGACAGACAAGGATATTGGCGACGTACCTCTGCTGTCTTGTTGTCCTTAAAATAATGTCTGACGTCTGGGCACCTGGCGATATTGTGAAGTGTGCTGAGGGAAGCTTTTAGCACGTAGTACACATTCTGCAACAAGGTCATGTTCAACAAATACACTCGTTTAAATTCAATTGGTTTTCCCCCCGTATACCAGCAAGGCAGACGCGGCCTTGTGAGAGACAATACGGTCGCTTTAAGTTTAAGAGAACTTAGCGGCGGTAAACCTAAAGCCGGCTCTCAACTGTGCACTGCGGAGCGCCACAGTGCTGTCCACAGTTGTGACACAGTTGTGATTTTTGGGGTTTCCGCTGCTGTGGCGTCATCACAGCAACCTGGATTTCAAATAGCCACAACTGTGACTGTGGTTTCCACAACAGATTCTGATTGGCTGTACTACGTCACTCGGCGCGCAAACATGGCGGACAGTGCATCTTCAATCGGTTTGTCACCGAGCACAGCTGTGCTCAGTTCTGTAGTTAGTAGACACACCGAGCGCAACGACTGTGATGTGCACATGTGTGTTTCGCGCGCGGTGCCCAGTTAAGAGCAGGCTTCACGAAACCCAATCCGTACATACGTACTCGTCTACAACACTGGTCTCTACTTAATCACCATCTAATGTACTACAACAACAAATGCAGTTTCTTTCAACACAGGAAACCGAGAAATAAATTAGGAGATCACAACACGGTTCAACTAACATGTAAGTTTACTTAGGCCCCTGGCTCCACGTGGAGCATAGGCCATCGACAACCCTTCGCCATCGCACTCTGTTCTGGGCTATTCTTGCCACTCCAGTCCAGTTGGTCCCCTGCTTATATAACTCTGCCTCAGTGTCCCGCCTCCAGCTGTTGCGAGGCCGGCCTCTCTTCCTTTTCCCCTGTGGGTTCCACGTCAGGGCTTGACGTGTGGTGCTGGATGCTGGCTTCCTGAGGGTGTGTCCAATCCAGCCCCACTTCCTCCGCAGGATCTGCTTGGTCGCTGGTTCCTGCCCTGCTCGCTCCCACAGCTCTTCGTTCCGGATCTTCTCTGGCCATCGGATGTTGAAGATGCGCCTCAGACAGGTGTTGAGAAATGTCTGGATCTTCTGCTGCATTGTCTTTGTTGTCCTCCATGTTTCGCATCCGTAGAGCAGAACTGACTTCACGTTGGAGTTGAAGATGCGAAGTTTGGTTCTTATGCTGACAACTTTGGATGCCCAGATGTTCTTCAGCATGACCATTGCTGCTCTTGCCTTGCCGATTCTGGCTGTGACGTCTCGGTCTGTGCCTCCCTGTCCATCAACCACACTCCCCAGGTAGACAAAGGACTCTACCTCCCTGATGGGCTCTCCACCGACTGTGACTGGTGTGTTGGCAGTGGTGTTGATCTTCATCAGCTCGGTTTTCCTCCTGTTGATCTTGAGCCCTGTTCCGGCTGATGTGGCTTCCAGGCATGTAGTCTTGTCCTGCATCTGGCTGTGGCTGTGAGACAGGAGCGCCAGGTCGTCCGCGAAGTCGAGGTCATCCAGCTGCGTCCAGAGTGTCCACTGTATCCCGTTTTTCCTGCCTGTTGTGGTGGTCTTCATGATCCAGTCGATGACCAGGAGGAAGAGGAATGGGGACAACAGGCATCCCTGGCGGACTCCGGTCTTCACCTCGAAGCTTTCTGACAACTGGCCGGCATGGGCAATCCTGCAGCTCATGTCTTTGTAGGTGCACTGGATCAGGGAGATGATCTTCCCGGGAACTCCATAGTGCCTTAGCAGCTTCCACAGCGCCTCTCTGTCTACACTGTCGAAGGCCTTCTCATAGTCTATGAAGTTGATGTAGAGGGGGGAGTTCCACTCCAGTGACTGCTCAACAATGATGCGTAGGCTGGCGATCTGGTCAGCGCAGGACCTGTTCCTGCGAAAGCCCGCCTGCTGGTCTCGGAGCATAGGGTCAACTGCCTCCCTCATCCTCTCCAGTAGAATTCTGTTGAGAACCTTGCCTGGCACTGACAGGAGCATGATCCCTCGGTAGTTGCTGCAGTCCCTGAGGTCCCCTTTCTTTGGCAGCTTGATGACGATCCCTTCTTTCCACTGGGCTGGCACCTCTTCCTTCTCCCAGATCTTGCTGAATAGGCTGTGCAGCATGTTGACGGCTGTCTCTGTGTCTGCTTTGATGGCTTCTGCTGGTATCTCGTCCGGCCCTGCAGCTTTCCCATTTCTCAGTGTCATGATGGCTTTCCTGATCTCCGCCTTAGAGGGCTTGTCGCAGTTGATGGGTAGTTCTGTCTCAGCTGGCGGGATGTCTGGAGGTGTTTCAGGGATGGGGCGATTTAACAGTTCCCTGAAGTGTTCTGCCCATCGCTTCAGCTGTTCCTCAGTTGTTGTCAGTGGGTGCCCGTTCTTGTCCTTCACTGGTTTGTCTGTCTGCCGAAATTTGCCCGCGAGCTTCTTGGTCACCTGGTACAGGTCTTTTAGGTTCCCTTGTCCGGCTGCTTCCTCTGCTTGATTGGCCAGGTTGTCGATGTAGTCCCTCTTGTCCTTTCTGGTGCTCCTCTTCACTTCTCTGTCAGCTGCTGTGTATTCTTCCTGTGCCTTTGCCTTAGCTCTTCTTGTTCGGCTCGTGTTCAGTGCAGTTTTCTTCTTTTTCCTAACTTCCAGCTTCTGGATGGTATCAGCAGAGATCCATTCCTTGTGTTGGGTCTTTCTCTTGCCAAGGACCTCTTCGCATGTGTCATGCCAGAGTTTCTTGCTGTGTTCCCACTGTGTCTCGATATCCATTCCACTGTCTTCTATCAGGTCTTGCAGTGGCTGGAACCTGTTGGAAAGGCTGATCCGGAATGCTGCTTGTGTCTCTGTGTTCCTGAGTAGGCCAACGTTGTACCTGGTCCGTGTGTTGTTGGCGTTGGTGTGTCTCTTAAGCCGAAGTCTCAATGTTGTTGCAAGAAGGTGGTGGTCTGATGATACATCGGCACCCCTCATCACGCGCACATCTCGCCACGATCTCCTGAACTTCCGGCTGATGCAGATGTGATCAATCTGGTTCTCCGTGACATGATCCGGCGATCTCCATGTGGCCTTGTGGATGCGCTTGTGTGGGAAGATGCTGCCTCCTATCACTAGCTGGTTCAGGGCACAAAAGTCTGCAAAGCGCTCGCCATTTTCGTTCATCTGTCCCAGTCCGTGTGTTCCCATGGTGTTCTCATAGCCTGTGTTGTCTGATCCAATCTTGGCGTTGAAGTCTCCCATCAGTATGGTCATGTCCTTGGCTCCTCCTCTATCTATCACTGTCTGCAGTTGTTGGTAGAAATCATCTTTTTTCTCCTCTTCCGCATCATTGGTGGGAGCGTAGCACTGGATGATGTTTAGCTTGATGTCTTTCTTCTTGGTGATGAATTTGGCTGTGATGATGCGGGAGTTGACAGGTTCCCAGCCGATGAGTGCCCGCTGTGCCTCCGGTGCCAGCATCAGGGCCACGCCCTCAGTGTGGGGGGCTCCATCCTCTGTGTGTCCCGAGTACAGCAATTGCTCTCCCGATGAAAATCTCAGCTGTCCTGTCTGTAGCCACCTTGTCTCACTCAGTCCCAGTACTCCTATCCTGTAGTTCTTCATCTCTCTTGCTACTTGTATGGTCCTTCCTACTTCATACATTGTCCTGATGTTCCATGTGGCTACTCTCGTCGTCGTCCTGGGTAATAGAAGGGGGGTCGGCCTTGCAGCTTCCTTTCGGCTTTCACTGCAATGCGTCATAGGTCTCCGGGATGGAGACCCTTCCTCGCCCAGGTGAATGTTTTGGTTTGTTGCTGTCGATGCTTCTGTAACTTTTATGTTTTTTACAGGTTGGGCTGTTAACCCTACGCAAACCCGTTTAGCCTCTTGGAGAGGTGGTCCACATTCGTCTGACCTCTACCCTTCGACCTGTCCAGCTTGGGTGACCCTGCCAGGAGCACGTGCTCCCGCTGGCGAAGCTCTCTGGGTCATTGAGGTACACAAGCCACTACCCCACGACAAGGGTTGGACCATGTAGGGTAACATGTAAGTTTAGCATGACAAATTAAATTTCTTTCGCGTGAATTTTGACGTCTTTGGGTAGTCATTCTTATTTTTTGTTAACTGCTTTCATTTGATCCTTTTCGGGAAATTCGGGCTGCTTCCCCCGGGGGAAGCGCGTCGCCGCGGTGCAGCGCCACCCAACACCTATCCTAAACTAAAACTTAAAATAAGTTGAGTTTTAACTCACTTCCTACCAAGTATGTTTGGGGCTGTGCACCAGTGGCCTCAATGAAAAAAAAAATATCAAAATTAAATTACGTCTGCATGGAGTTAAATTTGGCTTCGTGGGATTGTTACACTTTGATTATACTCGTGTTTGCTACAGTATGATCTGCTAAGAAACCATTAATCTTGCCTGATAATCGCATACAGGGCCAAAACAGAAAAAAAGTCCAAAACGCTGCATACTCGACTGCGGTACGAAATGTGTTAAGGTAAAAACAGGGTCTTACTTTGCTTTGCATGGCACTGAGGTAAGGCTTGTGACCAAGGTTTAATGTCATTAATCTGACTGCGTCTGCTTCTGCAAGACTCTGAAACACAACATAGAAGAGATATATTATATACTAATATATACTAACTGCTTCTGCAAGACTCTGAAACACAACACAAAACAGATACATTATATACTAACATAACACTCACTGCTTCTGCAAGATTCTGAAACACAACATAAAACAGATACATTATATACTAACATAATTATACTAACTGCTTCTGGAAGACTGAAACACAACATAAAACAGACACATTATACACTAACATGATGCGAGCAACCTGGAACATAATGAAAGTTTTATTGTGCGAGAAAGGACTGCATTTGCAGCTTAGTGGCTCATTGTACCGTCTTCATCCACACACATAATGACGAATACTTGAGTGGAAAAGTCCTAGGCTCTATCGTCTATTATGACGATACTTGCAAACACCTTTACCGTTGTAAAGTTGAATTGATTCTCTCTCTCTCTCTCTCTCTCTCTCTCACTCTCTCTCTCTCCCTCTCCTTACGTGGTGGAAAAGGACGTTAAACTTATGAACACCCAACCAACCTCTCTCTCTACCCACCTCCCCCCCCCCGCCTCTCTCTCTCTCTCTCTCTCTCTGCACTTCAATGCTTGTCAATGCTTTCCAATTGATATTTTGTGATTTTGTTATTTAAACTCCCAAACACCCACCCATTCACCCACCCACCCGCTGTTGTAGGCTGTAATTAAGAACCTGTAAGTTCGCACCAACCTTGGCAAGTTTATCACTAGCGTCTGAATAGTTCCAGGCTGTGTTGTAAGTGTAGTAGGTGGGGAACCAGATGTCATCGTTTTTGAAGATCCCCATCGTGTTCATCGTCTTCAGCATCTTCACTGTAAGACCTGCAATGACGGTAGAATAATGTTAAAGCGCGTGCTAGCCGCGATGGCTCAGTGAATTCCTCCTATCACTGTAAGACCTGCAATGACGGTAGAATAATGTTAAAGCGTGTGCTAGCCGCGATGGCTCAGTGAATTCCTCATATCACTGTAAGACCTGCAATGACGGTAGAATAATGTTAAAGCGTGTGCTAGCCGCGATGGCTCAGTGAATTCCTCCTATCACTGTAAGACCTGCAATGACGGCAGAATAATGTAAAAGCGTGTGCTAGCCGCGATTGCTCAGTGAATTCCTCAACTGACTGTAAGTCCTGCAATGACGGTAGAATAATGTTAAAGCGTGTGCTAGCCGCGATGGCTCAGTGAATTCCTCCTATCACTGTAAGACCTGCAATGACGGTAGAATAATGTTAAAGCGTGTGCTAGCCGCGATGGCTCAGTGAATTCCTCCTATCACTGTAAGACCTGCAATGACGGTAGAACAAGGTGAAAGCTAGCGATGGCCCAGTGTTCTAAAAATAATAATAATAATAATAATGAGTATTGTATAGGCGCTTTACCCTGAATCGGCTCAAAGCGCCGCGAACTGAACCCAACACGCACGCTCACGTGAATCACACGCATTCTCTCACACACTGGACATAAACACATTACAATCACGTGGTGCGAAGGGCCAGCTCAGCTATTTAAATTTCGGAATTTAGAATTGCATTTATTTTTCAAATTTGGTGGGCTGAACATTTCCAAAGCAAACTAGCCACCAATCAGCGGCGTCTAGCTGGTCCTCAGACCGCAACCAAAGAACGTCGTCTGCTCAGTACGCGGTACGCTTCTAGAACAACTTATACCTTGACTTCAGTCACCACAGTGGTTTCAGATGCTATACAGTGACACAAGTGACTGATTCCAATGCACAGATGAAGCGCGTTCGATGAAAAGTTTTCCACATGCCTGTGCATGCCTGTGATACGTTTTGAGGCTTTAACACTACACCTTTCACACTCCCTCACAGTAGTTAACCGTATAGCACGAACTCTTCGTTCTTCCTCTGAAGAACTTCTGAAAGTTCCTCGCCGAAACCTCAAGACAGTGGGCCCGCGAGGGCGCGTTCAATTTCGTTGCCCCGTCACTCTGGAACACACTACCTGCCGGTTTGAGAGGCCTGACGGACAAAGATCGTTTCAAGTCTGACTTGAAAACGTATCTATTCCGACTGGCTTTCGACTTTCCGTCTGCTTACCTCCTCTTGTTTCAGCTTCTGCTGCTCTCTGTATGTCTCAGAGAGAGAGAGAGAGAGAGAGAGAGAGAGTGCGTGTGCGTGTGTGTGTATGTGTATGTCATATTTGTTGGCATGAATGCGGGAATACACCAACTGAGTCACTTTGTGAGAATTTTGCGCTATATGAGTACGAAAAATTATTATTATCATCATCATCATCATCATCATCATCATCATCATCATCATCATCATCAATTTTCTTATTATTATTATTACCTGCATATCCACACTCGCTGAGTGCATCCCCGATTTCTTTCCTGTTGCTGGAGTAGTCCCAGTAAAAATCACCCAGCATCTTCTGGAAGCGCATGCCCTCCCCTCTGTGGTACTCTTCCAGTTTCTCCAGCTCCACCACGATCTGCCGGACCTTGGCCAGGACGTCCTCCAGCGGCAAGTTCTTCAGGTTGACGCGGGATTCTGTCAGCAAGCCGCCGGCACCGTTCACCTGAACATTCGCGTAAAAACATGCATGTCTTGCATACAACAAAGCGTAAGAGACCGCGGCCTCCGTAGTGTAGGGTAGTGGATAGTCATGATGCCCCTCTCTTGTAATCAAGGGTCATGGATCCAACCATAGGAAACAAATCAACACATTAGTATCTCTGTGGTGGCTGGACCAATAGCTATATAATGATAGGACACAGTTGACGCTGAATAACGTTCCATGAAAATATACACTTTAGCCCTACAAGTTACAGTGTGTGCGTGTCCCAACTGTGGAAAATGTCCAGCGCTAACACTGCAAGGTGAAGTTCGCCGTGCGCCATAGGGGAGGGATCCCATTCTAACTTCAATCAAGCTCAGCTAGTAAACGTCATCGTACAGCTTAGGTCCGCTGCCATTTTTCTTACATTAGCCTGACGTTTTCCTGTGCTTAGCCACCACGCAAAAGATGTAGCCACCAAAACGTTTGTTCGCTTGGATCCCTAACCCAGGATGTGACTTCCCCGATCACTCATGGGTTACCCGAACTAGGTAGTGGATAGCCTTTCGGGCGATGATGGACAGGGATTAAAACCTAGCAGAGGAAAGCGGGATTTTTCCTACCTAGGTCTTCTCAAACACAGAGCGGGTGCACTCTGCGCCCTTACGAGGGTAAGTGGGTGGGAGTTTGGGAGCTTATTATCGTCCTTTTCCACACATATGGGTGATATCAAAGACGGGGCAACGGGAAAAAGGCCAGCAGAAATATTTGGCCCACGCCGGGATTCGAACTCACGACCCGAGCACTGAAAGCCCAACGCTCTACCATTCGGCTCCCCGCCCACACGACGGCCTCACAACAATTTTCAAAAACAAAACAACCGACGTTTTAATTTCCGAACTAGTCGTCTGACATAGCCTAAGTCTTCTAAAACTGTTTTCTTAGGTTGAGAGATTTTAGGCCGGCTCTAAATTCTCTAAACAGTTTCTGAAAACACGCCAATCAGCTTTGAGTATCAGAGAAAATGGCCAGCATAAATATTTGGCCCCGGCCGGGATCCGAACTCACGGCCCCAGCACTGAAAGTCCGACGCTCTACCGTTGGGTTATTCGAATTCCCGACATCATTTTGCGTGCAAGATTTACTTGTGTGCGTGACTGAAGCTTCTGTTAGTGCAAGTTTTATTTGCTATTATTATTATGTCTTATTATTAATTTTATATGCTGGCCTATAATTTCCCTTCTGAAATTAATAAAGTAATCTGAATTGAATTGAACTGAATTGAATTGAATTGAATTGAATTGAACTGAACTGAACTGAACTGAATTGAATTGAATTGAATTGAATTGAACTGAACTGAACTGAACTGAATTGAATTGAACTGAATTGAACTGAATTGAATTGAATTGAATTGAATTGAATTGAATTGAACTGAATTGAATTAATCCAACTCACCTGCGCAGTATCATTCCTGTTGGCGTCTTTGGACGGGGTGCCCGCAGCGCTGGTTGAGTCTGCTGAAACATGATTGGCTGCTGACGACCCCGACCTGGCCGACGATTGGCCAGTACTGTAGTCTTGTGAGTTCATGATGGGTGATGTGTCACTAGCGTCTTGAACGCTCAGGGGTCCATCTGAGGACAGACAAGAAAACAGATACTGGCGTCAGACGGGGCGTCACTTGCGCCTTGAACGCTCAGGGGTCAATATGTGACCCGTTCTCGCGAAAGGGACCGCAAGTCGCGCTAGGCCGAACGCCGCTACAGGCGAAAAGAGTAGCCAACTTCAACTGCTGATATCTCTGTCAATTTTAGTAGTACAGCTTTCACTCATATATTGAATTAAACTGCGTAACCAGTAGATTGCAGTGACATACATATCTCAAACTTGATAATTTTCGGCTTCTGGTACATTTCGTGAGAACGGGTCACATATGAGGAAAGACCAAAAAAACAACAACAACAACAACAACAAAATCCAGACACTGGCATCAGACGAGCGCGCGAGTGGAAACAGTCTGATGCAAATGACGCTACACTTGTAGAATGCACGGAAAGCCCAGAAACTGATACGATTAACCCCATTCCGTCCGTGCTACGACTAGTAGTCGTTAATAATTTGTTTACATTTTACCTCCCTTTCCAGCATGTCTGCTGTCAGGTTTCCTTGGCAACCCGCTGAAGATGAATGTAAAAGCAAAAGGCAACATCTAAGTCACGCTTCCCCTGAATATAAAATCATTTGGCCCACATGGTGCAATGTCAACACAGAATCAAGGCAGATTGTGCCAGACGTATGATAGCGTCGGTGTAGAAATGGTTAATGATGACAATGGCGATTTTGCGATTTTTAATTTTTTTTTTTTGTTGATGTTGTTGTTGTGTTGCTTTGCTGTTCCCTTCAGTTCCTTTTCTGTTTCCTCTTTAGCAAGGCTTGTACAGGAGGATGCTTTGATACATTGTGAATTACCATAAAACCTTAACCTCCAAATCATCCCTCCATCCCCACTCCACCCCCCAAACACACACACACACACACACACACACACACACACACACACACACACACACACACACACACACACACACAAGGACAAGCAAAAAGGGAAACAATCTGAAAGCAGAGACGCTCTTGTTCTTCAGTGTATCGTATGATCTTCTAGCTGCACAACCTGGTACAGAAAACAAATGATCAATAACACCTCTCTCTCTCTCTCTCTCTCTCTCGATATCTATAAATGTAGCCTGTCTTTCTCAGGGGCATCCATATGGAACTCTTTACCACGGAGTATCCAAAACGTTTCCAAATTCATTAACTTCAAACAAATTCTACACGACACGCTCATCTAAAATGTGTTACATACATGCTCTATCCTGAATTAAAAAAAAAAAACCGTTTCATCATCATCATCATCATCATCATCATCATCATCATCTCTCTCTCTCTCTCTCTCTCTCTCTCTCTCTCTCTCTCTGTGTGTGTGTGTGTGTGTGTGTGTGTGTGTGTGTGTGTGTGTGTGTGTGTGTGTGTGTGTGTGTGTGCGCGTGTGCGTGACCAACTTCACAATTCCACAAACAACGCTTCAATGTTACTAATCTTATGTCCCAGCAGCTTGTAGCAGTATAAAACTGCAGTCAGTATAGTATAAAAGGTTCAGGCTGTGTCTAAGCCGTGGTCCTTGCAACCTATCGAGCGTCCCATCTGTGTGCTTAGCAATAATAGCACGCCTGCTTTCTAGAACCATTCAGACCTTGTCGTCAGGTTGTCAAAAGGCTCTATAAGTATATATCAAGCCCATGGCGTCTACTCTCTTTAACAAGAGGACGGAAGAACTAGGTCAAGGTCCGAGGGTCAAAACCCCTTAGACTGAAGTTTCCTGTACGCTCTGTATGTCGTGGACCTCCGCTTCTCAAGTACTTCACGTGGGTAAAGTCAGTGTGGTTATGGAATTTTACGAAACCGTCGGCGGAGTTGTGGAATTTTACGACACACGAGATGGTGTTTACGAGATTGTGCTTGTGGGTGAGGGGGGTGGGGGGGGGGGGGCGGGGTGGTCGAATGGTAGAGCGTTGGACTTCTGATGCTCGGGTCGTGAGTTCGATCCCGGCTGGGGCCAAATATTTGTGCTGGCTTTTTCATCGTTGCCCCGTCTTTGATATCACCCTATGTGGTGGAAAAGGACGTTAAACCCCCAAACACCCACCCACCCACCCTCTCGTTGCTACTAGTACTACTACTATTAGGCCTAGTAGTAATAACAATTGTGGATTTTAAGGCCACTTTACCCAATCTCATGAATTGGCTCAAAGCTCTGCGAACTGAACCCAACAAGCACGCTCACGTGAATCACGCGCATTCTCTCACACACTGACGTGGTCCGAACGGTCCAGCTCGGCAATTTAAGTTTCCGAATTTAGAACAGCGTTTATCTCAAATTTTGTGGGCTGAACATCTCCAAAGCAGAGGGGGATGAAGCCGGAGTACCCGAAGACAACCCCCGACGATCGACCCGAATGAAAGGTGCAACATACGAAAGAGAAAAAATCTTTGCCCAGAGTCTGACTCGAACCTGACCTCTCGCATGGTGATAAAGTCTTAACCACTGGACCACGGGCCGACCGTCAACCGCTCTTTTTCTTCTAATGATGATGTGGATTTTCTTGAGAGGAAATAAAACTGACAGAGAGACTTTGTTTGCTTTGACTTTATTTCATAACGACGAGATTGCAGGCTTTCCAGCCCAAGTTTCAGACATGTCCTAGATGCTATGAACAAAAGATTGAGCATTCAGGCCAGACAGCGAGGCAGGCAGGCAGGCAGTCAGACAGACAGGGGTGGGTAAGTGAGTGGGTGTTTGAGAGTTAAACACCCTTTTCCACCAAGTAAGGGTGATTTCAAAGACGGGGCAACGAGAAAAAGGCCAGTACAAAATTAATATTTGGCCCCGGCCGGGATTCCAACTCGCGACCCGAGCATTGAGAGTCGACAGACAGGGAATGAAGGTGGGGGGAACAGCACGAAAAACAGATATCACCAACAGTAATGCCCGCAAAATGCAAAACATTCTTCGGAATTGCTGTGTTTACCGTAAATAACATGCATTTCAATGGTAGCTGAACGTAAAGAAAAATATGGATTTTATATATTATAGATTCCCCTGATGAAGGGCCCGCTGAGGGCCCGAAAATTTGCGTTGCATACTTTGTTTCGTTTTTCAAAAATAATAAGTTGATCACTGGTTCTAAGGAGTTTCTGTTTTAATATATACATATATATATATATATATATATATATATAGAGAGAGAGAGAGAGAGAGAGAGAGAATAGGAGCAAAGGCGTCATATATATATATATATATATATATTTTTTTTTTTTTTCACTGACGTCCACCCAAACCCTCGTTTTAAAACTTCCATCTGTTCAATGTGGTTTTCCAAACACAAAGTCATCGAACGAAACCACATATAATCGCCTCTAAACCTGAAATGTCAACAAGTAATTATTCTCTATTCACTGTGCCTGTCCTATAAACTCACCGCGTCGGTCAGATATGTACACACACACAAGATCACTTCAGCGACCGTCCTAAGTGTACCGGAATTTTCCTAAGAGGGCAGGTCAAGTGCTTGAACCGCCAGAAACCGCTGCTGACTGGTTGTACGCTTCACAAAGGCACTTACGCGCCTGACAAAAAGTGTGGAGACTGTGTGCCTGCATAGTTAGCTCTCTCATTGATGTATAAGGCCGTTGGTTGAGACGATAGGCCTCAGAGAATTTTATGCCATGCAGACCTGTGGTTTTCAGGGTGTGTAGAAATCAAAATTTGTGTTGTTGGGCGTTTCTGCAAATTGCTAGAGGATGCAGTGTTGAATGGAGAGTGACCAAATTTTGACGAATTTTCACTGCAAAGCGCCCTGTAATCGCGTCAGTGTCGCTGCCTTTGCGTACGGACAAAACGTATTGCGGGCGCTCAAGTTTCGTCAACGTACTTTGTGAATACTAAGTCAACTACAGGACTACGGGATACCTGCCAGCAGCTGCCCTTCAGTCACTTGATTGCTAATATCCAAGCAGCAGTCTGTGTTAGGCTAAACGCAAGAACCATGGTGTCAACAAAAGTTATCATCGTCGCACTTGTGCTGTGCCTTTTGGTGGAGGTGTTGTACGCCCAGGAAAGCCGACCTCGTGCAGGCAATCGCCGTACACGCAACAGAAACAACAACAGAGGCAACAGGGCAGGTAACAGAGGAGGCAATCGTGCAGCCAACAGGGGCGGCAACCGTGCAGCCAACAGGGGCGGCAATCGTGCAGCCAACAGGGGAGCCAACCGAGGAAACAGGGGAGGTAACGCAGGGGCAAGTCGCAGGAGGTGTGAGGAGATTCAGGTGCCCATGTGTAAAGGACTTGTGGGATACGCGCGGACAAAACTTCCCAACCGCTTCAACCACACGACCCAGTTACAGGTGTACAGGTAAGACAAGGTCATTTGCTTTCAACGTCGATTAGCAGTTGACGTTACTCTACGCTTTGTCAAGGAAATCCATATCTGCAAAATGGCAGTGTATGTAAAAACACTCTAAGCTGCTTGATTCGTTAGTTAATGCCTGTGGGTATGTTCCATGTTCCTGCGAGTGTGTGTGTGTGTGTGTGTGTGTGTGTGTGTGTGTGTGTGTGTGTGTGTGTGTGTGTGAGTGTGTGTTGTTGTTGTTTGTTTTTTTGGGGGGGAGGTTGTTGTTTGTTGTTGTTGTTGTTGGTTGGTTGGGTTTTTTTGTTTGTTTGGTTGGTTGTTTTTTTGGGTTGTTTTTTTTTTTTTGGGGGGGGGGGGGGGGGGGGTTGTCCTTTTTTTTTTTTTTTTTTTTTTTTACAAAACATATGGCTGATACCAAGAAATGGTAACTTTTTCCTCTTTTTTTTAGGGGGGAGGGGGGGGGGGGGCTGGGCTCCTTCCGAAATTCTAGCACTCAGTCAAATATTTGCACGAACCACCGCTTTACCAGCTGTTCTATCTAGGCTCCCCGTCCATGCGTAAATTTCAAAACTTGTCATCACATACTGCATCTGCCTTCTCTCTGTTTCCCCATGGTTGATTTTTGTCTGATGGACTGAAGTAGTATTGTGTTTTTGAATTATAGTTCTGTTCTAAATTATGAAATTCAGTTCTTAAGAAATGTTGTTCTTAATCATTTACAGTATTATTGCCATGAGTGTATGTGATGGGTGTATGAGTGAAGAGTGCGTATGGGTGCATGGTTGATGTTTTGTACATGGAGATTCTGTTCTTATGTCAAGAGCTGTACACCATACATTTCCCTGAGGGGATTAATAAAGTTATTCTTATTCTTAAAGGGTTCTGGAGCACATCTGGGCTCTCATTGACCGTGGCTGCTCCCACAACTTCCGCCTGCTGGCCTGCTCCCTGTTTCTGCCCAAGTGTGCTGGGCGAGGACCGGGGAGAGAGCCTTGCATGAAGACTTGCAAAAAGACAAAGAGGATTTGCCAGCCGAGGTTGGAATCTTTTGGATACGACTGGCCCGCACAGTTCGACTGCGACAGTCTTCCAAAGAGAAGGTAGGATATTACTCCTGTACTTGGTATGATTTTACAGCTAGTCTGTATCCCATGTAAAATATTGGGAAGTTTGGATGACAATTAGATGCTGTTGCTAGGGAAAAAGTGTGATACATGGCGGGTACAAAAACTTTGGAAGTCGTTTTCTCAAAATGGCCGCCGGCGGGGTACTTAAATTCTATTGGCTATAACTTTCACAATTTTTTTTGTCTTCAGAATTCATTCATATATCAAAATGTTTAGAAAAGAGTGTAAATTAAGAAAATATGTACCCCCAAACACCCCCAAAACGAGTTAAGATTGGTTTTGTGATGGATGGTCACATACATGTAAGCACATCCAACCCTCAACGAACGTGTGCGTCCGTTTTGCTACAGTGTATAACTACGACAGAATTTTATGTCCATGTATACTGAGAAAGAAAACCCGCAAAATTTATTCGATTTCGCGTGACAACTCAGGCTGGCGCGCTATTAAAAAAGTCCCAGATGACCACTCCGTAGGCAGAAAGAGTTCAGTGTTTGTTTTGTTTGTTGTTGTTATTATTGTTGTTTGTGTTCAAAAGAAAAGTTGTCAGAGACAACACATTGCACACTAAATGCACGCAGTTTATGTAATCGTTACAGTGTTCTAATAGAAATGGTGGTGTAACAATTACAATAACCTTATTTCTTATGAATGATCTCTGCTTTAGAAGTGAACATTGACTGGATTGGATTGGATTGGATAAAAAATGAACTGGATTGGGTAGGATTAAACTTGATTGATGTGAACTGGATTGGACTGGACTGGAGTAAAATAAGATGGGCTGGATAGGGTTAAACTGGGCAGGAATGGCTTGAATTGCATTGGATTAAAAAAAATTGGACTAGACAGGATTAAACTGGACTGGAATAGATTGGAATGGATTGGATTGGATTAAAATAAGCTGTACGGGAAAGGATTAAACTGGATTGGAATGGATTGCGGTGGATTGGATTGAATGGTTCATTAACACTGCTTCCGAGAGAGCCCTACTGTCTACCAGTCCATTTCCGCCTTCAGTATAAAATTTCTGTTCTGGTATTTCGTCATTTTGATGGCACCCTTCCACCATACCTTTCGGCTTCACTCGTCACCTATCAACCGTCGCGAACCCTCCGGTCGTTGTCCGAGAGGCTTCTCAAAATTCCCAAGCGCAACCTGAAATCCTTTGACGAGCGCTCTTTCAGTTTTGTGGCACCAACCTTTTGGAAATCTCTGCCTGCACATCTGAGAAATGCCCCCACACTGTCTGTTTTTAATAGCAATCTCAAAACGTTCCTCTTTTGTAAAGCCTTCCAGTAATTTCCAATGTCAGTAACCAGTCAGTTTCACCAGTGTATGTCTGTGAAATGTGCGTGAGTGTCGGTGAGTGATTGGCGCATTGAGTTTATTCTAAAGAAATGCGCCCTACAATTATTATTATTATTATTATATGGGGAGCCGGGATAGCGTAATGGTAGAGCGTTGGACTTGCAATGCTCGGGTCGTGAGTTCGAATCCCGGCTGGGGCCAAATATTTGTGCTGGCCTTTTTTTCTCGTTGCCCCGTCTTTGATATCACCCATGCGTGGTGGAAAAGGACGTTAAACTCTTAAACAACCACCCACCCACCCTGTTATTATTATTATTATTGTCCGTCATCACCAGATGCCTGAAGATGGAGCCGCACAACACGTGCAGCGTGGACTACACTCTATGCGAGCCCATTGACCTGCCCATGTGCCAGGACCTCAGCTTCCGCACCGGCATGTCACCCAACATGTTCGGCCAGTGCAACAGGACGGAGATCGCCATCGAGATGGGGCAGTTCCAGCCTCTCATCGACAGTAACTGCTCCCCTCATCTCAAGTTCTTCCTCTGCGGGGTCTACATGCCCTTCTGCACGAGGACGGAAGGTGTTCTGTCGTTCCCGTGTCAGGAGCTGTGTACGGATGTCAGGGATTCGTGTGCGCCTGTGTACGAGAGGTTGTCTGGGGGTCTGCCGTGGCCCAACAAGTTCCAGTGCCATCGCTACCCGATGTCCACCAACGCCAACTACACGTGCGTCATGCCTAATGAAGGGGCCGCGTTGACCTAAAAAACTGACACTACAATTAATGCGTGATCATCTGGAACTAAGACAATATGGACCTTGTCAGAACAATGCTGCTTTTCTTTTTCTTTTTGAAGTAGAGTTCACCGTTATGATCATTTTGCGGGGTGTTTGAGTTGCTTCCCTCGGGGAACACACGTGGTGGAAAAGGACGTTAAACTCCCAAACACCCACCCACCTTTCCCTCGGGGAAAGCGCGTCGCCGCAGTGCAGCACCACCCACCTAAGCATCCATTCATCTCGAAGAATCAAGACTAAAATACATTGCTTTGCTTCAGAAACTGTTTTGCTGTAGTTCCTCTTTCGAGAACACTAACCAAGAAACACTAACGATACCAACCTAGTATTATATTCACTGAATAAAAGAAACAGCTTTACAGTTTTATGAGTTTGTGAAGAGCCTCCAAAGGCGAACAGCTCCAGGCCGGTGTCTCAGACTACAGCAACGTGAAGTGGCGGAAACGTAGAGTCAGATGAGGACATGGCGTGTTTATCACACAATCAATCGGGGGGCATACAAGGAGCTGGCTGTGAAGGAAGTCTCCCCTCAGAGAAGATGAAAATCGACACGAAGGCGTGACTGAACATTCTACACATTGTGCCTGTGCATATATTTCACAGAATGATGATAATACCGACGTTTTTGTTTTCTTTTGTTTTGTTTTTTTTAAAACAAAATGCAACGAATAATGCATGCAAAGGGTTCTTTTTCCCATTCCTTCTTTTTTTCTTTCTTTCTTTCTTTCTTTTTTCTGTCTTTCTTTCCGTCTTTCTTTTTCTTATTTTCCTTTATTGTTTTCTTTCTTGGGAGCCAGGACAGCCGAGCGGCGGACCGTTGGACTTCCAATGGTCAGGTCGTGAGTTCGAATCCAAGCTGGGGTAAATATTTTTGGTGGCCTTTTTGTCGTTGCCCCGTTTTTGATATCACCCATATTTGGTGAAAAAGGACTTTAAGCCCTCAGAGACCCACCCACTCTTCTTTCTTTCTTTTTTATTTTTATTTTATTTTATTTATTTTTTCCCCGTGAGTTTCAGAATGATACAGGGTTTGATTCGCACAAATCTCTCTCTCTCTCTCTCTCTCAAAAAACACAAAGACAAAAGCGCTGTTAGCTGCAAACCACTAGCCTGTAGTATCGTCATAATATGTGTTACCTATTTCTCTCCTTGTTATACTAAATATATACCGTAGGTAGTCAGTTGACCCTAGTCCTATATCTTTCGCCATAAACCAGAGCTCATATTGAGAATGCCCGTAGTATGTCTCTGAACTACGATTCAACTCATATTGAGAAAGTATTTCACAAGAGTTTTCTCTCACGACTCACATTGGGTGCGAAGTGTTTGTGTGTTGTAAAAAGTACAATTTGATAACACGCTACAACATACAAGAATAAATTTACGAATGCATCAGCTATTTCCAGACCTGTGTGAGTGTCCTTCAGTTTGTTTGTTGATTTGGATGGTAAACATGGAATTTTACTTTTCCTGTTATATGCACGCACCAGAGTGAATAGCAGGGTAAAGGTTTGCACATAAAGTAGCGTTTAGCGACAGCAGGCTTTCACTGCTTTGTCCTCCAGCCCTGCGGCGCCATGAGTTTCTCAGTAGAGATGGATACGTGCGCCGAGTAGAAGTCTACCATACTATACCTACCATACCATACCATACCTACCATACCATACCATACGGAGGGGTGGGGGGGGGTGGGGGGGGGCAGACCAAGGGAGAAAATGAGACAAAGAACATCAATAACAACCACGACAACAAAAAGAAACTTCACTTACAGTTGTCCATTAAACCACAGTGAAAACTATTCATGCATACCACATTCCACCAATTATGATAGTATGTTATCATGCATAAAGCACCACACTCGTGAGCAGGAAATCAAGTCTGTCTTGCCTTTACGTGAAAGAATTAGCTGCAACTCAAACAATTCCAGGGCCCGTATGTAGAACTCCAGGTTAATTTAACCCACGGCTACGGGCCTAACCCAAACAAGGACAAAAGAAATCCCTAAACAAAATTAAATAAAAAAGGAAGCGAAGGAAGAAAGACAAAAATCCTTCTATAACGGCTTAGGCACCATGTTTTTTAAAAAAAAAAAAAAAAAAAAAAATTTAACCCTACAGCTAGTTTAGTTCGAGGTTAGACTCTAACCCGGGGCTAAACTCCCTAACCCTGATTTTTACATGCGGGCCCAGAAGTTTTCAAAGAGGGCGAAAGAGTTTACAAACCACACAAACTTTCACTGTGTAATACCAAACCTAATATCATTAGAGAAAATAGCGAACAATGAAAACAAAATCCACTCAAAAATCGAATCCACTCAACAAACAGAAACTGGAACCAGATTCACAAACAAATCAGATTTACCGATCTTGCACGTCTGATCCACTGAATCCCAGTGAGAAAGAAGAAGCGAAATCCGGTTTGGTCGCATGCTGCTCGGACTCGTTGAGTCTGGGCTTGTTTGCACTATAGTCTCTGTCGCCATTTTTCTTGTATACCGACACTTTCGAATCGGAACTTCTCTGAAGTGTGCGCGACACTTTTTGGTAGGTTTTCTACCATTGAAAATTCAGAAGGCTGTTTCAAGCTAGCGGCTCTCACAGGTAAACAGAAGCTAGCGGCTCTCACGGGTAAACAGAAGCTAGCGGCTCTCACGGGTAAACAGAAGCTAGCGGCTCTCACAGGTAAACAGTCTATGGACAAGTTTGAAAGTTGCACATAACAGTTCCTGGCGCTTACTTATCTCATACAATGAACATTTCAGAAATTACTACAACTAAGCTTACTACTCAACAATGTGTTTCATAGAACTCTCTGCAACGGTTTAATCGGAATGACAAACACAGCAGCGAGGTCCTCATTTGTCAAGTTGATTTCTGAATTTCACACAACAACGGGCAGTTTATGCAGCAATGTAAAAGAATCTTTGGAGATATTATTCGATTGTTTCCAAGCCTTCTTTACCTGCGAGTCGTTTTCAATATGATTTACACACAAGTTTACACTGCTGGTATGGTAATGGTCATTTCAAAACACCCTAAGCACAACAGCTAGCTAGCACAAGAGCAAGCTTGGCGCTCCTTTCAGTTTCTCGGACGCTTGTCTCAGAAGAGTGGTTCCTTATCAGTTCTTTCGCACAAAGACCGCTGCTGGTGGCACCACAGAAGGCGCCAGAGAATAAAAACGATCAAATATACCCCAGGGTAATTAAGTTAGCTTCGTCTAGACACGTCTATGATCAATAGTTAATATGGACACGCGGTCGATCACGTTCGAAGACACCGAACCGAAACGACACCTCTACTTTTGAGATTTATTTTTGTCATTGTTACTTTAAAAAAGATAGAAAAAGAATACATTACTTGGGACAGAGTAACCTCAACGCTCCTGTGTAAGTTTTCCTTCTTTTCAATGAGTGTCAGCTACTGTTTAAGCGTTACGTTTCTGATTAAATAACGGTCGCGTCATCAGTGAGACGCATTCAACTGGAAGTTGTAATTACTACCGTAACCACACCTGTTACGTTATGTATGTGCATAAGTTTACAACTGCTCGATGTGTACACCAATTACACGCGTTCCCGAATTAATTTCACAACGCTCTTCACATCTGTCTCATCGGAATGACACAGCCAATGCTGCAGGGGTGTCCTTATTATTCAACCCCTTTGAAGCTCCTCATTTCACACAACAGTGGGCATCTATGTAGCTCTCATACACATACTCTCTTGTGTCAAACAGGGTCTGTGTTTATCCTGCCGACTGCACAGTTGCTACTGCCGAATCGCTCACACACCAAAACAAACTCGTTCACAATACGGTCAAACGCTGACTGCCAGCAGGGGTGTTATGTAATGTCGGAAACTCCACATGGCTGCTTTCCTACGATAACATTTAGTGAAGGAGAAACAACTTCCTTTTTTTACTAAACCGTCAAAGCGACTGCCCAATTGTCACTCGCTCACACAAAAACAAACTCGTTGACGATACGGTCAAAAGTTCGTTTCCAGCAGGGAAGCTGTGTAATGAGGCAAACTCGACTGATATGGCCGCGTTTCGTACGATGACGTTCAGTCTACTAAAAACCAAATCTGCTATACAAAAGCCGTCAAAGCAACTGCCTAATGGTTACTGGTGAATCATCCAGATATCAAAACAAACTCGCTCACAATACGGCCAAACGCTCATTGTCAGCGGGGATGCTATGTAATGACACAAACTCGACATCCCCTGTTCGTATGATGACGTTTAGTAGAAATGATCCCTGCTTTACTAAATCGTCAAGCAAGGCAACAAGCCACGTGGGTGAATTACCCACACACGGCATATCACGGACACCCCAAATGTCAGAACCATTATGAGGCGGCTGAGTTATTAGCGGAGCTAGAGGTCAACATGAATTGTTCATTAGCCCGGCAGAGTGACGATGTGGGCATTGCCGAAAGGGGCATGTCATGCAACCCATGTAATATTGGTGTGATATCTCCCTCAAGACTCTGTTACATAACATTTTGATGTGCAATATGTCACGCCAGAGTGTGTACATAAACAGTTCGTGTATTGCTATGGTCAATAACAGATCGGATGTACTGCTTTTAGAACCGCGAAATGCGCCCGGACCAAAATGCCGCTGACTGTGTGAAAGGTCGTACATAGACAAGTGCTACAGTGGGTCGATGGCAACATACAGAGTTTACAGAGTTCTAAAACAGACTTTGGAAAGAGCACTGACCCAGCAGTTGCAGCGTTTTTTGCGAAAACTTTTCAACACAGCCTGAGTTCTTTATCAAGAAGTAGTAGGTTTCTTTAATTTTAAGATGCCATTTCTAAAAATTGTAGGCTTCACGAGAAGCTCACGTTGAAGAAGGCTTCTTTAAGTACTGGCATTCACGCACTGAACATTACTTTTTTTTTTCTTTTTTTTTTTTAGTTTATGTCCCTTCCGGGCAATTTGGGCTGCTTCACTCGGGTAAGCGCGTCCGCCGCAGTGCAGCGCCACCCAATCTAACTACCCTGTTTTGTTTTGTTTTAAATTTTGCTGGCTTAGGAAAGCTGGCTAACCCGGAGAGAAACCCCCGATGAGCAGCCCGGTAGGAAAAAAAAAAAACCCAGTATATCACAGCTCGATCTGGACTCGATCCTTCGCTTCGTCTTGACAGCGGTGACGGCCGTTTAGTGGCACAGCGGCTAAGTACGACGCGCTACCTATTAGACCACCGCTCAACCCGATTGATCCACTGCATCCCACTCACTGAAGTATCTAGATACAACAAGCCGAGTAAATAGAAACAGGTCAATGAAAACGGCCCATCAATCATTTCCTGTCACAATCGTCATCAGCATATGTCACTGCGAATTTTTTTTTTTTAACGCCGTTGCAGCTTTGGTCCCATTTCCACAGAACTGACGCATAGTCCAGTAACAACAGAACTGATTCATGGTCCAATATCAACAGATTTGATGCATAGTCCAGTGTCAACAGAACTGATGCATAGTCCAGTGTCAACAGAACTGATGCGTAAGTCCAGTATCCACAGAACCGATGCACAGTCCAGTGTCAACAGAACTGATGCATCATCCTGTTTTTAGAGAATGGGCCAAACGTTTATCAAAACATACGAGCATGTAGCTGAAAACGCTGAACTGAACACCACGATTGCCTATCACAATCATCATCAGTGTATCTCACTGCGAATACTTTGTTCTGACGCCGTTGCAGCTTCGGTCCAATTTCTACAGAACTGACGCATGGTCCAATTTCTACAGATTTGTCCACGCGTCCATCAAAACATCCGACAAGCTCGTAATGCTGAACTGAACACCGCGAAAACGTCCAGTGTTATCACAACAACTGTCATCCGGTCCGTCCTCCTGTATTTCCCTCACCCTACTACAGACAAAATCATAGGCTTTAGCCTACCAGAAGGATACTACTTATATGCCAGCGTTGTCACAAAGCAAACGGATCTTCCAGTGTGTGTACAAGCCAGGAACTCCAGCCCTCCACAGATCTACAGATGACAGAGCGCGGTCCGTGGAGACAGCCGGTTGTGTAAGGGCTCATCTGAAAGGCAGATGATAGGGGGAGGGTGGGGATGGGGAGGAAAGGGGAGGGGGGGGGGGGTTGCGGGAATGATCAAAATGCTGCTTCGATTTCCAGTGGAGGCTACTCATAAATAGTGACAACCCTGGGATTACTCTGGCGATCCCTGTGTGTCACTGGCGCGACCTAGCGTATAGCTATGGGTACTTTGCTGATGGAGTGGTCTGAGTGCTTCTAGTGCTCTCTTTGTGTGTGTGTGTGTGTGTGTGTGTGTGTGTGTGTGTGTGTGTGTGTGTGTGTGTCTGTCTGTGTTGTGTCTGTGTGTGTGTGTGTGTGTGAGAGAGGAGAGAGAGAGAGGGAGAGAGGGGGGGGGGGGGCAAAAAAAAAAGCAAAACTATACTTCGACCAGGTAAGTGGGTTTAGTAAATGCTAAAGTGGGTATTTTTAGAACGGCAACATTGCCCAGACGCCCGATTTCATATCAAATCCCCGGACTGGCGTCCTCCCTGTTCCCGATTTCAATATCAACATATTCGCTTCTGTTTAAATGGACCACCCATTTCTCCACGTCGTATTGTACATTTACCCACTTGAGTTTTCTACCAGCAGGAGCAACTGCCGTTGACCAATGTAAATGACCCATACTAAACACTTAAAACAATACACCCATTCACAAGAACACGGTATGGATGCTATAGCAAAGTTCACTAGAGGAAACAATCTCCCAGGTTAATAAACAGCGTTTAACTATACGTAGTGTTTCAACGGCATGCAACCGGCAAATCAGTGCAACAAACTATTGTCAAACCCGGGCCAGAAATGTTATTCTGACAAACTCAAAACAAAACAAAATCAAGGCGGTACCTTCTAAATCCAAGCGCCCTGACACAGCTGCTGAGACAGAATCTGACGGCTTACAACTGAATGTATCCAACGGAGGCGTAGCTATGAATGTCTTCAAGATTGCATGTATGTCTTAAAAGTCAAACCTGGACTAGAAACATCAGCGCAGCCGGATGAAGGAATTTCAAAACCGTACCTTCTAAATCCCAGCTCCCTGACATAGCTGCTGAGACAGAATCTGACGGTTTACAACCGAATGTATCCAACGGAGGCGTAGCTATGAATGTCTTCAAGATTCCACGTATGTCTAAAAAGTCAAACCTGACAAGAAACAACAGCGTAACAATGGAGGAATTTCAAAACCGTACCTTCTAAATCCCAGCTCCCTGACATTGCTGCTGAGCCAGGTCGAATCTGATGGCTTACAACCGAACGTATCCTGCACTGAACAGCGTAGCTATGTATGTCTTCAAGATTGCAACACTACATGCACCCTGAGCATACAAAATCAAAGTCTAGACATCTCCATCCCTGGCTGCATCACATGCCAGCGAAAAAATCCTATAACCAATAAACAGCGCCAGGGTGAACCGCTGTCCTGCATCCAAGATCGGACTCAACTCCGACCCCCTCCCCTCTCCTCTCAACCCCCCTACCATTTTTCCTACCATCACCACCTCCAGTATAATCCCATCACCCAACCCCCATAAATCCCCCCCTCCTCCCCCTCTCCCATCTACTGATCGTTCAGACGGTGAATCCGACAAGACTGGGCCATCACCAGTAGCGCTGGATAGGGATTTCCGGGACAAATACAACAAATCGCTTCAAGCTCGCGGACATGAGAAGCACCCTAGGAAAAAGCGCCGACAATCTCGTGTTTTCCTGATCTTTGACCCTCATCACGGCTCGTCCCTATTCGCCTGGCCGTGGAGGATGTTTGCGCTGGGCGGTAGTCAGTATCCCCTTCCCCCTCCCCCTCCCCCAATAAATCAATATGACAAGGTGAAGGGTGGTCTCCGCTCGTGAAAATGGCTCTGCGTTTTCCTGAATTAATTCCGTGTAAATACCAGAACGTGATGTGTCCAGAAACTGGAACAACTGTTTTGATTTTAGATAAAAGCTTCCAAAATTTAAGTTCGAGTGCCTGATAGTTGTCTTAAGTGCTGTGTAATCAAATCTGCCGTATCAGGTATCACATTAAAGGGCTATGAAAGCACGTACGATTAAAACAACAACAAAAACATTAATCACAAATTTATATTACGCGAGGACAGTTTAAAAACGTCGAGAATATAAAGGCATTTAAGCACATCCGCTTTTGTCTTTAAACGCACCAAACAAAACGCAAGCTATGTGCGTTTAAAGTCAAACGCATTTTGTTTTCTGAGCTCTAGCACAAAAGGGGGAGCGGTGGTCTAACAGGTAGCGCGTCGGACTTGCGAAAATGAACGGCCGCCATCTCTGTCACGGAGAACAGTGCGATTGAGTCCAGGTCGAGCTTGTGATATGTGATACAAGTTTTTCCGGGCTACTCATTGGGGTTATCTCTGCGTGTTGTCCGACTTTCCTCACCCAGAAAAAAATGAAAACAATAGGATAGGTAGGTTGGGTCGAGCTGCACCGCGGCGACGCGCTTTTCAAACAAACGGCGCCGGCACACCTGCGAAACCAAGCACCTACCATGAAGTTTCACACACAAAAAAATGCAAGAAGCTAATACTGGTTTAATAAAAAAAAAAAAAAAACTCTCCAGAGACGGTTTCGACCAGTTTTCTTTGAGTTGGGATCGGCAAACATGTGAGCTTATACTCACTGAAACGAAGATAAGAGAGATGTGAATGAAAGACCTTTCAGCTGGCCTTTCAGCATTTGATGGTTGACTGCTTTCAACTTGAACCATTTTTATTGCATCGTACTGGTAGCAAAGCTCAGTTGGTATAGTTCGCCCGCTAGGGGGTGCAAATGTATACCAGTCAATTCCGTCGATATTTTCGCATAAGTAAAGTCGTAGAACGAAGTCAGCGGCCACGTGACTTCACCTCGCCAGACCCCGGAGTACATTTGCACCCCCTCCCGCGTTGCGGGGATACAGTCACCCCCGGTTAGTGGACGACTGGAGTTTATTTGTCCCTCCTGCATATGAGTGGTATACATTTGCACCCCCTAACGGGCGAACTATACCAAATGAGTCGCAGTAAAAGTGTAATGCCACGAATGTCAACTTTCTTTTAATGCTCTGTTTTCGTCATAGTCCGTTTGATTGTTCTTATCATTTGTCGCGAAGGTGCAGCGTCTCCCTCATGTCCTAGGTTTATATTGCCCCGTAGATCAGTTTGCATCAGTTGCCCAACGTTACATTTTTGGGTTTGTTTGTTGTTTTTTTTCACGTAGTGCGGAGAGACTTAGCCGCGATTTAGTCTTTGTGGCTTGCGCGGCGTTAACAACTCCTCAAAAGCTCAATCACTCACCCTATCATTTGTCGCAAGCAGAATAAACATGTTTCATTTTATAGTGTATATCTAAACAGACTGAAACAGACTGAAGAAACTATTTACATCACGTCTGTCTGGCTACTATTTAACAGTCTCAAAGCTGCGGATTTTTATTATACCATTTCCTGGTTATTCTTTATGTCACACGTCTCTTTGAACATGCGGTGTTTTCGTGTTTTATATCATTTAATAATAAGCAAGCAGAATAAAAACGTTTCTTCTTATAGTATATTTAATCAGAAAGGAGAAACTCTTTACATCATGTTTATCTACTATTTCACAGTCCCAAAGCTGCGGCTTTTTATCAAACCATCTCTTGGTATTTTTGTGTGTCAAACATCTCTTTCAACATACTGCACTTGCCGAGCTAAGTTCTGAGCACGGAAAAACCTCTTCGTCTGCGTTTCGAACACAGTAAAACTCGTCAACCTAAGCTATGAGACTGAACATAACTACACTATGAGCACGTCTACACTTGATCTGTGCTTTAAGCACAACAAGTTGGTGTAAGCTTTCAACAGAACTACTCATGTCAACTTTAACTTTGAACACAGGTATACACTAGGTCCTGTTGACCTCAGGTTAAAACACAACTACGCTTGTTGGTGTAAGCTTGGATCACGGTGATGCACTCGGTCAGGTACATGAGTTGTCTGAGCTTTCAACACAACTACACTTGTCAACTTTAACACAGCTATACGCTAGGTCTTGTTGGCCGAGGGTTAAAACACAATTACATTTGCTGATCTAAGCTTTGAACACAACCACACTTGAATGTTTGAGCTTTGATCTTGGTGGTGTACTTGTCGGTCCAAGCCTTGAACACAACTACACTTGTCGATGTAAGGTTTTAAAACGACTGCACTTGTCGATGTAAAGCTTTAAAACAACTACACTTGTCGATGTAAGGTTTTAAAACAACTACACTTGTCGATGTAAGTTTTTTAAACGACTGCACTTGTTGATGTAAAGCTTTAATGTAAAGTTTTTTTAAAACAACTGCACTTGTCGATGTAAGATTTTAAAACAACTACACTTGTCGACGTGAGCTTTTAAAACAACTACACTTGTCGATGTGAGCTTTTAAAACGACTGCACTTGTCAATGTAAGGTTGTAAACTCACTACACTTGTCCATGTAAGGTTTTAAAAACAGCTACTCTTCTCGATCGAAGCACTGAACACGACCACACTTGTCCTTGTAAAAAACTAAATTCACTTCGTTCACAGCAAGCATGAGGAACACGTCCACAATTTCAAGCCAGATCGTACCACTAAATCCCCCGAGTTTGCTCATGGCTTTTGAGAGGAGGCGAACGCCGTAACAGAGCGAGAGAACTCATGACGGGCATAATTTAGCTTCGCAAATACAAGAAACTCAAGCCAGAATGAATGCAACTGCACAAAACCTATAGTCCCTCAGAGAGTGCTGTGGATCCAACCTCACTAGGGACTTCGCTGTTCGCAAGCCAGAGATACCAGATAAGCAGGGCGGTTGGAAAACTGTTAGCAATAACAGTGGGCTTTTTTTTTTCATTGTGATGAGTGAGTGTGTGTGTGTGTGTGTGTGTGTGTGTGTGTGTGTGTGTGTGTGTGTGTGTGTGTGTGTGTGTGTGTGTGTGTGTGTGTGTGTGTGTGACGGGGGAGACAGACAGACAGACAGACAGAGAGTCAATGAATCAATGAATTAAAAAAAAATTACAACGGTAGAAGCAGTTGACGTCAGACAGTTTTCATACCTGCCGCAGAGAGAGAGAGAGACAGCGACAGAGACAGGGAGAAGGAGAGAGAGGGACAAGGGGGGGGGGGGGGGGGGGGGGCGGGGAGAGAGAGAGAGAGAGAAAATTTTGTTTTTGTTGTAGTTGCTTTGCTTTGTCCAATACCAAAAAAAAAAAATCACCACTATGTATTTCTTGCTTACTGTTTGGAATTTTAATCCTCCACTAAATTCAAATTTACCAAGCGAAAAGATAAGAGAGCACTGTGAACCCTTGAGCATCTGAACTGGAAACTAAACTACTAGTTCGACAAACCTCCCACATTACCTTGCTAACTGCTCCTTTCAGTGTCCCTGACCTTTTGGTCAACCATGACTTCTTGGACCTTGAACGGCAGTTAACAGAAGATAATGATGAGGTTTTCGCTCAGATGGTGGTGACGCTAATGTCGTTTCGGCTTAGTCATTTGGACATCAAACAACCGGTTTGGCAAGAACATGCATTTGCCGCTTGACAGAGATTAATTGGTTAATTAATGAAATGAAACGGTCAGTGCCGTGCAGTTTGGGGAGCACGGTAAAACCTGCTCTTAACTGGGCACAGCGCGCGAAACACACATGTGCACATCACAGTCGTTGCGCTCGGTGTGTCTACTAACTACAAAACTGAACACAGCTGTGCTCGGTGACAAACCGATTAAAGATGCGCTGTCCGCCATGTTTGCACGCCGAGTGACGTAGTACAGCCAATCAGAATCTGTTCTTGGAACCACAGTCACAGTTACGGCTATTTGAAAACCAGGTTGCTGTGATGACGCCACAGCGGCGGAAACCCCCAAATCACAACTGTGTCACAACTGTGGACAGCACTGTGGCGCTCCGCATTGCCCAGCTAAGAGCCATGAGCGACACGGTTTCAAAATCTCGCACGAGACGAGACTACTGGCCATGGTTCATTTGACAAAAAAATCTTAAATAAATGAATAAACAAAAACATAAAAACATGGAGGTTGCAGATGAAGCCCCTGACATGTCGTAGACTCACATGTCGACTAACACATCTTCACTCTCTTTGGAAGAAAAACTGTCGACTTTTTTTTCAATGCTACTTAGTCGATTTAGTCACTTGACTAGTTAGTCAAGCCGCGCGTTCGTGCGTTCGTACTTGTGTGCGTACTTGTGTGTGTGTGTGTGTGTGTGTGTGTGTGTGTGTGTGTGTGTGTGTGTGTGTGTGTGTGTGTGTGTGTGTGTGTGTGTGTGTGTGTTTCCTGAAGTGCTCCTTCTTGGAGGGCGGGTGGGTGTTTGGGAGTTTAACGTCCCTTTCCACCACATACGGATGATGTTGTTAGCATTGGTAGTGTACTGCTCAGAAAAAACCGTTTTTTTTTTTTTTTTTTTAATTTTACACTAGGTTCAACACCGTAGCTGGAATCTTAATCTTGCGAAGTTGTGGTGTTCGCTTCCATAGAGTGACGAACATACACCCACGCGTTCTAATACGACTAGTGGTGCGCACGGTTGACACAAAAACATTGTAAGTACGCTAAACATCGCTCTCAATCAAGTGGAGTCTGTCAATGAATTATGCAACCGATTGCTAGTATTGCTTCCTCTCATAGCTACACCCCATTAACCGGATAAAATATTCAACTACAGAAGCCACTTACGGATAATCCTGACATGACCTACGAGTCTGTAGGGAAAATACTCGAGATGGTAGTTCGCGACAGGGGTGGTCGTAAACAGTCCATACGAAATGAGTGCTGCTCCTCCAGTTATGATCGCATTGTCTCCCCTAGCAATTGTAACCTCCCTTGGCAAATGTTACCACCCGTGGTACTAGATTGCTTTTGGCGTTATTTTGTTCGGAGTGACAGTAATTCTGTGATGAGCTGAGTTCCTATCTCTCGGTGCATACATCATTGCGTATCACAGCTAAAGCTCGAGTATGAAAAAAAAAAAAAAAAAGCAAACGTGAATTCCATAATTTAGGCCATCAAGCTCGTGACAACAACTTGATAATGGGTACTCGGGTTCCGTGATGGTGCATCATCAGATCAGATCACCCCTGTATATAAAGTGTATACAAACACACACACGCACAGACTGAGAGAGGCACTTACCCTTCCTCTTCGCTTTTTGGCCTCGCGCGCGCGCGCGCACACACACACACACACACACACACACACACACACACACACACACACACACACACACACACACACACGTTCGCACGCCCGCACGCACGCCCGCACGCACGCACACACGTACGCACGCACGCACGCACGCACACACACAATCACACACACACACACACACACACACACACACACACACACACAGACGCACGCACGCATGCACGCACGCACACACACACACACACACACACACACACACACACACACACACACACACGTTCGCACGCCCGCACGCACGCCCGCACGCACGCACACACGTACGCACGCACGCACGCACGCACACACACACACACACACACACACACACACACACACACACACACACACACACACACACACGCGCGCACGCACGCACGCACGCACGCACGCACACACACACCCCTAATGATATTACTCAAGTGGGCATAACCTCCGCAGCCACTTTTTCCCCTGTCAAAGGGGAAATAAGTCAACACCAAGGGACACTACCACAACACCCACAACTGCTCGTGCCTCATGGCTGGCGTAGTGAATTTGATTTACGCTACACGGATGAAATACTACTCAGCATGCATGACTGGGAATAAGCACATGAAGAGAGGAACAAATAAAAACCAACTCTGCCAAAATCAAGGGACAAAACCCTAGTTGTGATCAGGGGGAGATAACGCTGCCCTGCCACTTTCGATAATTAAAAAACCCTGTTTTCCTGCTCAAACGAGCTAACGAACGCCGGCTCTCTCTCTCTCTCTCTCTCTCTGGTATACACACACTCAGCAGCGCGCACGAACACACACACACACACACACACACACACACACACACACACACACACACACACACACACACACACACACACACACACACATAAACGACAAAAACAAACAAACAAGCATGCGTGCAACTTGGCGTGAAAATAAACTAACATACAGACATGGCTTAATCGAATCATAAGCATGCACGGTAAGTTCAGTATAATTATTTGCCGTTAAAAGGTAAAAAGTGTCTAACGGCTCATTAAATCCGCGCCGTTTACGCTCTTTTGTCAAATGATAGCGGATATGACTTGAGTAAACTTATCACAAATTCTGGAGATTAGAAAAGAACTGAGGACTGAAAAACTTCACTTTAGGAAGAGAGAAAATAAGAAAATTTGCATATATGATAATATACAACACACCTAATCAATCAATAGATCCTAACGGAAAGCAGGGCAACCGGGATGGTGGAAGGGTAGAGCGTTGGACTTTCAATGCTCGGGTCGGGAGTTCGAATCCCGACTCGAGCATGATATTTGTGCTGGCCGCCTTCTTGTTGCCCCGTCTTTGATATCACCCATACGTGGTGGAAAAGGACGTGAAACTTCCAAACACCCACCCAGTCGCCCCCTAGCGGAAAGCCGCGTCATGCAAGGAGAAACACTGCGATCGAAAACAAACAAACAAACAAACAGACGAACAAAATTATTGAATAAATCAAGAAATCAGGGCTATATAAAAACGCTTAAGGCATAGTTACCCGTCGGTTTCATCATGGCACGTTCACAGAGGCGTTTGCAAAATTCCTCTAAAGTTTCGTCGATGTACGGAATCCAGATAAGGCGTGGGTCATTTTCATCCATACCGCAGGCATAATCCCAGTTACCGACTGTTCATTTCTGACAGTACTGTTCACACAGCCTAGAGTTCATTTCACTGTTCAGTCGTCTTCATCCCATAGCAAAATCAAATCGTCTGTGTTGATGTCTTTTGATCTGGAAGCTATCTTCCTAATCCATTCTTTGTTATATTGGCTGAAATAAAAGTGCATTTTGAGCCTTTTAGTTTTTACGCTGCATTTATGAGAACGGAGTATCAATTCTGCAATTGTGTATCTTATTTTTAAGAAAGGCTGTTCTATTAAACACTTGGGAAAGAATTTTGTTCTGTTTCCTGTCTATTAAGCGCGTATTCAGCCTCGTAGTTTTGTAAGCTCGCACATACAACGACGACTAAGCAGCTCTTGCTGTTTACTTGTAATTTTTATATCTTGCTCCTTGCTAATTGTAATTATGATTAGTTTGGTAATTCAGTCTTATGCACAGTTTTTGTATGTGTTAATTATTGCTTTCTATTTTAATTTTTATGATGCATTGTGCCCTTCTCCATTAGCTGACGTCATATTGGTTTGTTCGTCGTAATGCATTAGTCAGAGACAGTGAAAGCGTTTTGCGTACCTTTAACCTTTGACTTATTTTTATGCTCCTTGAACGAACTTGAAGACAAAATTGTCTGTAAAAGAACACAAGTTGTTTGAACTTGAACTTGAAATTTTTAAGACCATTAGTCCAAAACACGGGAATGAAATTTCTTTTTTGTCCAACAAGCGCATTTTCTGCTTTTAGTTTCGTAATCCTGCACTGGTCAAGAAACTTCTGCTCAGTATTATGACACTCAGATCGCGCTAGTGTCTGTTATCAGTGTCCAGCTGACCATGGCAGTCAGCAAACAACGTGACACCGACAGTTACCAAAGCCACCACTTCATCAGCTACCTGCGAATTCTATCGATCAAATTAACAGAGCACTGGCTTTTCACAGACGGAGCGCGGTGGGGACTATGGCAGGACTAAACTTCGCTGCTCACGACTTTCGATCGCTCTGGATCATTTGGCACCGCACAATTATACGGCTCTGCAATTCAGTTTCTGAGAAAATAATTCTATTCAATGTTTTTTTTTAATATTTTTTTTCACATAGAAGGGTAATATCTCTTTTCTACGACGTGTCTAAATGCATCTCAGTAAAAAGCGATTCTGAGTTTGGAAGTTGGGTGACCTTAACGGAGCTCAAAATGATAAGTGAATATTTATTTGTGCGACTGTTTTTTATGAATGTATTTGTAATTAATTGAAAGTATTCGTTATTGAAAACCACTGATATTTTTTTTTTAAGAAGCTTGAAACAGATGCAAATCCAATATGTTTTATACGAAATATTATGTGCTGCTATCACCGTATAAAAGCACCCTAAGCATTATCATATAAAGATCTCCTTGGGTTTCTCGATCCTGCCTGTCGATCTTTCAGTTTTGTCTTTCTGGAGTATTCCTTGTTATTGCTTAATGTCTCATTTTTTTTAAAAAAAATTTGACTGTTCAATGTGTGTTAGCGCTTAAAGTAGGTAATTTTACATGAATATGCGCTTTATAAATAAAACTATTATTATTAATATTATACACACAACGTCTGCCGTCCTAAATTTGCACCAGTGGCAGTGCAAGACTTTACCTACACCTCTCAGTTACTGTCCTCCCGCACATGCACCAGTCACACTGAAACTGCCCAGTTTCCGAGCCGTTGCACATACACAATCCGTCCGCACTCGTTTGCACTCCACATCCCTCTGGTGTCACCAGTAACCGGGACCCTGATAAAAGCGCAGTTATTGGACCACAGCGAAGGTATAATCGGCCCGTCACAGAAAGTACTCACAGACCGATTCCTAGCAGTTATAGAAATTTCTCTCACTGCCTGTGGCCCCCCTCCATCAGGCAAATCGACAGAGCACAATAACAGGTTGGGCTCTAACAGACTGTCAGCTGGGTCGGTTTCACTGATTAGCAATTCAATATGAGTGTAGGCACGTAACGATTCTGTTGCCAGTCAGACGTGTCCGAAGCCTGCGGATGGACACGCACGAGTTGTTGGCAGATTGTTATCTTGGAAGCTTGGACAACTGATGGGTTTTGGCACATTGTAGCTCTGAATAAACAAAGTGCGATGAATGAAGCACAGAGAGCGTACAGGTCCAGTGATGGTAAACAGTTCGAAAGACCCAATCGCAAAAAAAATCGAAAAAAAAAACAAAAAACAAAGAGCAAAAAGATGGAGGGTATCGTCGCAAAAATGAGACAGGTCATTTGTCCTTCTGTTTATGTGAGTAATCGATTTACTATCTCCAGTAATTCCCCAAAACAGGTAGATGTCAGGAGTCAAATTTTAGTCGAATTTGTGTGTAAGATGAGAGGCAAACAGTAAGCATCCAAAAGCTTTATCGCATATCCTCATCAGTGCCACCATAGGGTCGCGCATGTTCCACTATTGATACTGTTTTGTTGTTGTTGTTGTTTGTTAGATTTCGGGTTTCATAGCTGATCCCCTCCCCCCCCCTTTTTGTTTGGGGGGGGGGGAGGAGGATTGTTTTGTGTTTTTTTGTTTGTTTGTTTGTTTTTTTGTTTGCTTAGGATTTTTGTTTGTTTGTTGTTGTTGTTTTGTTCGGGAGGAAGTTGGTGGCTGTTGTTGTGTTGTCAGTTGTTGTGAACTAGTTTTGTAAGGGAAATTCGAGCTTTAAATTAAACCTCGACGGAAGTGGGTCGTTTTTGTACAGCCCAATTTTTTTTTCTTTTTTCAGCACGCATATAGTGCATATTTATTTTCTATTCCATAGACCTTCCCTCAAAATGCACACTTGGTATTTATTCATGCATGCACTTAGGCAATACAGGCATCGTAAATGAGTTCGCACGGAATTTTTGACTCGGTTTGGTGAGGAAAATCCCAAACCAAATTCCTGCCGACAGGCCTACTCGAACCTTGTGCCTCAGGATCTGCAGGCGGGCGCCTGTACCACTCGGCTATACTAAACCTCCCTGCCCCGTTCTCCTTTCTCCCTTCCCAAGTAAGACTGACTGGTACAACTCGAGCCAAGGCCGGTAACCAAATACAATCAGGCCTACTCGAGACGGTCAGCAGACACTTGACGGCTGAGAGAGGGTGCTCAAACACTCAGCGTTCTCTTGAGGACTATCCGCCGTAATTAGTCCTCCACAACGACTAGAGGTGCACTGACCCAAAGCGACCGAGGAGGAAATGGTAAGAAAATGGTACGTAATTATAGCTCGGGCTTTGTGTGCGTAATCAGGAGCTTGTAGCTAGCAGCAGAGGTGAGAGTATTATTATATAACGCACACTATTATGTGGCGAGGTATGAGCTTTTCTCGTGGACTGAGCCGATTTTTAGACAATGCTGAGTTTTGTGTGTTGTGTGGGCTATACAGTTGTACGCTACACACTATGTAGTTGAAGTAATAATGCTCTCTCTCTCTCTCTCTCTCTCTCTCTCTCTCTCTCTCTCTCTCTCTCTGCAAATGGTTATTGTAACAAACATCTTATACCGTTGTTAAATAAAGCATCAAAGTCAAAGTCTCTGTGTGTGTGTGTGTGTGTGTGTGTGTGTGTGTGTGTGTGTGTGTGTGTGTGTGTGTGTGTGTGTGTGTGTGTGTGTGTTTGGTGAGGGTAGGGTGGGATGAATGAACGGGGTGATGAGGCCGGGGGGGGGGGGGGGTCCTGTTTCATAGAGTGGTCGTAGAAGTGGTACTTTTAGTAATAATAATAATAATAATAAATTGCTTTTATAAAGCGCAGTATCCCAGCAGACGCTGGCTCAGAGCGCTTATTAGTTATTAGTAACAGTCGTAGTGGCAGTAGTTAAGTTCAACAGTAGTAGCAGTAGTAGTAGGAGTGGTAGTAGTCGTCGTAGCAATAGTAGTAGCAGTAGCAGCAGTAGTGGTAGTTGTAGTGGAAGTAGTAGTATAGTAGCAGTAGCAGCAGTAGTGGTAGTAGTAGTAGTAGTAGTAGCAGCAGTAGTAGTAGCAGCAATAGTAGTAGCAGCAGTGGTTAGTAGCAGTAGTGGTAGTAGTAGTGGTGATGGTAGTAGTACTAGTTGCAGTAGTAGTACAATGTATTAGAAACAGTGGTAGCAGCAGGAGTTACAGTGTTAATAGCCACAGTGTACAATGCAGGAGAAGAATTCAGTAATAGCAACAGCAGTAGTAGTAGTAGTGGTTGCAGCAGTCGCGTTTGTTGCAGCTGTTGTTGTTGTTCATGCTGTTGTTGTATCACTGATTAGCCGTAGTAACGACAGCAGTATCACTAAACAGCACAACGCTATTTGTTTCATGAACTCAAACTCCACTCCGCGTTCAGTCTCCAGGCACCGCGTGCCTCTCTCTAGGCAGACAGCTGCTGTGGATCGATAGCGTAGTATGGGGAGGCGTGTGTGGGGGAAGTCACTGGTTTCTCCTATCGTGTGAACTAATTTAATTACGACCACTGTCCCAGTTTCAGGTCTCAGTGCCGCTGGCCACTTGCGAGTCTTGATTCTTGCGGAGTCAAGTCTACCACTTGGGGCAGACAAAGAGACTGATTTAGCAGTTAAAGAAAAAACACGTCTCCTAGTACTCAGGTCAGCGGCCAGCACGAAAACTCACGTGCTCTCTGTTGCACAGCCTCTGGTTAGGGACAGCAAGCAGGTTACCTCTGGGCTGAGGTAGAATTTTCGGGCTCGCCGCTGACCTGTATTAGTCGAGTACAGAAGGGTGGGTGGGTGTTCGGGGGTTTAACGTCCTTTTCCACCACATAGGGTGATAGCCGAGTACAGAAGCTGGTAGATGTATTTGTAAGTGCGTGTGGTGTGAAGTGGCATCGACTGACTTTGATGCTTTATTTAACGATAGAAGATGTTGGTTACAATAACCATTCTTCGAGCTTGCCGTTAAGCACGAAACTACGGGCTGCATCAACATGACGGTAGTACAAAAAGCACAAGAGAATTAAACACAAAGGAGTTAAAAACAAACAATAGACAACAAAGTACTTCAAGGCTAAAAGATACTCAAGCTATGATACACACAACTGAATCAATTGAAAACAAAAACAAACTGCAACAGCAAGAACAGAATTAGTAATAACACTATGTGGAGAAAAAGGAGAGGGAAGTAGCTATTCTCTGATTGTGAAACGCGCGCGCGCGCGCGCGTGTGTGTGTGTGTGGGGGGGGGGAGGTTCGGGGGAGGGGGGGGGGAATATACGCAGTCCTGGAGCACTAATATGTTACTCGTATTTATGCATATAATTTCAGTGACTATCATTCGTATTTTTCAAGACAAGAAGGTGCAGATTTTCCCTACAGCTCACTGAGCGACACCGTCATTTGGTAATGGGCATAAGCAGCAAGGATTTGACAAGTAGTTATTTCCTTTTACCTTATGACGATAGAGCTAGTCCGACTTGTCCAATACACAGACGTCTATTCAAATGTCGTACAGGCCGTGCAAACCCCGCAATATTAATAGGGAAGTATGCAGGGTATAAAAAAGCACAAAAAACCCAAAACAATACACATGAGCAAACGGGGAGAGAGAGAGAGAGAGAGAGAGAGAGACAGACAGACAGACAGACAGACAGACAGACAGAACACCCCACCACCACCACCACCACTTCCCCCTCCCCCCGCCAAAAAGCATACCCTCTCCCCCCCCCCCAACCAACCACACACACACACACACACACACACACACACACACACACACACACACACACACACCAAAAACACAAAAACAAAAACAAACAAACAAACAACTCATTAGTCTACATAAAAAGCTGAACTTCATTAGAGTAATTTTAACCCTTTTTTTTTGTGGGTACGCAGAGCAATTGTCAGAACAGCACGCTACTGCGTAATGACTCCCCAGCCGAGAGGTAGAAATTACCGCCAGCGGGAGCCAATGGAATGCGCCACGCATGATATACCACGTACGGGTCATAACAGGGAAATATTACACACGCACAAGCATAACACGGGCTCTGTCAAAACTTTTTTTTTTTTTTTTTTCTTTTTTTTTTTTTTTTTTTGCTCAGTGCTTCACGTTAATTATAGGGACAAAACTGAAGCGTGCGTGCGTGTTAGCAGGAGTGTATGCAATTGAACCAAATTACACTGAGCGATGAACACAAATTTCCCTTCTCTGTGGAGAATCGGTTGAATTGTACGTAGAGTGTGCTATAAATAAACATGCACAAAATATTGAATAGGATAGAAAAAGGAAATGACAATCAGGATGATGATTGTGATGATGGCAGTGGCGGTGGAAATAGATGTTGTTTAAAAAAAAATGGGGGGGGGGGGGGGGGGGGCGGAGGGCGTATCGAGGCGGGGTTATGAAGCTGCTGAGCTTAAGCTCTTTTTTCTTTTCTCTCTCCCCACCCCCCCACCCCCCTTTCTTCTTGTTTTGATTGTATTTCTTTTGATTGTATTTCACCCCCTTAAAAAAAACCCTGCCCGCACTCCCCCTCCCCCTCCTTCGGTTACGCCGCCTACAGATAGTACTGGTGGTGGTGACAGTGTGTGTGTGTGTGTGTGTGTGTGTGTGTGTGTGTGTGTGTGTGTGTGTGTGTGTGAGAGAGAGAGAGAGAGAGGGGGGGGGGAGGAAGGGGTGAGAGTGCAAAGGGTGCGGGGGGGTGGGGGGGGGGTGGTAAAGTCCTTTCCCACCACTTACTGGTGATCTCAAAGATGGGACAAAATGAGGAAAAAATCCAGCACAAATATTTGGCTCCCAGCCGGGAATCGAACTCACGACCCGAGCGTTGAAAGTCCAACGCTCTACCATTAGGCTATCCCGGCTCCCGAGGGAGGTAGAGAGCGAGAGGAGGGAGAGAGAGAGAGAGTAGTAGTAGTAGTAGTAGTAGCAGTAGTAGTAGTAGTAGTAGTAGTAGTAGTAGTAGTAGCAGTAGCAGTAGTAGCAGTAGTAGTAGCAGTAGTAGTAGTAGTAGTAGTAGCAGTAGTAGTAGTAGCAGTAGTAGTAGTAGTAGTAGTAGCAGTAGTAGTAGCAGCAGTAGTAGTAGCAGCAGTAGTAGTAGCAGCAGTAGTAGTAGTAGTAGTAGCAGTAGTAGTAGTAGCAGTAGTAGTAGCAGCAGTAGTAGTAGCAGTAGTAGTAGTAGTAGTAGCAGCAGTAGTAGTAGTAGTAGTAGCAGCAGTAGTAGTAGTAGTAGTAGTAGTAGTAGTAGTAGCAGTAGTAGTAGTAGTAGTAGCAGTAGCAGCAGTAGTAGTAGTAGTAGCAGCAGTAGTAGTAGTAGTAGCAGTAGCAGCAGTAGTAGTAGTAGTAGCAGTAGTAGTAGTAGTAGTAGTAGCAGTAGTAGTAGTAGTAGCAGTAGTAGTAGTAGTAGTAGCACAAAGTAAAGTTCGAATAATACAAGTCTTCCGTAGCAAAAAAAAAAAAAACACAATAATAATAATAATTTCATGGCTTACAGCAACAGCAGCTGCGATTTGCAACTGCGGTACTGCCCAACACAATCAGCCAGAAGTTAAAGGCAAAGTTCCCGAAATTATAAGTGCGGGCAAGCGAGATAAATTTAAAGTCTCTATGTTCGTAACACCGCTGCGATGAAAAACTGCCGCTTTCGAAGCTTTAAGGCTGTTGACCAGATGGAAGGATGTTTCATTATGCTATTGTGACTGTTTTCGCGATTTTGTGGTTTATAGCATTCATTAGAGAAATAATACTTTGTTCTAGCCTACGGTCCATTTTGGAACAGACTGGGACTATCCCGAGACAGTCGAATAGACACTTGCCGAATTTCTGGTGACCAAGGGTATGATAAAAGTATTACTGTCAACTCTTAACAGAGTTTTTCGTCCTATTTTGTAGACCTCACTTCACAGAAATTCCAAGCAAAAAGAGGCGAAAGTGACCTCCCCTGTGCATTGAATACATCCTCATTATCTGACTGGTATATCCGTGGACATCACCGTTAACCTCTGTGAGAACACTAGATAAGGCCAACTGCACACTATCATCCATCATACATATTCATAAACATAATCGCATCAACATACAGCCTGAGAAACTAACGACGAAATTAACCACAACAACACACTCGACTGAACGCAGCACTGCCCCCTACTCATTACACTAATGCGGTAGAGATGAAAACAAAGCATCGATCAGGTAAAAGAGACGCCCGCGGAGAGTGACCCAGAGTTACACAGGCGGTTTGCGTGCCGACACGCGAGTCGCGAGTGCACGTGCAGCACCCCCTAATCCGGCAAACCATTATCGGATGTATACGGGAAGCGCTGGACATACGACTGGTCCGCTAACATTGATTGGGTCAACATTGTACGGGAACTGTGGCAAGGGATGATCGCTTGAGCACCCAGATTCTACAGAAATAGGCCTATCCACAGCCAGCAGTCTTTAGCCAATCAGAAAACAGGTCAAACTTCGCTGCGCTTTGGGGGGAGCCGGGATAGCCGAATGGTAGAGCGTTGGACTTTCAATGCTCGGGTCGTGAGTTCGAATCCCGGCTGTGGGCCATATATTTGTGCTGGCCCGTTCTCGTTGCCCTGTCTTTGATATTACCCATACGTGGTGGAAAAGGACGTTAAACTCCCAAACACCCACCCATCCACACTCGCTGCGGTTTCAGTAAAAGGCTCTGCAAGTTTTCACATAGCAACAAAGAGAACGGCTGCTCATATACGTGTACAATCTTGTTTATGTAGCCGAGTGGTTTACATCCTCTCACCTACAACCCTCCGTTCTCTGGCCAGCTCTGTATGCCGGTCACGAGCCGCGCCTACTGTCAGGGGAGTGAACAGTGTTATGTATCCACGATGGCGCATGTGCCAATTAGTTGTGTTTTGTGTGTCTGTGTTTATGGTCAAATATCTCCACAGTCGGTTGACCTAGAGTAATCCTGTAAACTGTAGCAGTTGCAGAAAACTTTTATCTTTTAACCCTGTTTTGGTCTCAGAGCTAGATTAACGGGTAATAATTAGGCATTTAACACCTCTTCAAACGCTTAGCCTGTCACGTGTTTTCCCGTCTTTGATCAGCTATAGTAGGCTAATTCCCGCGTAGTGTACAAAGATCTTAAACCTATACCATCTCAGTATTTATCATTCCCGTTCCGACGCAGTTTATCTAAAGATGATAGCTGATGGCATATTCAATCCGGTTCAATTCAATTCAATAATGCATGCATTTTGTCCAAAACACGCAAAATTATTATGCTGCGATTTAAAAACGATACATTCAGACAATCGGACATCACACACATACATTGCACCTAGATAACAACGATGAGTAAGTGATAAATGGTGCTAAATTACGATATACATAACGGCGGCCTATACAAGTGTGTATAATTTGTCTTGTGAACACTAATACAAGTCATACCCATCACGCTTCACACAGATCGGTGATAGACTTCCGCATAAAAGGGAAAAACGCGGCACCGCTTGTGCATCATAACAGCAGTTACTGTGGGCTTACTGAGAAATACTATGATACATAACTATGTATTGGCTTGCATTCTCTGTTCACAGCACTCTGGATAACGCGTCCTAAAACACGTCGCTAAGCAATGGTGGCATAATAGTATTTTCACGGGGAATTGTTGTATGTCTTCGTGAAGAATCGACATTCACCGAAAAACAAGTTGCGCGCCGTTCATCATTAGCTTGCTTTACGTCCTATGGCTTTTGGCCCTTAAGGACAAGTTGTTCCTGGCATGTGACTTTGGCTGCTTGGCTAGGCGAGTGTCTTTGGGGTGTGTGAGGGCTGATTTGCTTAGCTTTGGTCAGCGTCAGAGGATCTTCGCTTGGCTTTCAGATGCCTGGTCTGGGTTTGTTTTTCGGTGCCTCAGTCTGTTCTGTCATCCGTACTTTTGCCTTTTAGATTATCACTGGGGTGTCCCCTCGCTTTTTGGGTTTAGAACCATTTTGTCAGATCTGATCTGACGATCGCGTCGGCCAGGGTTCTCATTGGCCTATCACCTAGGACTTGGTGTGGCTTGAGGAAGTCTACCGTCTTCAGTGAGTATCTGTCTCTCAGGTCCCAGACCGGCTGGAGGCTGGCGGGCAGGCCATCGCAACCGTTTACAATGTGGCGGACGTCTGGGGGCTGCCCACACTGGCATGCGCGCCGTTCACAAGCGCAAGGATATTTATAGCTGGCATGGCTTTCCTCTCCGCGCCAGGTGGCCAGCGCCAACGCCACACTATTGCATATCAGACCCCCCCCCCCCCCCCAAAAAAAAAAAAAAAAAAAAAAAAAACCAGTAGTGGATTTCGCAATACTGCTTTTCTCCTAGAATCTTAAACTTGTATGTCTTATTAATCCTCATTCTGGGATATCGCTTTTCCGTATTGTCTAATAAATTCACTAAACATGGACAACTCAGCCAATATCTGCCTCTCGGGTCGTGTTGTAGTTAGTGAAGGATTCTGCTCGTGGTTCCTTTAGAGCGGGTAAAGATGCGAACATGCAGTAGATTTTCTGGAACACTTTTCCCTGTCTCAGGAATGCCAGACATGTGCGATTTCTTTTTTATACGAAAACGTCCGGTGGTAGCAGCAATAGTAGTAGTAGTAGTAATACTAATAGTAGTAGTACAAGCACAAGCTGCATTCCACCTATTCTGGGTACCCGTGGATCTGGTGAGCTGCGTAATGGGGATAAATCGGAAGGGGGTGAAGGAGTTGGGGATGGGATAAGCGAGAAACGGGAGGGGGTGACTGAGGTGGTGTTCGGGGGTTTAACGTCCTTTTCCACCGCATACGGGTGATATCAAAGACGGGGCAACGATGAAGAAGCCAGCACAAATATTTGGCCCCAGCCGGGAGACGAACTCACGACCCGAGCATCAGAAGTCCAACGCTCTACCATCAGTTCGGCCACGGCAGGGAGTGGGGCGTACGGATGCAGAGCAACAAGAAGTTAAATGATTTACACACCACGTCACTCGTCACACACCTTCCAAAACTTTGCCTTTGATACCATGAAGTCATAAAACAGATGTCTCCGCTATTTCATGTTGGTGTAGGGGCATATTGCACAATCGGTGAGCTATCGAAACAGTTTTACGACTGAGCATATGTCTGACTTTCAACGCAAAAAAAGACAAAATCTTGTCACTGATTCAAACAAAGAAAGAATAAAAGAAACACACACACACACACACACACACACACACACACACACACACACACACACACACACACAGAATTACTGATGGCGCGGCTGATCAATCGATGAATCAGTCAGAAAATCAATCGATGAATCAGTCAGAAAATCAATCGATGAATCAGTAAGTGAACTGACTAATCAATCAGTAAATCGAATAACCAATCAATCAATCAATCAATCAATCAAAACACATACAAGTCTATCTACTAGTCACTCACTTCATTACCAACATCATCAAAACGGTATTTTCCGCCCAACATGGACACGACTGACACTCATCCCGACTTCATGATTTTCAAGACAAAACTAATGCTAAAAAGTCACCAAATAGCATCTCCTACCACACAACACTACCAACGCTAACATCACAACTAATGTTACCACACAGCCACCAACCGGCACAACACTAGCACGTTACCTTTCCTTGGACATGTTTCGTCATCGGAGTCCCAGAGGGCGTTATGATGGACCAAGGCTCGCGTTGTCTGGCAGCGAAGGACGTTGGGCAAAGCTGCCGCCGATTTCGTTGTCACTTTACTCATCTCTCTGACGCACATACATGTGAGAATTGCCGCCGATATGTTTTGTGATGGGCGAGTCAGCCGGTCAATGAAATCGATAGGAGCAAGTCAAAGTTCCTTCGCTATCAGGGAGTGGGGAAAATGCTTGAAGACGCTTGTGTTTCTTTGGAGTCAGTTATGTGGTCTCTAATCCCTTCCCGGTGAGATCAGTGAGCTTGAGACGAGTCTTCAAGTGCAGTGAAGTTTTCAGCATCACAAAACACAGTCTGCTACGCATCAGAAAATAGGACAGGGGGCTTTTCCTCAGTACTAGTTCAGTTTTTCCACGCCACTATGAGCTACATTTTCACTGATGCCTTGCAGCCTAGCCTTTCACAACAGGCTTTTGTTCTGGTGAACGTGGTGTTCTTAAGGAATCCTCATTTAAACTGTCAAAGAAGCAGACAAAGTGGCGATTCCAGGTTAGTGCTTCCAGCAGGACGATAAAGCAAGCGACGGCGGGCAAATCTGTTTAGTATCGTGCAAATGTACCACAAATCAGTCGAAATGTATCACAAATCGAAATATATCACAAATTGATGCATGTACACATCACTCGTAAAGAAAACACTGGAGACAGCAAGCCAGTCACTGTACATGTACTGTGCCTGATATCTGACGCGCCTTCATCTTCCCTGGCTTTTGAATTCTGAAGCACACCCTTGAGAAATACAGATGGTTGTTCGACGCAGCTCATAGGTTCACCATGCATAGAAACTGGCTGCCAATGTCCTGTCCCAGAGCTCTGCAAAAGCTTCATCTACTGACACGGTCACGAAGAAAAGCATCAGCCGCTGTCACTGCCACAGCAAAACGCTTCAACTACTGTCATAGTCACATCAAAAATGATCAACTACTGTCACAGTACGAGCCATGGGTTCTATGAAAATTAATATATAACTGTCGGCAGCTTTTGGTCGATTGTTAGTTGTGTAAACGATACTCCAGAGACCGTCTCCCACTACTGTCTGTTTTCCAGCGGCTGTGAACACACACAACGACGGATATACACTAGAACCCTAATGATCCCCGCATAGACTGCAAGTCCTGGAAAACAACACACCCTTGCCAAAGTCGTATATGCCACAGTCATCGGCGCCAGCATTGGAAATTCCCGATCACTATATCATGATGATGTTTTGCTGTCTTTTGTCGACCATGGTGTCGCTTCAGTGGATTTGTATCTTTTCACAAGTCAACTTTCAATAATCTGTCACGACTCGCTGATATGACTTCAGGATTGAAGCAAGTACATCGGGGTTTTAGTGAATCTGCTTCGCCGTGTTCGAAGTTCTCAACAGGCTACTGTCTCAAGAAGCAGAGCTAAACACTTCTTTCGCGCCTTCTGTCCTCAAACTGACCAAAGGTGTATGTCCACGAATACAGCGTATGACTAGCGACTTCGCACCTATAAGTCTCTGAAAACTGTAATAACCTAATAAAGAGATGCGTGAAGACGTTTAGATAAGTCAGATGTGTTTGTAGGAAAATCCAATCACAAATGACAAACCATTTTCACGACACTCTTTTTATATGTAGTATCCACCCAAAAAGTCAAACAATGCGGATAAACAGAGCGACAGCCTTACACAGCCAAACTGCTCTACACGGTGGCTTCCACTGATAATTATGTCCGCGTGGCTCAGTTGAATCATTTCCAGCAGCCAGATGTACGTTATAATTATCAAAACCCATTTACGTTCACAATAATAATGAGTTTCATTAGGTTTTGTTGTACAACACCTGCACCTGACTGTACCAGCAGTTGATAGACTATTGTTCCAAACTTTAGGTATTTTGTGCTGTATTCACACGCTGCTTGTGAGTCATTGAGAGGATATGACTCAACAATTAAAACTGGATAATGAAAGTAATTTGCGCTGTGCTTTGTGTGTTCGGAACACAGCGATTTCAAACATACTTTTTTAATACTGAGAGAAACAGCGGGCATTCAATTTGGCGTTTACTGTTGACTTTTTACTTTGACTTTGATCAACTACAAACCTAATGATGCTAACTGTGGAGAAACACAGGACGAAATATACTCATTTAATAAACGCCACTGCAAACACGTGGTAGTACTCTCCTTGAATGTCCAATTTTACTACCAATTTTTCACTTTGACTTTGGATAACAACAAACCCAACGATACCAACCGTGGACAAATTAATGCAGGGGAAAATTACTCAGTTAATTAACGAAACCGCAAACCATACACGTCGCAATATTGCCCTTGAATGTTCAAGTTTGCGTTTACTATTAACTTTGCTCTTCGATATTGATCGAACCAAACCAAACACGTCGTAATATTACCCTTGAATGTTCAAGTTTGCGTTAACTATAACTTTGCACTTCGATATTGATCAACAACAAAGCTAATGATGTTTACTGTAGCTAAACATGGGACAGGAAACATTACTCATTCAACAAATGATACCACAAGCAAAACTGAACGTTTTGTATCACTCAAACACTATGGAGTCCGAACCTGTCCGAACCTATCAGAACCGCAAGCAAATGGGTTCGTTCTATGCACTGTAAACTATCCCGGAGAGAACAGACTAGTCAATAAGACAAACTGAAACACCAACGAGCGTCTGTGTATATGAAATATACTACAACACAACTGAATGAAATTTGTACAATCTGTCCACTCTAAAGCCCGGAGAGGAAATCTAGCCCATCAGCCGAACAGAGAAAGCCCGATGAACTTCTGTGTGATACTTCCAGATAATTATATAACAACAGAACTAATGAAAATTGAACATTCTATCCCTTCTAAAACTATGCCTTCCGAAGAATACTATTTCAGAAGACGAACACAAAGCTTCTGCCTATTAGGTCGAATTATATTAACAACAGAACTGAATGAAATTTGTACATTTGTCCATTGTAAACTAAGCCCGGAGAGCTGTACTATCCTAGGAGACGAACGAAAAACCTGTCGAGCTTCTGTGTAAAACGTCCAAATATGCAACAACACAACTGAATTAGATCTGTATATCCTATCCATTCTAACCTATTCCTTGAGAAGAATACCGTCCCAGAAGACGAATACAAAGTCTCATGAGCTTCTGCCTATCAGGTCGAAATATTTCACAACTCAACTGAATGAATCTTGCACATTCTGTCCACTGTAAACTAAACCAAGGAGACGAACTAAAAACCTAATGAGGTTCTGTGTACAACGTCCAAATATACAACAACACAACCGAAAGATTTTTGCACGTTTTGTCCATTGTAAACTAAGGCCGGAGAGAAGCACTATCCCAGAAGACGAACTAAAAACCTAATGAGCTTCTGTGTATAACGTCCAAATATATAAAAACACAACTGAATGAGAAACAAACAAATCCTGACGCGAAAAGAACACCTCCTCCAGGCCACCACAGCGTAATATACACTCTCACAACACACGCCTATCAAAGCCAATGGGCGAGCTGGTTCCCGGAAAACACAGAAGAGATATTAACCCCGAAAAGTGGCGATTCCACAGCAATGGATCCTGGCTCACGGTGCAATATTTCTCTATGTTACCCGGGCCGCGGTGTGCTACAGGAGAGACATCAGCCATCAGCGTTGAAAGCCAGGTCGATAGGCTGTCCCAGTCCCCCTCAGCGAGGCTCGTCACTATATGGGATGGAGAGGGGAGGGCACTTAGGGAGTCCTGGTAGGGACGGGTAGCAGTCATGGCACGGTACTGTACTGACGGGGTGTAATCAAAATCAACGCTAGTGTTTCCAGTGCTACTCCGCTTTAAAATTAGCACCACCGGGACAGAGCGTGTCCAAACTGTAAAACCAAGTGTTTCCGTTTTCAAATTTGAGTTGAACAGAGTGTTTCCAACTGCCAGACTTATAATAATAATAATAATAATAATGAAGATTTCTATAGCGCCTAATCTCGTAGGAACTCTAGTTGCTTTACAAATAGATAAATAAACACATCAGGTATGTTTCTATTTTAAACTCATGACTGTGTTTACTGCCCGTCCCCAGTATGTATAGATTTTATTTGTTGAGATTTTCAAAACTGGGCTTACTACTCAGCTGTGTCATGTCCGCTATGCCCTTGCCATCTTTTAGTTTAGATTTCTTAGTTTAGTTGCATAGTATTAGACTTGGACATCACACATTACTTTAGGATCTGTGTTTAATATGTATGGATTTATATGTCTAGATAAATTAATGTGTGTGTGTGTGTGTGTGTGTGTGTGTGTGTGTGTGTGTGTGTGTGTGTGTGTGTGTGTGTGTGTGTGTGTGTGAGCCAGAAGAAAATTGTCTGCCATCGACAGACAATAAAGTTATATTGAATTGAATTGAATTGAATTGAATGTATATAAAGAGGTAGATATATATATTTATTTGGAAGAAAGGCGTCGCTAAAGCTGAAAACATGCGCTCAATCAGGTCAATTTCAAATTAGGGGAAGTAAGTAAAGCTCAAAAGGTATACAAAGCACACATCTCCTATATTTATGTGTAAATATATATGAATAAACAGGTAAACAAATTAGAGATAAACTACCTTTTGACGGCGTGAAGAAGGGACCATTTATCTACCAGGGCCCGTATGTAAAAGTCGAGGTTAATTTAACCCACGGTTACGGGCCTAACCCAGGGTAGGACCAAAAAAGAATTAAATAAAAAAAAATAAAGCCAAGAAAGGAAGGACAAAATCCTTCTATAACGGCTCAGGACCTTCCTGGAATGGGCCCGCTTCCTGACTTAAAACAATAAACAACAGAAAATTTAACCCTAGAGCTAGTTTAGTTCGAGGTTAGACTCTAACCCAGGGCTAAAAGCCCTAACCTCGACTATTACATACGGGCCCAGACAACGGCGTTTGTGCACGCGAAAAGCATGTGCATACGCATACCTCAAACATGCGGCTTTGAATGAGTGAATATGATCATCGCCGAACCTATTAAAGCAGAGCAGCACCAAAACCACACGCGTCCATTGTGACTGCACCCCGTGGCACTGTACTGGTACTGTGATCCCAGTTACGGCCCATGGTAGAATCACGTGATGGGTACACCGCTGAGGGCCATTCCCCACCGTTGCGGGGTGGGGTGGGTGGGTGTTTGGGGGTTTAAAGTCCTTTTCCACCACATACGGGTGATATCAAAGACGGGGCAACGATAAAAAGCCAGGACAAATATTTGGCCCCAGCCGGGATACGAACTCACGACCCGAGCATTAAAAATACAACGCTCTACCATTCGGCCACCCCGGATCCCCCCCCCCCTCCGTCCCAAACGTTGCAATTTTGCCGAGACTTGTAATGTTAGGATCGCCAATTTACATGTATTGTCTAACTCAGTGACGACAAATTGCACTATAACTCGTTTAAAACCGTTTACAGTTCCAAATTTGAATATTAGAAGATGGCCTTTATGCATCGGTGTCATAGTCTCAGATGGGTGCAATGGAATTTCAAATTGAATTCAAATGGGGTCTTGAAGCACGAAATCCATTCAGACCTGCTGCGTAATTGTCGATTGAAAAACTTCACAATTCCCGCTAAGTAAGCACAATTCATCACATAAGAGGCTTAAAAATAAAAAAGAGGTGAAATAAAACAGCGCAGTTCAACCCAGTCCAAAAATAAAACATTCGAGTTGACCGCATCCGAAACCTGCACGTACTGTATCCAATTCTGTTCTATTATTGCAGAGGAGAGGGTGTGTGTGTGTGTGTGTGTGTGTGTGTGTGTGTGTGTGTGTGTGTGTGTGTGTGTGTGTGTGTGTGTGTGTGTGTGACATAGGAAGAGAGATGGTCTGTTTATGATAGATATTTGCGTGCATGTCAAAGTCTGGAAGTAATCGATTACGGCGTAGTAATGGCCATAAGGGAAACATATTTCTCTGGCACTCAGAGCCCCCCCCCCCCCCCTCTCTCTCTCTCTCTCTCTCTCTCTCTCTCTCTCTCTCTCTCCAGTAGCAGGACAGCTTGTAAAACAGGCAGCAATGCCTAAAACTATTAATGCTCTATCCTGAATAAAAAACGTTTCATTATCATCTCTCTCTCTCTCTCTCTCTCTCTCTCTCTCTCTCTCTCTCTCTCTCTCTCTCCAATAGCAGGACAGCTTGTAAAACAGGCAGCAATGCCTAAAATTATTAATGCTGAGTATCCTGAATAAAAAACGTTTCATCATCATCATCATCATCTCTCTCTCTCTCTCTCTCTCTCTCTCTCTCTCTCTCTCTCTCTCTCTCTCCAATAGCAGGCAGGACAGCTTGTAAAACAGGCAGCAATGCCTATAATTATTAATGCTCTATCCTGAATAAAAAAAAAACCGTTTCATCATCATCATCATCATCATCTCTCTCTCTCTCTCTCTCTCTCTCTCTCTCTCTCTCTCTCTCTCTCTCTCTCTCTCTCTCCAATAGCAGGACAGCTTGTAAAACAGGCAGCAATGCCTAGAATTATTAATGCTCTATCCTGAATAAACTGAAACGTTCATCATCATCATCATCATCATCTCTCTCTCTCTCTCTCTCTCTCTCTCTCTCTCACACACACACACACACACACACACACACACACACACACACACACACACACACACACACATATATACCCTGAGGTGAGGAATTTCTATTTCACGTGACAAGACGGCACGAAGTAGATGACCTAGATCAGAGTCCCCTAAGTCTTCAGGGTGTAAGGTCTAAATTTTCTCACGAGCGAAAAAAAAAAAAAGAAGAAAGAAAGAAAATGAGGTCAAACACACTTAATTCTACCCCGTTTGTACCAGCCCACGTCCCTTCAAATCCCGCCATTATGGCCGACGGATCCATACCGGAAGTTTGTGCGGGAATTCCGGACAAACGCGATTTATCTCCCTTGCAAGCTTTCTTCTTTTTCTTTTTCCCACGCAGCTGCACAGAAGGAAAGAACACAAATCTGAGGGAAATCGTCTGCCAAAAAAAAAAAAAAAAAAACGTTTTCTCTGGAAAGAGTGAAAATCCATACACAGAACACCCAGTGGTCCCGGAACGGTCTCGCTTTTCTGTCAGTTCACGTACACAGAGAGCAATACGCCTCTGTTGAATGTTTACTTTTAAAGAGGCACATTTTTCTCTCCCACGAGTTGGAACGAATGTGTTCACACTAAATTTGACTTGTGGTGTGAAATTTTGAAAGTAGCTGGTAGTAAAGTACGGTAGACATCTCCTCGGAACAATTTTCCATCCGTTGAATTCGCCGCAGGGCTTGGGGGTCGAAGCAGTGAAATCCAGCAGCTGTACAAACCTCCACGGTGTCATTCAGTTGTGTCTTGGGAAAGGCTAGAAATTCGCGCACTGTTGAAAATGGATCTCTCTCTCTCTCTCTCTTCTGTAGTTTTAATTTATCATAATTACTGACCAGTTTAGCCTGCCATTGCAATAACTGTCAGTATGTACTTGTTACCTCCTGAACATTATCATAAGCGGTGCGTGTTCATGCTCACTAATTGTTTACTTGTACGACTTGTATTGCAATGAACCTTTTTAAGGCAAAATGGATTTTTTTAAATTAAGCTTTAAACAAAGAAACTCAGAAAAAAAATCAGAATTACGAAGCACATGAAAACAATGCTACTACGCGCGGACACAACACGCAGACAAAAATGGAACAAAAAAGACCATATGAATAATTTAAACATAAGTTTTGACGTAAGATTTCAGGTCAAGTACAACAAATCAAGAAAACTCAAAGCTGCAGGGACAACTCAATCACTATAGTCAGTTATGCCCTGAGCAACTATCTCCTCTAACCACCACCACCACCCCCCCCCCCCCCACACACACACACACACACACCCCACCCCCCAAAAAAACGAGGAAAAAAAAAACTCATACCACCTTTCACCCACTCAAATGCTTCCACCCCCCCCCCCCAACCCTGTTCCCTCGACCTCCGTCCCTGCCCCCCCCCCCTCCTCCCCCCCCCCCCCATCCTCCCCCCCCCCCCCTTCGCCCCACCCCTCCTTCCACACATACACTGAGAAAAGAGTCGTACGGACGCAGCAACCTTTCTGATTCACCACTTCCTCGTCCCGCTCAATCTCTCTGTTCTGTTCTCATGGTGTCAGTGCCACAGTCACAGCCGGCAGGGGGGGCGGCATGTCAGGAAGCTAAGTCAGCATGCTGCAAATTGAATCAGTATCGAAGGATTCCTGGCGGCCGCAGGGACGGGGAGGGAGGGAGGGCCGGAGCCGGCTGGGGGGAGGGGGGGTGAAGGCAACAGTGAATGGGAAAGGCCATAAGCCGCTAACTGAACACTGGAGGCAAAGAGAGAGAGAGAGAGAGGGGGGGGTGCGGTTCTGGTTTCCCGGAAACTGTAGAAGACGTGCTGGTGTGTGTTGTCGATGATTGGGGGGTTTGTCGTGAGTTAGTGATGAAATAGTTTGTACGAGCTGATACGAGAAAGCGTTATTGGTTATTGTGCTAACACACAACTTTCTCCCCGGCTCAACTAAGCCCAAGTATGGACGAATGGAAAGCTCAGTAAACGCAATGTCTGTTTCACCTAAACAGGGATTATTATCATTTTTATCGTCGTCGTCGTCACCATCATCATCAACATCATCCTCACTCAGCACAGACACTGCAATTTCTCATTTGGGATTATAAATAAATTGTGTTACCTTATCTTATTTTCACTACCACACAAGTCAAAGTATATAAAAGACTGATGTGGATGATGGCGGAGAACTGGAAGAACGGGGGAACCCCGTGCGCGGTACGTTATGTGTTCATACTGAACGCTCCGCCAACAAGTAGAATCAAGCAGTCAATCAAATCACTTTGTTATCCAAAAAGGGATAAACTTGCTTGCTTTATGTTTATTTCCGTCTCAAAGAAAATCAAAGAATCCTTATAGAGACACTTTTTTTAAAAAGGACATGTGCATATTAACAAATGACAATACGTAAAATGAATTTTAAAAGTACACATACATAAAAAAAAAAATCCTACCGGCCCCCGTAGTGTAGTGGTTAGCACTTCGGACCATGGACCGGGAGACCCGGGTTCGAGTCCCAGCCGAGGCAAGCGGGATTTTTTCTACCTAGGTCGGCTCCTCCCCAGAGCGGGTGTGCTATGGGCCCAATGGGGAGGCTGTTGCCACACAGCCGAGTTTCACCCACTTCACGGGTGCGACTTTGCTGGTGCTTGTCTTAGTATGACACGTCTTATGATGTGGATGATTACACGGCCGGCACCGCAGGTGCCGTAGTTCCCGGGCCTGGTTAATACCGGGATATTTATGACAGGAAGCGTGGAATGCGGCCCTGTCCCGCAGTCCCAAACCACATGGACCTCCATAGCATCATCTTACTATCATCCTCATCTCCATCATCATGCATAATAAAAATTGTCCCAGCTTCCGAGTCCTCCGTGGGTTCCACCCATGACCTGGGAGGAACACCACTGGAGTTGGCAAAGAGTTGGGGCAGCAAAAAAAAAAAAAAAAAAAAATCCTCTCTCTCTCTCTCTCTCTCTCCTCCCTCCCTCCCCCTCTCTCCCTCCCTCTCTCCCCCTCTCCCTCTCTCTCCCCCTCCCCCCTCCCCCCCCCTCTCCCTCTCTCTCCGGGATAAACAAAAACCGATCCACAACAGAAAGGAAAAACAATGACCCATTGTTGATGCATTGGAGATTTCACACTTTCGAAGTTCAAACGAAAAGCTACTGAAAGTCTAACGTTATTTTAAATGAACTAACCCACGCCGCTCCATAATAAATTAGATGGAAGTGCATTTCCGCTCAAATGGATGAATGCATCTTTGATAAAGTGGCGGTGGGTGATTTAAACGCGCGACGCCAAACCAGTCGAAAAGAAAATCCATAAAGCACAGCATCTCTAGTCCTGAGGGATTTGGCTCGTAAATTTCGATTTCGAAATCAGAGAGCGAGAATTGTGCGCATTGGTGGCGAGTGATTTATGATCATGTTCCTTCCCTGTTGTGTCGTCCCTCTTTGCTTTATTGCCGTGTGCACACATTAAAGGCACGTTTTCCGTGTTTACTGGGCTTCACAGGAGCTGGCTCATGTTTTGGGAGTTTTGCATGTGCGTGTGCGTGTGCGTGTGCGTGTGCGTGTGCATGTGCGTGCGTGTGCGTGTGCGTGTACGCTGGAAATACTCTGCCACAGGGCGCGGAGATTTTGCGAGCTGCACGTGATTGTAATGTGTTCTTGTCCAGTGTGTGAGCGAATGCGTGTGATTCACGTGAGCGTGCGTGTTGGGTTTAGCTCGCGGCGCTTTGAGCCAAATATCTGAGATAAAGCGCGCATATAAATGCGCTTATTATTATTATTATTATTATTACTATTGTTGTTGTTGTTGTTAGCAGTAGTAGTAGTATCATTGCTATTAGTATTTGTATTAGTATTATTTAGTATGTGGTAGACGCTAGTACCGTTGGCAACCGAGCATTCTCCTTCGCTGGTCCTTTAGCGTGGAATTCCCTCCCTCATTCTCTCCGCCAGTCACACTCCCTTGAAACTTCGAAGAAAAACCGTAAAACCCATCTGTTTTCCGCCCTGAACTTGACACCATTTACACTGTTTGCATCATGTGCCTCTCTCTCTCTCTCTCTCTCTCTCTCTCTCTCATCTCTCTCTCTCTCTCTCTCTCTCTCTTGTTTGAACGTAGATGTAGTCTCTTATACAGTTGCGATTTTTTTCTCTCACTTTTTTGCTGATATTTAGTTGTTTGCTTCGTGATTGTCCTTGACTGTTTGTTTGTTGCTTCATTTTTTTTCTTTCTTCTTCTTCTTTCTTTCTTTCTCTCTTTTTTAATTTAGAGTAGCAACGGCAAGTTTGAAAATGGTAACTGTGCCAATAGCTTTACCGTTGATAAATAAAGGATCATTGTCATTGTCATTGTCATTGTCTCTCTCTCTCTCTCTCTCTCTCTCTTTGTGCCTGTGTGTGTGTGTGTGTGTGTGTGTGTGTGTGTGTGTGTGTGTGTGTGTGTGTGTGTGTGTGCGTGTCGTTGTGCCCAGGCCCTGACCTTACGGCTCTGTATATTTTTGTATATATTTTTCACTTATTCTAGGGGAGCCGGGGTGGCCGAATGGTAGAGCGTTGGACTTTCAATGCTCGGGTCGTGAGTTCGAATCCCGGGTGGGGCCAAATATTTGTGCTGGCCTTTTTCTCGCTGCCCCGTCTTTTGATTTCACTCTTATGTGGTGGAAAAGGACGTTAAACTCCCAAACACCCACCCCACTCTTCAATGCTCGGGTCGTGAGTTCGAATCCCGGCTGGGGCCAAATATTTGTGCTGGCCTTTTCTCGCTGCCCCTTTTTTGATATCACTCTTATGTGGTGGAAAAGGCCGTTAAACTCCCAAACACCCACCCACCCTCCCTTATTTTATTTTGAAGCGCTTAGAACTATTAATCATTAGCAGGTTACAACGCTGTATACGTGTAATCAGTAGTAGTAGTAGTAGTAGTAGTAGTAGTAGTAACCGACCAGCAGGGGCCCCATATGAAATTACTGAAATTGCTCAACTGACAAACCGTTCTAGTTGCCCGCGGCCTGTAAGGATTAGTAGAGCTCTGAATGCGAGGCAGTGTTCTCTACAAGCTATGCGAAACGGCGAATAATGAAATTCTCCTACCGTGCCGAGAGCCTCTCGCTCAGTCCTTGTTATCTGCGCGGTCACGTGTACCCTTCTGTTGGCTCAGCGCCAAAACTACCTAAAGAATTCAGGACAATCTGTGTGAGCCTAAATATCTGTAAAAAATGGGCCTTTAACCAAAATGTCAAATCCACTCCCCAACCCCCACCCCAAAGAAAAAAAAAGAAGGATGTATTAGCAATTCCGGTGTAAGCTATAGCCTGGACATGAAACGAGAAAGTTTCCAAAGTGAAATCATGCGACTCACAATTTGCCATTCCGTCGTAGTGACAGAAGAAAGGAACTCGGGAATGATATGGATTTTTCTCTGTTACTTCTGATAGAAATATATGAATAGACAGAAGAAGAGAGAGCAGAATGCGTGAAACTGCATGATTACGTCATTGGTTTTCTCTGCCCCCAACTCTTGGGGAGCCGCGGTGGCCGAATGGTAGAGCGTTGGACTTCTGATGCTCGGGTCGTGAGTTCGTCTCCCGGCTGGGGCCAAATATTTGTGCTGGCTTTTTCATCGTTGCCCCGTCTTTGATATCACCAGTATTTGGTGGAAAAGGACGTTAAACCCCTAAACACCCACCCACCCTGCCCCAACTCTTTGTAACCTCAAGCGGTAATCCTCAGCGTTCAACTTCCAGTGGAAGGAACCATGGAAGCTGGACCCTTGTCGTTGTTGTTGTTTCATTCCTTTTGTTTTTTATCTTTTTTTTTTAAAACTTTTTGTGCATCATCATAAGGATGAGGACGATGTAGTGGTATGCTGCTGCTATGCAGGTCTGTGTGGTCTGGGACTGTGTGACAGCGCTGCATTTCGCGTCATGGTTTTATAACTATCCTGCCGTTAACCATGCATGGGAACTACGACACCTGCGGTGGCGGCCTTATAATCATGAACATCACTGATGTGACGTGTCATAACAAGGGAAGTACCACCCGTGAAGCGGGCGAGTGTCAGCTGTCTGGCAACAGCCTCTCCAATAATTATAGCACGCCCGCTCTGGGTAGGGGCTGACATAGGTAGGTAAAATCCCGCTTGCCTATACCGAAGATTCGAACGCAGGTCTTCCGGTCCGTGTTAAGTCCGAAGCCCACGACACCACGGGAAACTGTTACACAGGCCTTTTCAATAAGAACCTTTTCGCAAGCTCACACTCAAACAAGGTACAAATGTCGGTCGTACTTGTACTCAGAAAAATTGAGACGTTCTTCTGAAATGTTCCATGCTGACTGTTTCAACATGCACAGGCGCTTGTATACTGACATCCAACAATGTCGAAAGATGCAAACAGAAAAACAACGGTTACTTCCTGTGACTGAAAATGCTGGAAAACTCTGAACATCTTTTGACTTGACTGTCCATAGTAAAAACACAACCGAAACAAATCTGTCCCGAACTATACCTGTGATAGAAACAGAATTGCTGCAAGTACTTATGTATGCTTTGATGGAATGCTGTGAAGATTTGGTAATGTTTTTAGGACTGTGATTGTGTAAGACGGGTCGTTTGTGATAAATGTGTGTGTGTGTGTGTGTGTGTGTGTGTGTGTGTGTGTGTGTGTGTGTGTGTGTGTGTGTGTATTTGCTGTGATAGATGTTGATGTTTACGAGTTAATTATTATTTTGGGTTTTGTGCAGTTATTGCACAGTCATGCCAATTTTAAGTTGTTTCTATTGGCTTAGAATCTTAATTTTTCACTCTTATTTTGTTTTGAGCTGTGAGGAGTCCAAAGGCGAGTTTCCATTTTATACTTTTTATTTAAATGGACAATAAAGTATTTCAGATTTTGAATTTGAATTGTGCCAAAACTGAAAAAAATGGGAGAAAAAAGAAAACACTGCAAGCAATAAGAAGAAACTTTCTTGCAGACAACGAATTCAGCCAAGGAGAGCGGCCGACACTGGGCGGCGTAAAATGGCACGTGAGACTCGGAATGGAAAAATCTATAGACGCGCACTGTTCCAAAATAATACTGCTTGATACCGGTTGCCCCTGAGAAGATGTGGGTCAGCTGCCGGCACCTAGTTTATAGGAAACCCCTCCCCTTCGATTCTCAAACTCGTTCGTCTTGTCTGACAACGGCATTTTCGGGAGACTTTTTTTGGATGTTCTTGTTGGTTGGACGCTTTCATTTCCGCTACTGAGTTTGGGTGACAGTCTTTCTAGAGCGGTAATTGGAGGGAGAGTGGAGGGTGTGTGTGTTGGAGGGGAGGCGGAGGGAGGGAGGGAGAGAGAGAGAGAGAGAGAGACGACGACGACTACGATGATGATGATGATGATGATGTTGATTCAGGATAGAGCATTTAGGCAATGCTGCCTATCTTACAAGCTGTCCTGCTATTCTATTCTCTCTCTCTCTCTCTCTCTCTCTCTCCCCTCCCCCCCCCCCCCAAACGATCAGCAAAGAATCTCGATTTATGCTCAAACTTCGACAGTTGTTTCAGTCAATAATCCTAATCTAATACTCAATGTCTAATATTATCTAATATCAATAATACATAATATATATATATATATATATATATATATATATATATATATATATATATAAATTCCGACCCTCCTCCCATTTACCCCCCCCCCCCCCCCCCCCCCGCGTTGACACACGTAAACGGACCGACTTTTCCCGAAACGATCTGACAAAATGGCCAGTAGAATGCAGTGCGACCTATTAACACTGGCAGAATGATCATCACGGTCTCTGCTACATACCGCGTCTACCCCCATCAGTTTTACAATCGTCTCTGTAAATATTGCGTTGTTCATTCTGTACTGGCGCGTTTCTGCACCACGGCCACAGGCGTCAAATTACAAGATTTCAATGAATACTTTAGACAGACACTACTTCAACCAAGAATGTAAAGCCGGCTCTTAACTGGGCACTGCGGAGCGCCACAGTTATAACACAGTTGTGATTTGGGGGGTTTCCGCCGCTGTGGCGTCGTCACAGCAACCTGGATTTCAAACAGCCACAACTGTGACTGTGGTTTTCACAACAGATTCTGACTGGCTGTACTACGTCACTCGGCGCGCAAGCATGGCGGACAGTGCATCTTCAACTGATCGGTTTGTCACCGAGCACAGCTGTGTTCAGTTTTGTAGTTAGTAGACACACCAAGCGCAACGACTGTGATGTGCATATGTGTGTTTCGCGCGCTGTGTCCAGTTAAGAGCAGGTTTAAATGCTATCAAAATGATGATGCACCTTTTTGAACGGTACTTAAGTAATTCTTTCTGTTTTTAAAGCCTCTATGTTCGCAACGCCGCTCAGATGGAAAACTGCCGCTTTTAAATTCAAATTCAAATTCAATTCAAATTCAAAAATACTTTATTGTCTGTTATAAAATACATTTTAAAACAGAAAATTGTCTTTAGACATACAATCGCTCCGCTCCTTATACTAAGATCATAATGTAAAATAAATCTCACACACACACTCACACACACACACACACACACACACACACACACACACACACACACACACACACACACTGATATAATACAAAATAAAAGAGAGACTAAAAAACGAGATAAATAAGACCTCCCCCCCCCCTCCTCCAACCACCCGCACAGACACACAGACACATAAGCACACACACACACACACACACACACACACACACACACACACACACACACACTCACGCACACCGGCACGCACCCGCACACGCCGCCCGCCCACTCGCAATCACACACCTCCGCCGGCAGACACAGAACTGACCCAACAGCCTGACCTCTAAGCTCTTGACATCATTTAAGTGCAGTATTCAGAACAGCAACAGCGGATGGCACAAATGATTTCTTGTATTTGTTCTTACGTGCAAGAGGCACTTTAACACGCCTGCCTGATGGTAGTTTCTGGAAGGCAGAGTTGAGCGGATGAACAGGTTCATTAAAAATTTGAAAAGCCTTTCTGGCAAGGGCAGAATCGTACAGTGTGGACAGCTGTCGCTGTTGTTGCCCAATCAGTTTGCTGGCCATGTTAACCACTGTTAGACTGTTTACCAGATAGAAGGATGTTGCATTCGGCCATTGCTACCGTTTTCGCGATTTTTTGGCTTCTTACATTAGAGAAGTACGACCTTCTTTAAGCCTACGGTCCATGCTTCAAACATAGTGGGATGCGAAAAAGCTGATAAAGAGAGCAACCAATCAGCGCCGTCTAGCTGGTCCTCAGTCCGGAACCAAATAACGTCGTCTGCTCAGTATGGGGTACACTTCTAGAACAACTTACACGCCGGCCAGAGTCACCACAATGCTTTCAGATGCTGTACTGTGACCCAAGTGATTCTGATGCACTTAATCAGTTACATAAATATGAAGGAAACATACATACATACATACATAAATACATACATATTGTCAGACATCGTCAGACATACATACATAAAATCAGTCTTGTACACGATAGACATCTTTCCCTTTAATGTAATTGTAACAACTGCTATTTTGCTGTCGTTACCACAAGCAGCGGGTACGACAATAACACACTTATGTATGTAAAAGAAAGAAGGAAAAAATGTTCATGAACTAACTACTGTTTGGGGGGAAAAAAAGAAGCCAATGAAGAGAGGATGCTCGACAAAACAAAAAATTAAAACAAAACAAAACAAAACAAAAGTCTGATGCATCCTGCATGCAACCGAGGCTCAAAAAAGAAAAAAGAAAAAAAAAGCAGTCTTGTAAAACAGCCCGACAACAACATGAACACCGGAAACAACATAAATACGGCTGAATAAGCTACAACAGAACCCGGGCTTTTTAACATACACCCCACTAATTAACAGAGTCGTTTCCCGACACCAAAATGTATAGAACACCCAGCTGAGAGAGAAACAGTCTCGCCCGCCCATTAGTGCAGCTGATAATTAAGTGTCGGGTAGCCCACCCCATTACCAGACAATACGTCCCTCAGGTAAAATGCACCAACCGTGCCGCCATTTGAATTAAGCCAATGGAGACATCCCTTGTCAATTTCATCAAATGGCTTGCCAGCTGTGAAACGGGGCTTGCTGTGCATTTTGCTGTGGGCGCGTAAAACCCGACACCTATCCTTTGCCCTCCCTCCTCCCATCCTCAACCCCCCACCCCCCTCTTTCCCTTTTTTTCCCCCTTCGGTCGATTGCAGTTTACATCTTTTCCATGTGATGCGGTTTTTGGATAAGCCAGTTCCCAGCCAGGACTATGAATTACCGCCAGCTTCGAAGAGCCGGCTGGAATCGACATTTTTCTTGTACTCGATCCTGTGCATTGTTAACAATTCTTAATGCATAAAATTACTGTCATCTTAGTGGTAATGTAGTAAAGTGTGGGTTTTAAAAGGAAAGGCAAAACTGCGGTCGTCGTGGTCATGTATTACATGACAAATATTTTAACACTAGTCAGTATTAGTCTTTATGGAAGAAATAATGTCAAATACTGACAGTGACGTGTTGCGGCCCAATCCTTTTCCTAATACACTTGCGCATATCCTCTGAGTCCATTTTTTTGTCTCATGAAAGCTCGTTTTGCTGCTGCCAATGTACAAATATTAATTCTTCTCTTGCC